>CM067317.1:47663855-48107681 GCA_034231615.1 Meghimatium bilineatum | reverse complement strand
ATAATATATATATATATATATATATATATATATATATATATATATATATATATATGTATATATATATATATAATGAAAAAAGAATTGGAATGAACTGACTTCTGTTACTTCTCTTATCTCTTGAATGGATATCTACAGGCAAAAGAGCAAGGGGTAGACCAAAAGAAACACGCAGAAGAACAATACTTAGAGAAAGTAAAACAATCAATATCCATACTATTCAAGGACTGCACATAATAGCTTTGAACAGACAGAATTGGAGAGATCTGACCTCTGCCCCATGAGCTAACTTCAGCGCAAAAGGAAAATGAATGAATGAATATTATATATATATATATAAATCACAACATCAGGAATAATGAGGTAAGTACAATTCAGTTAACCGCGAGAAGTTAATGATCAGGTTGACACAGTCGATAGCTTGAATGATGTCCAATCAGCGAATATCATCGATTCTGTTGTTAAGAGGTTGTATGCTTCTCAAACAACAAATGGTTCAATTCCAGCCATTAACAGTTGTGCACCCAGATTATTCAGAAAGTAATGAGAATCTACTAAACGTAAATATTGCAAAGACATCATAACAGTCAACAGATTCTAGGTTGATACTTACGTCATAGTAGAAAAACCTACCTGTAAAAAGTTTCCAATTAGCAACAAAGAAGCTGCAATATTGTACATGGTGTTCCAATTGTTTAGATAAATCGATGACTGACTTCTAGATAGCCTTGTTACACGACCTATACATATTTAAACGTATAACACACTTACTTATACATTAGGCAAACATTGTAAGTAAATGATTAGAAGGTCTTACGAAATTACTAGAAGCCCATAGGAAAACACACAAATGCAAAATCTAACTAACTAGTTGACTGAGTGACCAAGGGACTTGTTGCTTGTCCATTACAAGTGAAGATGACCATTTGTTACATGAACTTTATGATATTCAGATAGAGTTAGGTCTTTGACTGTGAGTTCTTAGATGGCCAGACTCTCTACGCTGGCAGCAAAGGTCCTTGGAAAAGCTGGGTATGGTGTGTGATCACTTTAGATGGTGTTTGATATTTCAATAGCGTTTTAACTAGTAGTCTCTGCTGTTGATCTGCTGCATTTCTACGTTTTCACACGGATCAACGCGTTTGTATGTGTTAATTGTAGTAGGCCATGGTAGTTCTATCTCGTACAGTGTCCTCCCACGTTTCATCTTTTATGTCAAAAGTTTTATTTCAGGTATTTCCAAGTAGCGCTTATTTTGTCAAAGGTTTTCATTGAGGTATTTAGCAAGTCCAAGTAGCGCTTATTTTGTCAAAGGTTTTCATTTAGGTATTTAGCTAGTTCAAGTAGCGACTATTTAGTCCACCAGTAGAAAGTATTCCCTTCGGTATGTCACGATAAAAGTATAATCTTAATTCAGTCTGTAAGACTATCTCGTCCATCTCATAATATTGTCTTTCTCTGCCTACCAATTTCTCGCAGCTCTTCAACCAAATCACCTTTAATTAATGTCGTCAGACAGGTGTAAACGCATACTTGTATTTATACTTATGCACAATGTGGACACATAATCACAATGATGGTAGATGTTACACATAAGTTAAAAAGAAAATAAGAATTGAAACAAGTTTTTTTCAATGACATAAGAAAATATTAACATCTACACACATAAAAAACAAACTAAAACTCAGAAATAAACAATGATATTTTAATTCTACATTAATTGTATGATTCAAAAACTTGACTAACCGCATCCCCATAAAAGATGCGAATTTGTCAAGACATTCAACCTATATACTCAAGTCACTTAGAACGGACCAATCGAAACAAGGACTGTTACAAAAACAACGAATATCCTGTACAAGTAATGAAGTATCCTCAATAACACAAACATATAACATCCGTATTCGTTCTACAAGTGCAAGTAGATCGTCTTGTAAACATAAATAACATATAGACTACAATTTTGCTTCAAATAATTGCTTATACAAGTAAATAATTGCTTGTAGTTAAACTGTAGTCCGTATGTTAAATATATACAATAAAAATATATAGAAGGTGAAATAACAGCTGCACATGGAGAAAGAACAAGATATAACGAATTGATGTTTCATACAGAAGATCTTTACCAAGATGGAGGCACACACACAAAAAAGACTAGAAGGAACAATAATCTCAGTAATACTTCAAATAAATGTTTGTCATAATTTCATGTAGTCCTGAATTATTGTGTTTGCGTGTGCCTATCTTTGATAAAGACCTTTTATTTGAAACGTCAAATTGTTATATCTTATTCTTCTTGATCAACGTAGAAGTGTTATTTAACCAATTTTACATATATGAGAACGGTATATATATATATATATATATATATATATATATATATATATATATATATATATATATATATATAGTATATATATATATATATATATATATATATATATGAATTGCATTTGTTCTGGATATACGCAGGTATAGTTTTATTTACTCTCACTATTTTCATCGTGACATTTTCATTGTTGTTATTTGAATTCAGCTCGCTAGTCTATGTTTTGTTTGTTTGTTTTTCGTTCGCTACATTGTAACCATCACGGATATCCGTGCGATTTCCGCCGGGAGAGTGATTACGTTGTGCCACCGTTATGCGCCTTTTTGGCCTAGCACATCCGATTTCGGCATGCCTTGACAATTCGGGTGGGCTACCCTTAGCCTGTGACTGCCTCTATATCTGTCTCCAGGCACGCGTTGTGACGACTCTTCGCCCAGACGATTTTTGCTCTCGTCTGACTCGCACGAGGTGTTCCACTGTCTATGAACTTGCCTCGTGTAATTGGACGAGTTGTGCCTGTGCACATTGGGTACTGAACCGTTTCTCATCCGTGAGCCTGGTTCCATAAGGGGAAGAACTCAACAGAGGAGTTGGACACTGGCTCTTTCGCCCTCTTAGCCGAGGTGTCATCTCCGACATCGTGTACCCCTTGTCCAAGTTCGAGTCTCACACCACGCGTTTGAGAGCAAGGCGTTCTCGAGCTGAGCGTCCTTGTCCCAATAGCGCCTGAGCCCATCAGGTACTGAACCCTTTCTCTCTGCAAGTGTACTTCTGCAAGGAAACCTTGACAGTAGAGTTGGACCAGGACTACCATCGTTGTCCCTTTCTTGCCTAAGCCCATCGGGTACAGAACCCTTTCTCTTCGCGAGCATATTTCCGGTTTAGGAAGGCTCGACATTAGAGTTGGATTAGGTCTTCTTGCTTTACCAGACGCCAATGAATCGGTCTGGGTCTCTGCCTGTAAGGAACACAGGTAACTAGATGCTCGTCTCGAGCTGACGGAGCTTGTAGTTCCCCTTTCCTAGAGACTTTTCACTTTCTATTTGCAGTTCGCGCTGCCCTCTAGCGCTGTTCTGCCCTTTAATTGTTTCATTGTACTCGGTATGAAATCTATTTGTCTCTCGCCATGCATCTACCTTTACGTGCATTTTACATTGGCCGCCCCTCAAATGTTCGGACTGGACTGACTAGCTTCACTGTATGTCGACAGTGTCGCTATATGTGGTGATGCTGGTGGTGTCGGAGATATTGTCTGTCTCTTGTTCAGTCAAATCTCTTTCCATCTGCTACCTCCACATTCTAGGACACGATCCCCAAATGATTTGGCCAGAATCAGCTCCATCTGCTGTATTTCTGTTTCCAGGGTGCACCGCGTGGAGGTACATTTGGGATCTTGGTTATCTGCTAACCCTGGGTCCGCCTAGAGCAATGCGTTCCCTTTGCACCCCTGCTCGCTAGTCTAGAGAAACTTCATGTCATAGGAAAAATGAATTATGAACACCTCAATTCTGTCCATCTAATCATTTTCATTGGTCAGGTAATGTTGAGAATCTTAAATGCTTAGATAATATAGCCTCATAATTAACACAAGGAACAGAACAAAATAAAAAGAAAGAAACAAAGAAACTCATCCCCTCCGTTTTTATGACAGTTCGGTTTAGTAAACTATTGATATATCAAAATATTATGAAAGGAACTGGTTAAAATAGAGTATTAGAAAAGATGTACTTCGACCTGGGGTGGGGTTCGCACCAAAATATAGACTATCCATTTTTGTGCATTCCACACTACCTCCTTTTGTCTAGAAGAAAATGAACTGTATTTTTGTCTAGAGAAAAGCACTGTGTGTTTTTTTATGCGTAAAAACATAATTTTGTTTTGAAATTTATTCTAGGAAATTCCAGTACAGTTCTGATGTTAAGTAACTGAAAAACTTATAAATAAATGCCTACAAACATATTGTCACAAGGCAGTTTATAGGTTCATTGTCTGACAGATTTGCCTTACCATCTGTTAACATTTTGTCAAATGCCAGCTTGAGAATTTCTACTTCATCGAATACAAGAACAATAGGTTAGGTAGAGATAATAATTCTAGTGCAAGAGGAAACTTTCACACAGAGTGGCATCCCTGAACATAACTCACAGACATATATAATTTCTCATGTTACTCTATGTCACGGGTTCTTAAACCATATGTAAAGACGTCACTTTTCCACGTCATTGAGGCGTCTCGGGGTGTACTGTGTTAGACCAGTGTTTTTATAATCAACGGCATACATAGGGGTGATGTGGTCAACGTCAAACCTGCCTCTTTTACTTTCACAGAAGATCCTATTGGATTACTCGAGCAGGAAGCCAGTTCACTAAGAACTAAGCTAATGCGGCCCCAAAATGAAGTCGGCAATGTTTCATCTCTGGGGTCGCTAATTAAAACTTTAAAACAAAGAAAATCGTTGATTTTAAATCCAGTGGTAACTTTAAAAAATAAATAAATCTGACTTAATGTATAAATTGTTTGGTTTTATTCACCTTTGCTAGAGCAGTCCGGTACTGTGAGGAGTGGTCGTTCGCCTATCACATGATGATAACACATGATAGTGATGACTATTTGTTACATCCACATTTAAAATTCAGTTTTTATGTCATTGACTATGAGTTTGTAAATGGCTACTAATCCCTTTTCTGGCAGCAAATGTCCTTGGAAAATTCAAGCATGGGAGGACCAATATCGTTTTTGGTCTAATCGTGACTTTTGAATTCTCTCCGCTGTGGAGCTGTTTTTTATATTACTTCTTTTCACAAGTTGCCGCGCCTATTCTTACTGTAGAGCGCTATTGTTACTGTAAAGTGCTATTCTTACTGTAGAGCGCTATTGTTACTGTAAAGTGCTATTCTTACTGTAGAGCGCTATTGTTACTGTAAAGTGCTATTCTTACTGTAGAGCGCTATTGTTACTGTAAAGTGCTATTCTTACTGTAGAGCGCTATTGTTACTGTAAAGTGCTATTCTTACTGTAGAGCGCTATTGTTACTGTAAAGTGCTATTCTTACTGTAGAGCGCTATTCTTACTGTAGAGCGCTATTGTTACTGTAGAGCGCTATTGTTACTGTAGAGCGCTATTCTTACTGTAGAGCGCTATTCTTACTGTAGAGCGCTATTCTTACTGTAGAGCGCTATTGTTACTGTAGAACGCAATGTAACTTTATTTCGTGCAGCGTCTTCCCGTGTATCTTGTTTATTTCAAAGACTATCAGTGAAGTCATTAACGAAGAATTCTACTGCTTATTTTGGCTACCTGGATAATTTATGCTCACCTGCAGCTCACTATAGAGAAATATCTTTGGCAGGCGATGTTCTGGTATAAGTTTCCTATGACCTACCCAATGAATTCATGGATGTGAGTATGATTTTCAATGAGGATTTTGATTTTAGCCAGGAAGAGTTAGGCAACATGTGGTATAGAGCTTGACAGTGTGATAATGGATCGGGCGAAGTAGGTACCTGGTTCTAATCTAGGGTAGGTAAAAGAACCAGTTCTCTTGTATGGCTGGCCCACCATACTAGCGATATGTTACATACATTCCGTAGAAGTGCTAAAACACTGAATATACTAGTTACCAACGCCAAAGCCGGATGTGTCAGGCCATTGATGAAAATTCAATCATGACAACATATTTCCGTAATCTGGACTACATCCTGACAGAAATTTAGTAGAACCATTGTCTCGCTAAAGGAAAGATCCGACTGGATTTTTAGAAGAACAAACACACACACATAATAATCCAAAGCAGGTATATATTCGGGTCGTTCAAAAGGGAAGGGTAACCTTCTGAAGTTGTTCATATTTCCTTTAAAATCACAAGAAAATAGTAGGTTGATGGCTACGTCCTGAATATGATATTATACCAGATTCTACATATCTTCATGATGTGGATTTTAAACTCTTCTTCATTTCCACACCACAAGAAACAGAAAGCACGGTGAAAATGATATAAACAAGAATAACTGCTGAAAATTATATAAACAGAACACATGTTGAGAATGAATAGAGAAACAGAATACATGTTTAGAATAAATGATGTCTGCAATTTAAGAAACAGAATGCATGTTTAGAATAACTGATGTCTGCAATTGAAGAAACAGAATGCATGTTTAGAATAACTGATGTCTGCAATTGAAGAAACAGAATGCATGTTTAGAATAACTGATGTCTGCAATTGAAGAAACAGAATGCATGTTAAGAATAACTGATGTCTGCAATTGAGGAAACAGTATGCATGTTTAGAATAACTGATGTCTGCAATTGAAGAAACAGAATGCATGCTGAGAATACATGAAGAAACATAATACATATTGAGAATGACATAGAGAGAATAATTGTTGAGAAAGAAATAGAGAAACAGAATACATGTTTAGAATTAAATTAGAGAAACAGAATACATGTTTAGAATTAAATTAGAGAAACAGAATACATGTTTATAATGAAATTAGAGAAACAGAATACATGTTTATAATGAAATTAGAGAAACATAATTATTGTTTAGAATTAAATTAGAGAAACAGAATACATGTTTAGAATTAAATTAGAGAAACAGAATACATGTTTATAATGAAATTAAAGAAACAGAATACATGTTTATAATTAAATTAGAGAAACAGAATATATGTTTAGAATTAAATTAGAGAAACAGAATACATGTTTATAATGAAATTAGAGAAACAGAATTATTGTTTAGAATTAAATTAGAGAAACAGAATACATATTTAGAATTAAATTAAAGAAACAGAATACATGTTTAGAATTAAATTAAAGAAACAGAATACATATTTAGAATAACATATGTCTGCCATTGAAGAAACAGAATACATATTTAGAATAACATATGTCTGCCATTGAAGAAACAGAATACATGTTTAGAATAACATATGTCTGCCATTGAAGAAACAGAATACATGTTTAGAATAACATATGTCTGCCATTGAAGAAACAGAATACATGTTTAGAATAACATATGTCTGCCATTGAAGAAACAGAATACATGTTTAGAATAACATATGTCTGCCATTGAATAAACAGAATATATGTTGAGCATGACATAAGTCTACCGTTAAAGAAATTCCAACTGTTATTTTGAAATCTATTAATGAGTTTCAATTTCAATTATCGTCATGGGGTGGAGTTGCCTATACCATTGCATATAGGGTAAACGTGACCTTGAATCCGTGCTGAAGTCGCATGTGTCAGGTCAAGAGGCACATATATCACAGAAATGATGTACACTAGGTGAAACACATTCCGTTCTCTGGACCACACTCTACTAATCTGCAAGAGTTTGAGAAGGAACTCTGAGGAAGAATAATATTGAATGTTATTAGAGGAAACATTCTATTAATGGAGTAGTATCGATGCATACGTGCGTTGGAGTGTTAGGATGTTATATTGAGCCAACCAATCTTTATAGATGCAAACCATGGACGGCAAACAGAAGAGTTCAAGTTAAAATGGAGACAATGGAGACTTTGTTTTTGAGAAGAATGATAAATTCCATGGACAGCGAAGAAAACTAATGTAGAAGTTCTCAGAGATGCTGGAGTAAAAACACAAATTATAGAGAAAATAAGAAGCAGATAAATCAAGATTTTGAGGGCATGTGATGAGAAGAGCAAAACTTGAACACTTGGGAACCGTCGGAAAAATCAAGGGGAGAAGAGACAGAAGAAGACAAATAGAGAAATTTTGGGATTGGTTGTCATTGTGACACAAAAAGATGCCATAAACTGAACTTATTAACAACACGAGAGACAGAGAGTTTTGGAGAAACATGATCGCCTACACCACTCGACATGACAATTGATTGAGAAAATATATCTGATATGTTTTTTCTAGATCCTTAAGAAATCTTGTTTGAAATGTATCTTTGATTTTGCTTCTAGAAAGTATAACAACGACTCGAGAAATGATTAGAACCTGGTTCTATATTCTTTTAACCGGTATCGTTAGTTCAATCAGGTTATACCAGGGCTGTAAACACTAACAAACCTGTGGAGGTTGGGATTCTGGTAATGCAACTACTACGACCAGAGATTAATGACAATGTGATGAGACATGGACTTCTTGTTATACACATGAATTGCAATAATGACGTCACAGAAACGGTTGGTTTATACCAAAATAGCTGAGATTTCCCCTTACAATATTTACCAAATCCGTGTCCAGAATAGTCATTCGTACTGATCTAGCACAGCGAAATTCATCTTCGTTAACGCGACAGATCATTTTTCTCTTTGCGTATTTAAATTTTGTATCACTGACCAATGAAAAGTGGAAGAAGTCCGATATAACAAGATGAGTGACGCTGTATGGGTTTAGTCACAGATGTCAGGGGATCAATGTACACATTATCACTGGGTTTAGTCACAGATGTCAGGGAATCAATGTACACATTATCACTGGGTTTAGTCACAGATGTCAGGGGATCAATGTACACATTATCACTGGGTTTAGTCACAGATGTCAGGGGATCAATGTACACATTATCACTGGGTTTAGTCACAGATGTCAGGGGATCAATGTACACATTATCACTGGGTTTAGTCACAGATGTCTGGGGATCAATGTACACATTATCACTGGGTTTAGTCACAGATGTCTGGGGATCAATGTACACATTATCACTGGGTTTAGTCACAGATGTCAGGGAATCAATGTACACATTATCACTGGGTTTAGTCACAGATGTCAGGGAATCAATGTACACATTATCACTGGGTTTAGTCACAGATGTCAGGGAAACAATGTACACATTATCACTGGGTTTAGTCACAGATGTCAGGGAATCAATGTACACATTATCACTGGGTTTAGTCACAGATGTCTGGGGATCAATGTACACATTATCACTGGGTTTAGTCACAGATGTCAGGGAATCAATGTACACATTATCACTGGGTTTAGTCACAGATGTCTGGGGATCAATGTACACATTATCACTGGGTTTAGTCACAGATGTCAGGGAATCAATGTACACATTATCACTGGGTTTAGTCACAGATGTCTGGGGATCAATGTACACATTATCACTGGGTTTAGTCACAGATGTCAGGGAATCAATGTACACATTATCACTGGGTTTAGTCACAGATGTCTGGGGATCAATGTACACATTATCACTGGGTTTAGTCACAGATGTCAGGGAATCAATGTACACATTATCACTGGGTTTAGTCATAGATGTCAGGGAATCAATGTACACATTATCACTGGGTTTAGTCACAGATGTCAGGGAATCAATGTACACATTATCACTGGGTTTAGTCACAGATGTCTGGGGATCAATGTACACATTATCACTGGGTTTAGTCACAGATGTCAGGGAATCAATGTACACATTATCACTGGGTTTAGTCACAGATGTCAGGGAATCAATGTATACATTATCACTGGGTTTAGTCACAGATGTCAGGGGATCAATGTACACATTATCACTGAGATTAGTCACAGATGTCAGGGAATCAATGTATACATTATCACTGGGTTTAGTCACAGATGTCTGGGGATCAATGTATACATTATCACTGGGTTTAGTCACAGATGTCAGGGGATCAATGTACACATTATCACTGGGTTTAGTCACAGATGTCTGGGGATCAATGTACACATTATCACTGGGTTTAGTCACAGATGTCAGGGAATCAATGTACACATTATCACTGGGTTTAGTCACAGATGTCAGGGAATCAATGTACACATTATCACTGGGTTTAGTCACAGATGTCAGGGAATCAATGTACACATTATCACTGGGTTTAGTCACAGATGTCTGGGGATCAATGTACACATTATCACTGGGTTTAGTCACAGATGTCTGGGGATCAATGTACACATTATCACTGGGTTTAGTCACAGATGTCAGGGAATCAATGTACACATTATCACTGGGTTTAGTCACAGATGTCAGGGAATGAATGTACACATTATCACTGGGTTTAGTCACAGATGTCAGGGAATCAATGTACACATTATCACTGGGTTTAGTCACAGATGTCAGGGAATCAATGTACACATTATCACTGGGTTTAGTCACAGATCTCAGGGGATCAATGTACACATTATCACTGGGTTTAGTCACAGATGTCAGGGGATCAATGCACACATTATCACTGGGTTTAGTCACAGATGTCTGGGGATCAATGTACACATTATCACTGGGTTTAGTCACAGATGTCTGGGGATCAATGTACACATTATCACTGGGTTTAGTCACAGATGTCAGGGAATCAATGTACACATTATCACTGGGTTTAGTCACAGATGTCAGGGAATCAATGTACACATTATCACTGGGTTTAGTCACAGATGTCAGGGGATCAATGTACACATTATCACTGGGTTTAGTCACAGATGTCAGGGAATCAATGTACACATTATCACTGGGTTTAGTCACAGATGTCAGGGAATCAATGTACACATTATCACTGGGTTTAGTCACAGATGTCAGGGAATCAATGTACACATTATCACTGGGTTTAGTCACAGATGTCAGGGGATCAATGTACACATTATCACTGGGTTTAGTCACAGATGTCAGGGAATCAATGTACACATTATCACTGGGTTTAGTCACAGATGTCAGGGAATCAATGTACACATTATCACTGGGTTTAGTCACAGATGTCAGGGGATCAATGTACACATTATCACTGGGTTTAGTCACAGATGTCAGGGGATCAATGCACACATTATCACTGGGTTTAGTCACAGATGTCTGGAGATCAATGTACAAATTATCACTGGGTTTAGTCACAGATGTCAGGGGATCAATGTACACATTATCACTGGGTTTAGTCACAGATGTCAGGGAATCAATGTACACATTATCACTGGGTGTAGTCACAGATGTCTGGGGATCAATGTACACATTATCACTGGGTTTAGTCACAGATGTCAGGGAATCAATGTACACATTATCACTGAGTTTAGTCACATATGTCAGGGGATCAATGTACACATTATCACTGGGTTTAGTCACAGATGTCAGGGAATCAATGTACACATTATCACTGGGTTTAGTCACAGATGTCAGGGAATCAATGTACACATTATCACTGGGTTTAGTCACAGATGTCAGGGAATCAATGTACACATTATCACTGGGTTTAGTCACAGATGTCAGGGGATCAATGTACACATTATCACTGGGTTTAGTCACAGATGTCAGGGAATCAATGTACACATTATCACTGGGTTTAGTCACAGATGTCAGGGAATCAATGTACACATTATCACTGGGTTTAGTCACAGATGTCAGGGAATCAATGTACACATTATCACTGGGTTTAGTCACAGATGTCAGGGAATCAATGTAAACATTATCACTGGGATTAGTCACAGATGTCTGGGGATCAATGTACACATTATCACTGGGTTTAGTCACAGATGTCTGGGGATCAATGTACACATTATCACTGGGATTAGTCACAGATGTCAGGGAATCAATGTACACATTATCACTGGGTTTAGTCACAGATGTCTGGGGATCAATGTACACATTATCACTGGGTTTAGTCACAGATGTCAGGGAATCAATGTACACATTATCACTGGGTTTAGTCACAGATGTCTGGGGATCAATGTACACATTATCACTGGGTTTAGTCACAGATGTCAGGGGATCAATGCACACATTATCACTGGGTTTAGTCACAGATCTCAGGGGATCAATGTACACATTATCACTGGTTTAGTCACAGATGTCAGGGAATCAATGTACACATTATCACTGGGTTTAGTCACAGATGTCTGGGGATCAATGTACACATTATCACTGGGTTTAGTCACAGATGTCAGGGAATCAATGTACACATTATCACTGGGTTTAGTCACAGATGTCAGGGAATCAATGTACACATTATCACTGGGTTTAGTCACAGATGTCAGGGGATCAATGTACACATTATCACTGGGTTTAGTCACAGATGTCAGGGAATCAATGTACACATTATCACTGGGTTTAGTCACAGATGTCTGGGGATCAATGTACACATTATCACTGGGTTTAGTCACAGATGTCTGGGGATCAATGTACACATTATCACTGGGTTTAGTCACAGATGTCAGGGAATCAATGTACACATTATCACTGGGTTTAGTCACAGATGTCTGGGGATCAATGTACACATTATCACTGGGTTTAGTCACAGATGTCTGGGGATCAATGTACACATTATCACTGGGTTTAGTCACAGATGTCTGGGGATCAATGTACACATTATCACTGGGTTTAGTCACAGATGTCAGGGAATCAATGTACACATTATCACTGGGTTTAGTCACAGATGTCAGGGGATCAATGCACAAATTATCCCTGTGAAATCCTTTTTTTTTAAGGAAACGAATATTCTAGTGAGAATTGTTTCAAAACGGAAAATATGAATACCTTAGGACAAAATGAATAGACAACATCAGGACAATCCTGAAAAAAAAACATGACTACACCTCAAACAGATCAACACATCAACAGCTCAACAGTAAATGCGGAAGCTACGACAACACCATCTTGGGATAGTCAATAGATAAGAGATACTTATGTTTTGCCCCGAAACTAAATAAATGTGCACATTCACGATCTAGTCTGAGGATGACCAAGAATTAAACATGTAATAACATTCAAGAAATATGAAATACAATAAAAAATTTGTATAGAAACTTCTGATAAATACTTGACCCTTACCTTGACCAAACGTCTTCTTCTTCTTCTTCTGCGTTCGTTCTCAAACTCCTGCAGATTAGCAGGATGTAGTCCGGAGATCGGAATGCATTGTGCCATGGTTTACAGCATTGCTGCGATATCTGCGCCTTTCGGCCGGACACATCCTACTTCAGCATGGCTTTGGGTCACTGACCCTATATGGGATGGGGCAGCCAACGCCACCCCATAACATCCTTAGTCACCTCTTACGACATTCATGGAAGGTAAACAGTGTTGCTATTCTTTGCTCCCCTTTCGTGGCCCGGCAACACACGGGCGCTTGACCCAACAAAGACAACTGTTTTCTTCAACGTAATGACAGTATAAGAGCGAGTCTAGACATAAGCGACATATCAACAAGGATGTGTGAAATTAACAAAAGATAGGTCAGAGAATAACCTTGACTGAAGTAATGAGGAGTGGGGGTGAGATAAAAATAAATATAAATAATATTAATATATCCGTCTTCGGCGGCCGTAACTAATACCTTCAGTTACAACATGGTATAAAAGTGTGTTTACAACTCTGGAATTCTTCACCCCTCCCCCATCCCATTCCACCACACCTCCTTATGTTGGTCTCGGGTGACCGTCGAAGCCTTTATGCAAATAAATTGGCAACAGCATGCTTATCCTTTCTATGCACTATATCCTAATGGAAATCTAACATGACCATAGTCATGCTACAAGAGACATCCAGCTGGAGTTTGAGAATGAACACTGAAGTAGAAGACGGATGTTTCGGATGAAAGTGGACACAATAAGAGAAAAATAGACTGCCAGTGTTTTATTATAATCCATCTTTATCCATGGATTTAACCAAAATTTATCATATAACTTGTTAGTTTCAGTATTTGTCCATTTCTGTGAAACACTTAGATGAAGTTGGTTGGTTGTTTGCTGATCTAGCGGTCCAGGGGCTCATGCCCTTTGACCAAATGCAATGTGTGATATATGCATGTGTTTGTGAGTTGTTGTTTGGTTCCATAAAATGTGTTCCATTTATCTGGCCCTGGAGGGAGAAGCATTTTCTTGATGTCATCCAGCGCTGGGCATTCAAAAAGGTGGTGGTCAACAGTTTCATATGGATGAGTGCACAGCCGGCACCCTGGAGTGTGTTGTGGTTGTATTCTGTTCAGGTGATTGTTAAGCTGTACATGGTGTGTGCGCAGTCTGAAGATGATGCTCTGGTCTTTCCTTCCCAGGAGGTTTATGTTGTCTTTAGGATTTGGGCGGGTCAAATATTTATAGATTTTCCTTCCATGTTTCCCATGGTCCATCTGTTCATCCAATTTTCTTTGTTCACAGATTTCAACATCATTTTAACTGTGAGCATGGTTGTTTGTGTATATGGCTGTTCTTGTTGTGCTCCCTTCTTTGCCAGCATGTCTGCCTTGTCATTGCCAGGTGTGTTTGAGTGGCCAGGAATTCACTGCATAACAATGCTGACTTCATAAGATGTAAGCAGCTGGTTGGCATGGTGATATATTTCAACTAGCTCAGGCTTACAATGTCCATCACATTCTAGTGCTTGAAGAGCGGATCATTTCCCCAGAGTCTGTGAAAATACCAATGTTTTGGACTTTTGATGGAAAGGTATCAAATATAGTCTTCAGGTGGTACAAGGCAACATCTAGTGCTGTTATTTCAGCTTCATAGTTAGAACATATCTCCCCACAGGCATCAAACAACTCATCCGATGTTTTGTCTGGATATTATATATAGACACCAAACCTACTTTGATGGTGGTTTTAAAAGCAGACCCATCTGTAAAGACATGTATCTATTGTTCTGGGTAGGTGTCTATTGTTTTCTGTATTGCTTTCATAAGACGTATTGGGTCGGAACTTTTCGTTGCATTATCTCTTAATTGTGTCTTGATTTCCGGTAATTTAAAACCTGCATGTGGTGGTAAGTATTTTTCTATTCTTTGCAGTTCTTGTCTTTTGTCTGGGAAGTGATAGATGTCCTTTATTTTATTGACATGGCTAAGGACTGACCTTTGTTTTAATCTGTGGTTTGGTTTCCAGTTTTCTACAAGTTGTTTATTTGGGTGGTCTTTGTTTTTTCTTTTGCTTCTTTCATACTCTTCCATTGCAGCCATATCTCTCCGCATCTCAAGGGGTTCTACATTTGTATGTATTTCACATGCAGCTGTTGGTGTAGATCTCATTGCTCCACTAATACGGGACAAGGCATTTTTTGCACTCTGTCTAGAGATTCTACATTTGTATTGAAACATGCTATGAGGAGTGTATCCTAGTATTCATAAGTATTCTAAAGCAGTACTTATGTACCCAAGATATAGTCCTCTAAGGGTATCCTTGTCTGATCCCCAAGATGTGCCTGTGAGTCTTTCCAGTAGTTGTAATCGTTTAAGTGCTTTATTTTTGACATTTTCTACATGCTTCTTGAGGGTGAGCTGCCGATCATGCGTGATTCCAAGATATGTGGGATGTTCTTCTGCTGGCAATTTCTATGTGTCTAACCATAGACTGATATTTTCTTTGACTACTTTATGATTTTTGGTAAAGATGGTATAGACAGTTGTCTCACAGTTTATTTCCAGCTTCCATGTTTGACAATACTCGTGTAGTCTTCTGAAATCTCCATTTAGTCTTTTGGCTACACTTTCAACATTCAACATTCTCATGGCTCTGCTATATTGTTAGGTCATCAGCATAGCAGGCTTTTTCAGCTTTAATATGTTTGGCAAGGTCATTAATGTAAATGAGAAAGAGGGTGCAGCCTTCCTCTAGAACATCTTTAGATGAGATTGCATTATTTATCTTTGTATGGATTGTTCTGTCAATGAGGAAGTATTTTATCCAGTTATATAGCTTTCCACAAATTCCCACCTCAATCATCTTCATGAAGAGGCGCTTTCTCCATACTCGATCATAAGCCTGTTGTAAGTCGAAGAATATGGCTACAGTATGTTTGTTTTCCTAGAATCCATCGTGGATTTTCTGTGTCAACCTAAATAGTTGGTCTTCTGTGCAACTGCCTTTTCTAAAGCTAGCCTGTTCATGGCAGAGGATGTTTGAGGTCTCGAGGAACCAGTAAAGTCGAACGTTAACCATTCTTTCTGCTAGTTTCCCAAGACATGATGTTAGAGATATGGGCGGTAGCTTTGGGGTTCATCTGGAGGTGTGTTACTTTTCAGGATGGGAAAGATGTGAGCATTTCTCCAGGATTGGGGCAGTCTTCCGTTTCTGCAGGTCATATTTATTAGTTTATGGAGTACTTCTTTTCCTGATGTGCCCATATGTGTTAACATTTCATTATAAATTGTATCTAGTCCAGGAGACTTTCTTGGCTTTAGTTTCTTCAGCCCTTGTTGGAGTTCCTGATTATTGAAGTCATCTTAAAATATGGATAAGCTAGAAGTTTGGACTTTTTCTTGCAGCTTCAGTAGGTACAAACGCTTCTTATCAGACTCTGACAGCTTCCCTACTGTGTTCATACTTGTAAAAAAGTGGTTAAAGTGTTCTGTATTTTTCTGATCTGTGGTGATTGTTCTGTTTCCATCTATCACAAGTTTTTCGTTTGTTCTTCTTCTTTTCCCTGACAAATTGTTGATCAGTGCCCAAGCGTTTTTTCCATTTTTTCTAGATCTAAAGTAGCGCATGATTTTACCCATTTATCATGTTTGGCCTTTTTCACTATTAGTTTTACTTTCGCGCATGTTTTTTGTATAGGAATTTTTCTTCTTGTGAAGGTGCGATCTCATGGGCTTCTCTTGCTTTTTTCCTCTCAAGGATTCCAGCTTGCATTTTTTTTTTTATTGTAGAATGGTTTGTAAGATTTCCTACTGCCCCTTGGTATGCTTTCTGATGCTGAATTGATGATAGCTTTTGTCACCTCAGCAGTAAATGCGTCTAATTCATTGCTGTTGATATTACATAGCAGGAAATCAGATGTTTCTTAGAATAGTTTCCAATCTGATTTGCCCAAATTCCAGCGAGTTTTCTGTTTAAAATATGCTGTGTTGGGTGTAGTTATGTGGTGATGATTGGTATATGGTCACTTCCAATGTCATCAAGTATTTCTAGAGAGCAAGAGTCTATTATATCAGATGAACAGATAGTCAAGTCAGGTCGACTGAGAGATAGATAGCTCCTATGCAGAAATGTTGGTACAGACTTTGTATTCTGAAGGACTGAAAGGTTTGTTGTTTCACATAGCTCGTCTATATATCTTCATGTCTTATTGTGGTTCTGGTAACCCCAATGGGGGGAGTGGCAATTAAAGTCACCAGCAAGTATTGTTTTGAGGAATTGTGTTGTATGGATAACCAGTAAATTGTATGATGTTTGAGGTGGGCTGTATATGTTGTAGATTGTGTATGTTTCTCCAGTATGCCAGATAGTCACCCGCTGCATGTCTGTGGGATGGGCTGTTAGCTGTGTGACATTTTCCTGAATGTCATTTCTGATATAAGTAATTATGCCACAGCAGTTAGTACACTTACAGGCATAGCTGGTATAACCTGACAGATATAGGTCAGTGTCTTTGTGTATAGTCTCCTGTGAGAGGACCACATGCATCTTGTGAGTGTGTAGTACATTAGCAAGTTTTAGTTTTTTGTTTTTTATACCACAGATGTTCAGTTGTAGGATGTTAAGCGAAGACTTTGTTTTGTGGCAGTGTTGGCTCCTCTGCTGGTTCTCCCTCCAATGTTTTCTCGGTTTAATGTTTTGGTGCCTGTGCAGGTGTTGTTGTGTTGTGTATTGTGCATGTCTGTGTTGTTTTGTATGTGCTCCAGTAGTTAATTTCTCGACCAGAGAAGCCTGGTTACCCACTGCCTGCCTGAGACCTTGATAACCGAGGCGACGTCCCATCTCGTTTGTAAATATATTTTGTTGTACTTGCATCATATTGCTGGGAAGTCTGTGGAATTTCTGCCGACCTCGAGTCAGAGATTAAGTATAACACCACCAGGAAGGTTGGTTTCACACTATGCACTGTTCTGAGACACTGTAGCCAAGATATGGTTCACTGTGTTCATTCCCCGCCACCAATTGACTATTGGTTTAGCCGAACTTCTCTATTGCTCTAGGCATGCAACCAAATGTTCAAGTCAAAAGGATCGTCACGTCCTGCGTCACTGTGCCCCTATGATGGACCTCAGCCATAAAAACAGTACTGTCAGTTTCCTCCTCCCCAGTGCTGCGCAGTACATCTCTAGCTCTATTCCAACCACAGAGGGTGCATACATGTACAAAATAAATGGCAAAAAACACATTGGAAAAAAGAAAAGCACGAATGAGAAGCAGAATTGTATAGATGACGAGTCATGAAGCTTCTATAAGAAGACAACCTCAATATAACAGCATATCATCTAATAAGGTTTTCTGTTGCATGGATGGTTTGTCTAGTGAGCCATTGGTGAGACCCACAGACGCAACCACATGGGTTTAGATGAAGTTCATCCGCATGAAATAGACAAGTGCTCTTGAAGTGCACAAATTAAGATATGTACTCACTTAATGGGAACGTTGATGTTTGTCCTGTCCGAGATAGGAGAATAGATCAAACAGCTACAGTTTGTAATAATAGATTCGCGGATGAAGTGGGTGAGTGTTGTTTGGAGGACAGGAAATAACCTCATTTTGACATCTAATGTAGAAAGTTATTAGTAAAGAGTAAGCGACTGTGTATAAGAATATTTGTTTCAGAGATAGAGAGAGAAAGAGAGAGAGAGAGAGAGAGAGATTAGAGTCCGTTATCGTGAACCGTGACTTGCGGCGTAATATAGAAGATCTGTGCGCAGGAGACGTAAACATCTAGAAGGCTCATTTTGATTATTTCGTTGGTGCTCTTTAACTATTTTTGGCATGCGATTCCAAGTATATAATAGTGACCAACGAGAATCACAAGAATATTAAAAAACGTAACCAATGTAGTTCTAATTAATTCTGCACACAGGTCTTAATGGCTAGTCACGCTTGATACAACCAGATACTGGAAATACAAGAGCTGGTGTGAGACCATCGACTATAGAAGCCCTCTGCTCGGAATTAATTATGACATTATCGTTACTTTTTAAATTATCTATTCCTTCGTCTTCTTCAGAGAATGAAATGCGTTATTTCATGATTTATAGCTTAGCTGCGATATCTGCGCCTTTCAGACTGGCATAACTGACTTCAGCATGGATTCAAGGTCACTTTGACCCTATGTGGAATGGGACAGCCAACTCCAATCTATAACCTATTTAGTTGCCCCTTACGACATGCACGGAAGGTTAACAGTGTTGCAAGTCTTTATTCAAAATGCTACTCTTTAACTCTTTACTGTTCTTTCTGGCCTAGGTAGAACACAGTCTAGGATGCTTTTGATGGCTTCATAATCAGTCAACAATCTATTTTTACTGTGTCCTGCTTCCTGATAGTATGTAAAAAAAGTAAAGAGGTATACTACTTCATGCAGTATTTTTACTTTGAGTGGTTGGTTGCCTAATACAGGATATAACGTTAACGGCATCCTTGTTCATTAAATTATGTTAAATGAACAAGGTTTTCAAAATGGTTAATTATAGGGGAACAAATTAGTTATAGCGTGTGTTCCGGTTATTGAGAACATGGAAGAATTTCTACTTTGTAGAAATAAATTAATAATGGTACATCTATTGTATGTTAATGTATGGCTCAGAAACATGGACAATAAACAAACAACTATAAGAAAGACTTAATCTTAATGCAATGTCACGTGAAGAAGAATTCTACTCGACGGGCGACGGGGTACATTTGTTCTAGTAAAGTCTATATTAAAAGGAAAAAGTAAGAGATGTCGTAGAAAGTTTATGGAATATTGTTTGGATTGAAACATTTTCCTGACATCATCCAGCGCTGGGCATTCAAAAAGGTGGTGGTCAACAGTTTCATAGGGATGAGTGCACAGCCGGCACCCTGGAGTGTGTTGTGGTTGTATTCTGCTCAGGTGATTGTTAAGCTATACATGTTGTTGTGCATTAGGAACATGATACTCTGGTCTTTTCTTTCCAGGAAGTTGATACTGTCTTTAGGATTCGGGCTGGTCATATATTTATAGCTTTACCTCCCAGTGTTTTCCATGGTCCATCTGTTCATCCAATTTTGTTTGTTCACATATTTCAACATCATTGTAACTGTGTGCATGGTTATAAGGCTGTTCTTGTTGTGCTCCCATCTTTGCTAGTCTGTCTGCCTTGTCATTGCCTCGTGTGTTTAAGTAGCCAGGAATCCACTGCATAACAATGCTGACTTCATAAGATCTAAGCAGCTGGTTGGTATGGTGATATATTTCAACTAGATCAGGTTGGTAAGCGAATGAGAGAGAGAGAGAGAGAGAGAGAGAGAGAGAGAGATAGCGAGATAGAGTGGGATAGAAAGAGAAAAAAAGACCAGGTAAAGATATAAAGGACTGTCAATGGTTGATAAAGCATTGATGATTGACTTACATGTTATCCCATATGCTCCAGTTATTGCATGTAACTTCGTGGCTTCAAGCGAGAATCCATAGCGATGTAAGATATAATCCATGTAAACAAGGCTTTCCAAGAAGACTTCGAACCGGCAACCTATGAGTACAAAGTGAACGACTCACAGCTCCAATAAGATACCCCCAAAAAATGGATAGAAAAGAGAATTATAAAATGTTTTCAGCTTTCAAATGTTTTACCTCACTGATTCTTTACATTTTTTTAATAAATATAAAAATACAAACTGCTAAACTATAAAATATACATAGGACTTGAACAGAATTTGATCAATTTTCTACAGGATTACAGGTTTATAAACATAATTATCCAACATACCGATTCTTTTCTGTTATACTGTTGTTCGTCCATCAGAAGTGATGCTGAAAAAATTAAAATAGAGTTATGCCATTGACTATCAGTTCGTAGATATGATGGCTAGTGAGCTCTATTCTGTCCGCTAATGTCCTTGGACAGTTAGGGCATGGAATGACTACTATAGATGGTCCAACATAGAACTGGAACCATCAGCGGTCATACCCTGAGAGATTTACTGAAGTGGAGGTCTGGCACCTATGGACGTGACCGGTGCGCGAAGAACCAACAGATCTACTACCTAATGCCTAATACCTAATGCCTAATGCCTCTAACTATAGATGGTTTTTGACCTACTCGTAACTTTCTAACTACTCTCTACTGTTGAACCTCTATATTTCTTATCTTTTCACAAGATGCTGCGTTTATTTCACTGCACCATGTATCTAAATTTTGTACACGTTCTTTCAATGTATTTTGGTTTCAAAGGCTGTCAATGAGGTCGGTAAAGCGCCAGTGTGTCGCCGGGCCCGAAAGAGGAGCAAAGAATAGCAACACTATTTACCTTCTACGCATGTAGTAAAAGGCGACTAAAGAGGTTATGGGATGGAGTTGACTGTCCTATCCCATATAGGGTCAGTGACCCAAAGCCATGCTGAAGTCGGATGTGTCATGCCGAAAGGCGCAGATATCGCAGCAATGCTGTAAACCATGACACAACGCGTTCCATTCTCCGGAATACATGCTGCTAATCTGCAGGAGTTTGAGAACGAACGCAGAAGTAGAAGAAGAAGGTCTTAAAGAGTCTTTGTAGCGCTCCTTTTGACCACTCGAGTACGTCTTCCTTTTTGCAACTCACCATAGATAATTATCTTTGGCAGGGAATGTTCTGGTATATGTACCAGATGACCTGCCCAACGAATCTGTGTCTGCATCAGAATAATATCAATGCTAAGAATTCCAGATCAGACACAGACAGTGGTATCTGAAATCTTGTCTTGCCATCTGATACGTTCACAACTTTTCTGAGACACGCTGTGTGAAAGTATATTGTGTTATATACAAAAAAGATAAACATCACATTTAAAAAGGTATAGTTGTTATTATTTCTTCAATTCTGTTCATTTCTATCTGTTTCTAAGATAGCCATACGAATCACTGGTTTATTTCTATCTATTCCTATCATAGCCATACGAATCATTGTGGAAACACCATGTTCCAACCATTGTTTATTGTTGTCAAATATTCCGTGATGTTATCATCGATTCCTTGATGTTATCAACCATTTATTTATGTTATCAACCATTCTTTGATATTATTAACCATTCCCTAATGTTATCAAGCACTTCCTGATGTTATCAACCATTCCTTGATGTTATCAACCCAGTAATGTTTAAACGACTTCAACTATTCCATGAACTTGTCAATTAAATTTAAATACTAACATTATTGTAATTCAGACATGAGTTATGACTGCATACTTTCATCAGCGCACTTCGGGCAAGTCCATAGGTGCGTTGATTCGTCTCAATAAATCCACTAGAGTGTAGCTGCTGGCAGTTCCAGTTCAATTCGATGCTGATTTGTCATTCTCCTGGTATAACTATTATGTTTCACTTTACGGGCTGTTACGATCTTTGACAAATCTCAGGCAGTTTTAATAGCGACGCTTAATTTTCATTGTCCAAAATAATACCTAGAAATGATGTAGTCAGCATCACGCCAGTCGCATTTATTTACCCAGAAAATCTGATACCCTTTCCTTTGGGTAAGACAATACTCTCTGTATCAATGAAGAATTATTTTTCCCTTTAGCACGTATCAGCATTTTTGCTGTGTTGCATTTTTCATTGTTGAAGAATAATCAATTTGTTATGTAAAATTGTGTATTTATATTTATGTGCATTTATTATTTCTAGTTTTCATTTGCTGTTGCTAGTTTTCAGTTGTTGTTAACTTTCATAGATTTGGTACCCTTTTACTTATGCTAAGTCGATCGTTGGTGATTTAACAATATTTCCGTTCGAACTTGGAACTAAACCTGAATCACTCGGAAGCCAGTTTACTAAGAACTGAGCTAACGCGGCCACAATTTTGTGTGTACATAACATAACAAGCTCATTATTCTTCATCCTATCAAATACAAGACAACAAAATTACTGAAACATACTGAAGAAAGAGAGTTCTTCTTTGATATATAGAACCACTTCCGTCACATGGAAGCCAATCATGGACAATAAATAAACAATGGAAAAGCAGAGATGTGGTTTTTCAGATAAGTGCTATAAAAAAAAACACACACAAAAAACAACTAACGAAGATATATTGAGGTAGTTTACATCAAAAGTCAGATACTTATCAACATGAAAAAGAAACAATTCACATTTATGTGCAACAGTTAACCGCTTGTATGGAGATGATAACACAGCACAGCACATATGGACGTAAAAGCTAACAGCTTGTATGGAGATGATACAAGTAAATTTAAGTAGGAAGCCAGAGGACACTATTTACAAATTCTTGAGACCAACGGGAATTGAACCAGTCCGTTCAACGGCACCAAATCGCCTAGCAACTATTGCACACGCGTTCTAAACATCTTTTTTTTTTAGATGCGGTTAATTAAGTACTGAAGAACGTGTGTGCAATTGTTGCTGGGCGATTTGGTGCCGTTGAGCGGGCTGGTTCGGTTCCCGTTGGTCTCAAGAATTTTTAAAATTGTCCTCTGGCTTCCTACTTAAATTTACGTGTGTAAAAATTGACATATGAGAATTTTAAAATATTGACTCTGTGATTATCTAAATACTCTTAGAAAGGATTTATAGGACAATTTATTCTTCCTGATCATACTACGTCACATTAGGTAAACAATTTTCTAATCTTCGTTTTACATAACTTAATGTACTTCACTTTTTTTATTAATCCTTGCAGCGTAATTATTTTTTATGTGTTGCCTGCTGTGGCCAGATAAATAATGTGGCCAACCGCATCTCCAAAAAGAGATATGTACTTTTTAAATACTTTTGGAGATGCGGTTGGTCAGGTACGGAAGAACGCGTGTGCAATTGTTGCTGGGCGATTTGGTGCCGTTGAACGGGCTGGTTCTGTTCCCGTTGGTCTCAAGAATATGTCGATATTTAACATTTTTTGATGCGGTGTAACAACATAATATTTATTCGAACATTTCAGTTTCACATTTATGATCCATTTGTTTGTATTGTGAACTAGTTTTTGTTGTTTCGTAAATTGAATGTTGTGGGTGTTCTTGCGTGAATGATATTAATGTCAGCTTTACCGAATTCTAATTTGTATGAAAAAAGGGCCCAAACGTCATTGATGATTGATGTCATTGTATTTTGTTAGCTTCGTAGCGAAGTGGTTAGCGCACTGGCTTCCTATATGAGTGGTTCTGGGTTCATTCCCCAATTGAGTGGGAAATGCTTTTCAGATCGCAACGGTTCCCGGGTCGACCCAGGCTTAAATGGGCACCGGGTTAATTCGGGAAGTAACGAGAGGAGATGGATACCGTCTTCGCATAGCAGAGGCACTGAAATATGAGATCGCTAACATTTCGGGTTAACTTTACTAGGTTAGCCATACGTGCTCAAGCCATACGTGCTCCGTCCCGCTCAACGAATCAGCACGCTACTTGCTAGAGTATCACTGGTAACAAGCACACTATAGCTTCTAACGTTAATCCCCAGGTATCTCCAAGATCCCACGTTTGACGATATTTTTAATGTGTATGAGTCTATATATATATATATTATATATATATATATATATATATATAAGGAATACGGTATCAAGGAGAGTTTTTGTGTTCTATCTTTAGGCTAAAAGTAATGAAGTATTCGTTAAGGAAGTCGCGTCCACGTATCACTCATAGCACGTACTATGTAACTTCAATCGATTTCCAGGCATCTCTTAAAAATCTACAAATAAGGCGACGTGAGTCGGATTCGAAATTCTTGAACACAAAATGAACAAATATCGTTAAAAAAGATTGAGAATCATAAGTGTAGACATTATATTATAGGAAACTCATACAAATTTTAAAAAATATCTTATATTAGAATTAATATAATCTATTAATATAAAGATTAATATAGATATACAAGAAATCTGTGTGTAGTTAGTCATTTCATTAGCATTAAGAAATTGAAGATGGGAATATAAAGACCTCAAGTGGTCAGCTGTGGCTAAGTAGATAGTGATACCAGGAGCTGTGAAAAGGTCAAGCGTGGTTGACTGTCGTTAGCGTTCATGTTGGTTTCCAGTACGGGAATCAGTTATCTTGTATGACTATCCTACTAGCAATATGTCTACAGATATCTACAGATATCCACCGTTCAAGTGGTAACACACTGAATATGTTAGTTATCATGTCAAAGTCAGATGTGTCGGGTCATTGGCGCAAATAAAATCGTGACACAGCACATTTTCATTTCTGTGGGCTGGAAATCTAGTATGTCCATGGACGTTCTACAAGAGAGATCCATTGGAAGTTTAAAAGTTAAAAAAAATAGACCACAAGATGAAAAGAAACAAGAGTCAGAAGGCAAAGTTCCAGGTGGAAAATATTAGTGATAAAAAAAAAGAGGTTGACCAAAGAAAAGACAAAATTAAAATCGAAATTAGAAGCAAGAATGGATTTCTGTGCTGAGATTGAGAAACTTGCCCCAAACAAGAAAGTGTGCTGAAATAACACAGTGAGCTGAATGAGACATCTGATGGCACTGGAAGAATGTAATGTAATTTGAGATGTAACTGATCCATGTTATAAGTAACTGAAGTAATTACATCTTGCCAATACCACGTCCCATAGATTGAGGTTGACACTAGCCTTTCACTAGGATAAAAAAATTAATGAAATTTATAATTATATAAATATATTTCTTCAAATTAATTCTATAGTCTAAAATGTTTTAGTACCCAATAAAACTTTTCATAATAATATGTATCTTATTGGACTCATATAGCATAGATGGATACCACAAAATATATTCAAGAAATTTCTTTGTTGACATTTATAAATTGTTCCAAAAATGTTATAGATATCTATATGGATCCCTGAAAATCACTATATAAATTCATGAAAATAATCAAATGAAAGATTGCTTTGATCTCAAAAGAAAGATTCTCCCACAGAATTCTCTATAGATTTTGAGAAATTTTTAAAGATATGATTTAATCTCTCTAAGGACCTTCTAAAAATCTCTCCACAAAATGTATTTATGGACAACTAGAAAATTCTACAACTGATATCTTCTTCTTCTGCGATCAATTGTTAAGTATCCAGTTTAATATTGGTCATGTATAGGGCAGTCTAATATTGGTCATGTTTAGGGCAGTCTAATATTGGTCATGTATAGGGCAGTCTAATATTGGTCATGTATAGGGCAGTCTAATATTGGTCATGTATAGGGCAGTCTAATATTGGTCATGTATAGGGCAGTCTAATATTGGTCATGTTTAGGGCAGTCTAATATTGGTCATGTATAGGGCAGTCTAATATTGGTCATGTATAGGGCAGTCTAATATTGGTCATGTATAGGGCAGTCTAATATTGGTCATGTAAGCGACTTCCAGTAGTGATGTCCGTTGATGGAGGGTGTTTCTCTAATCAAGTCTGGGTCACTCCGTCGATCATTGGATTAATCAACTAACATTGTAAAGTCCAGACCGATTTGTGTAACAGAAGTCAGTTCATTCCAAATCTTTTTCATTCACACAAATTATTTTGTGACAAACTGTGTATTACAACATCAGATATTTAAGATAGCACGTGTGATTTCTCTTTGTCATTGCAGGATTGTCGTACAGTGATCTAGTTACAATTCTTGTTCATTCAAACGAATTAGTTTGTGACAATGTGTAGTACATCATCGGATATTTAAGAAGCATATGCAATTCTCTTCATCTAATACACCACCAATCTCTTGAATGGATACCTACAGGCAAAAGTGCAAGGGGTAGACAAAAAGAAACACCCAGAAGAACAATACTTAGAGAAAGTAAAACAGCCAATATTCATACTATTGAAGAACTGCACAGAATAGCTTTGAACAGACAGAATTGGAGAGATCTGATCTCTGCCCTATGCGCTAACTTCAGCGCAAAAGGAAAATGAATGAATGAATAGGACAGTATCATCATCATCATTAAGTGCTATCACCACAAGAAAGTTTGGTGTCAACAGACCTCTAACATATCCTGTCTCTTGCCTTGGTGATGTACTCTGCTATACTGTAACCTGTCCATCTCATGATATTTATCTTCCACTTCTATGTCTCCCTATCTCTTGCTCACCTCCTATCGACTTCAAGTAAGGTCTTCAACAAGGTGTCATGTCTTTAATGTTTCCACAATACTTTATTTGTTTGATATTTATTTCCTTTAATAACTCTTACTTCATATTAACTAATAGAAACTCTGTTCTTTTTTTTCTCTTTCCATGATGTTCTTCCTATTTTTCTATATATCCACATTTCAAAGGCATCAATTCTGTCTTATTGTTGTTTGTTCATTGTCCATGTTTCTGAGCTATATATTAATATAGGATGGTTGGTTGGTTGCTGATCCAGTGGTCCATGGCATGGGCCCATGCCCTTTGACCAATTTTAATATAAGATAGACGTAGCATTTTATAATTCTCAATTTTAGCTTTTTGTAAATTTTTGTTTAGATGCCAATATTTTAGAGTGGTATAGAAAATGATATAAATCTCATGGTGAACTTCCAGAAATCTCACCATTATATCTCATTATAAAATGTGTGAACCATTGTTCAAGATGAAGTTGAATTGTCTCACTACCAAAATAATAACTATTAATAAGACACCCTTGTATAAGCTATTTTTTCATGTACTTAAACATTTATAAGCATTTCATAATGTGTCTAATTACTTAATTACTGTTTTTATGTTTTCAATTTCCATATTTAACTTTTGCATATGATGATGTAAAAAGTTATACAATGGAATCCCTCTATAGAGCATTATTAGGTTGCGAAGGGTTTCGCATTGCTTTTGTGCGGACCCAAGGTTATTGGATAACCAAGAGCCTATAAAGTTCCTCCTCGTGGTGCACCCTGGAAACAGAAATACAGCAGCTCTAGTTGTATTCCTGGCTAATACTTTTAGGATTGTATCCGTGTATGAGGATGCTGTAAATGGAATGAGAATTGCCTGCAGAGAGACAGGAAATATCTCAGAAACCTCTACACCATCACATCCAACATATTCAAACCATCTGTGCTTTCTGAACTGGTCGGCTTAAAAAGCAGAAACTTTGGAGGAGCGGCCAATATCTGTGTCCCTAAAATACAAAGAGAAACAACACTGGAACCAAAGCTCTATGGGACACTGTATGAACTACAAAAGATAGTGAGTTTTATTCGGGAGACAGAATTACAGATATAGACATGTTTCAAGTGAACGAGAGAAGAAGAAGAATATAGACAGTACAATTTTATTTCAAATAATTGCTTATACAAGTAAATAATTACTTGAAATTAATTTACTTGTATAAGCAATTATTTGATGCAAAATTGTACTGTCTCTTTGTTATTTATATTTACAAGAAGACCTATTGACCCTTGTAGAACAAATACGGATGTTGTATGTTTGTGTTACTGATGATACTTCAATACTTGTACGGGGTGTTCGTTATTGTTGTAATAGTATTTTTCTCGATTGGTCCGTTCTCAGTGACGTGAGTACACTGTTCTTTTTTGGAGGTACAGTTAGTCATGCACGGAAAACCCGTTCACGCTAGTTGCCAGGCGATTTGGTACTGTCAGAACGGACTGATTCAATAAGACCTTTCTATAGCATTTAATTTCGAATACATTGGATACTGAAAATAGAGAATTGTGGAGATCCATGATAGCGCCCGTCAGTCCACACGGCACATAATGATGGTGATGTGTTTAGTTTTTAGTAATTGTATTTTTTTTCAATTATGTCCATCTTGTTCATTTCTTGGTCAATTAATGATGATAATCTTAAATGCTTAGATAATATAGCCTCATAATTAACACGAGGAACGCAACAAAATAAAAACTAAGAAACTTATTCCTTCCGTTTTTATGACAGTTCGGTTTAGTAAACTATTGATCTATCAAAATATTATGAAAGGAACTAGTTTTCTGGCTAAAATAGAGTATTAGAAAAGTTGTATTTCGACTTGGGATGGGGTTCGCACCAAAATAGACTATGCATTTTTGTGCATACCACACTACCATCTTGTGTCTAGAGAAATGCACTTAGTGTTTTTTATGTATAAAACACAATTTTAGTTTGAAATTTTATTCTAGGAAATTCCAGGATAGTTCCAATGTTAAGTAACAGAAAAACGTATAAATATTAACTAACAAACACATTGTGACAAGGCCGTTTATAATTTCATTGTCTGACAGATTTGCTTTACCATCTGTTAACACTTTGTCAAGTGCCAGCTTGAGCATGCTTACTTCACGGAATATAGGAACAATAGGGTAGGTGGAGATAATAATTCTTGTGCAAGAGGAAACCTTCACACAGAGTGGCATCCCTGAACATAACTCACAGACATATATAATTTCTCACATTACTCTATGTCACGGGTCCTCAAACCATATGTAACGGTGTCCCTTTTCCACATCGTTGAAGTGTCTTGGGGTATATTGTGTTAGACTGGTGTTTTTTTAATAATTTATGGCATACACATGGGTGATGTGGTCAACATCAAACCTGTCGCTTTTACTTTCACAGAAAATCCCATTGGATTACTCGATCAGGACTCGCTCACTAAGAACTAAGCTAAAAATGCGATCCCAAAATGAAGTCGTCAATCTTGCATCTCTGGGATCACTGATTAAAATTTTTAAACAAATCTAACTTAATGTATAAATTGTCTGGTTTTACTCATCTTGGTTTCTGCAGTCCGGTACTGTGACGGAGTGGCTGTTGTTGTTCACCCATCACATGATGATGATGACCCTTTGCTACATCCACATTTGAAATTCAATTAGAGTTATGTCCGTGACAATGAGTTCATAGATGTCTGATACATGTTGAGAATGATATAAACAGAATACATGTTGAACATGATATAAACAGAATACATGTTGAACATGATATAAACAGAATACATGTTGAACATGATATAAACAGAATACATGTTGAACATGATATAAACAGAATACATGTTGAACATGATATAAACAGAATACATGTTGAACATGATATAAACAGAATACATGTTGAGAATGATATAAACAGAATACATGTTGAGAAGAATGACATAGAGAAACAGAATACATGTTGAGCATGTCATAGGTGTGCCATTAAAGAAATTCCAACTGTTATTTTGAAACTCATTAACGAGTAATGATAATATCAGGGAATAGTACCCCACCAAATAGTAAAATAGTATGAAATGAGAAAAACTTAAAGCAAGTAAATAGTTTCAAATATTTAGGAACATTAATAACTTCAGATGGTAAATGCAAGATCGAAAATATAAGCATAATAGGACTAGCAAAAGCAGCATTCCATAAAATGAAAAATATCCTATGCAGCCAGTCCATATCGATGGATACTAGAAAACGTGTCCTCACATGCTACATTGAGCCAGTGCTACTCTATGGAAGCGAAACATGGACAATAAATAAGCCATAGAAAAAATCATTGGAGGGATGTGAAAAGATGCATTATTAATAATATAAGAAAAAGACAGTCAACATTTATTGGGCACATAATGAGAAGAGGAGGCATTGAGAAAATAGTGACAACAGGAAAGATAGGGAAAAGATCAAGGGGGAGACCCAGAGGAAAGATATCGGACAGTTTGACTAAATAGCTTCGACTGACGACACCAACAGAGATGACGACATTTTTGAGAGAACGATGTACATGGAGAAATATGATCACCAATACCATTCTACAGCACTTGATGATGATTCTTCTTGATTCTTGATTAGAAACTGGCCCCACAGCACGTGGGTCATTCCCATAAGTGCTCCGCCCTCTGTTCCAGCAGCCATTCGACTCAATGGTGTTTTGAGTCTAATGCTGCTGAAACAGACGTCGACATCAGGGCACAACTCTGGCCCCTGCGACAGGTTTACTAAATAGTAGATCAATAGTTTACTAAACCGAACTGTCATAAAAACGGAAGGAATAAGTTTCTTAGTTTTTATTTTGTTGTGTTCCTCGTGTTAATTATGAGGCTATATTATCTAAGCATTTAAGATTATCATCATTAATTGACCAAGAAATGAACGAGATGGACATAATTGAGTTGTTCATAATTCTCTTTTTTCCATGACATGAAGTTTCTCTAGACTAGCGAGCTGAATTCAAATAACAACAATAAAAATGTCTGGATAAAAATCGTAAAAGTAAGAAATACACCCGTCTATATCCAGAACAAATGCAATGTATACTTGTGTTTGGATATATTTACATACTTGTGCATTTTGTGTGGGTATCTCTCTTATATCTATGAACTAATCTTGTTAGTAGATGTAGACATGTGTGTGTGTGTTCCCAGTATACTTGTTTGTTTGTGTGTGTTTGTCGTTAGATATACACTTGTTCTTAGTATATGTGTATTTATATTTGTACATGTATTTATATATATGTGTGTGTGTGTTTGTTTATATTAATATTTAGTATATATTCCCAAGCTACAATGAATATTGACCCATCGAGCGACAAACAGACAACATCAACACAGACTGCACATGTAAACTCATCGAGAATCATAAGTCAAGTTTGCTGCATGATTTTTCTTTATTATAAATCCTGGATGCTTCTATATTATATTACATTATAAGCTCACATGCAAAAAAAGCAAAAGAATAGGAATAACATAAAGAACAAAAGCATGGTATAACTGCAGTGAATACATGATAAAAGTTATGTCCAAATAGATTTGACTTAAAGTGAAGCACAGTGACATCTGAAACCTTAGAACACTATCAGGAATAGAAAAACAAAGGAAGACTACCAAAATATGAACAGAAATGAATTGTCCCGGAACATGATGTTTGATGATTCAATCCCTTTCGCTGTGAGTAGGAAGCTCTTGACAGCCCATAGCCCTTCTGGAAAATGCACAGCTTTTCCTCAGCTGCGGTGCAGTTGTGTAAGTGTGTTGTGTATAGCTGGAAGTGGTGGTAGAAGTTCTTGTCGGATGTCTATATATATATGTCTGTATATGTTAATATATATATATTTGTGTCTGTATATGTTAATATATATATATCAATAGTATTGTTTTCATCAATGTTTATTAAACTCATAGTGGTCCTTCTTCTTCCTTCTGTATATTGTTCTCACACATGTACTTTATTTTGTGTGTTCATATATGTATGTGTGTTCATATATGTATGTTCATATATGTATGTGTGTAGAGTTAGCATTATTGACGAGAAGCGTTCACTTCATCAGTTCGAGTCTTATGATTCATATTCTTGTAGCATTCAAATGACCTCGTTTGATTTTTGCCCATCAATGGTGCATACAATTCAAAAGAGGACTTCTATAGCTTATAACTACATATTATTGCACCTTCTTTTCAAACGCAATGAGTTATTGCTGTCATGCCATCTCATTGTATTGGCAGTTTTGTGTTTATGTATTTCTAACTTGTTGTTTCTTGATAAAAGTCTCTATGGATTGTAACGTGGAAAAACATCGCGGAATGCAGCTGTCACTCATGTTTGCGAGGCGAATAGGTGTCAGTGGAACGGATCTGGATCAAATAGTATTTGCTGCCTATGATTTTTCTATAACAATAACTCCTTGATGCTTCTATAACAATAACTCCTTGATGCTTCTATAACAATAACTCCTTGATGCTTCTATATTACATTATTCATTTAGAAAATGTCGGAAATGGGAGTGTCTATAGGTGAGCTAGTTAGTTAGTTCATGTTTTTGTTAGTTAGTGAGTTAGTCGTTGGATCATCGTCACTGCACTCCGGACAAGTCCATATGTGCTCAGATCTCTCCTTGAGTGTAGCCGCCATTATAAGTTGACTAAAGGTCCACGTACGCAGTTGATTGACCATCATTCTTTCTTTCCCACAAAACCGCTCATTTCTGGCGGCACCGCATTTCAAACCACATTCCTTTTTTCTAGTCATGGAATAAGAGTCATCGTCACTTATGCAGTCATTTGCTAGTGCGTTTTCTCGTAGAGCGTTCAAAATGTCTGCTCGATCCGTCGCTCCACCAACAGTCGTAGTAGCAGCGTGTGCGGCCAACCTATCTGCTCTCTTATTACCCCGGACTCCCGCATGTCCCGGCACAAAAATGAAAGTCATTTTATGCATACAGGAATTCTTCACTGCATCCAGCTACTGTTCCCGAATGTATCCCGCCTGAACTTTCATAATCATGCTCATCGAGTCACTGATTTTGCAGGCATGCTCGCAGATAGTCTGTGAGCACACCCATTTCAAAGCTTTGTTTACTGCCAAAATCTCTATTGTCATGCTGCTTGTTGTCTGAGCGAATGCACCACTTTCCTCTCTGATGGTCTCCCCCCACCTTTGAACCGTGATGGCCCTGGCACTTCTGTTGTGTCTCCCAACCGACCCTTCTGTATCTGTATATACAATCATATCGCTGTCCCTGGAATTTTCATCGGTTAAAGTGAGTACCTACGGCTCCACCACTGTCGGACATCATTCCCTGCATTCTCTACTAAGTTTTATTATTACTTTGAAGGCTGTCGGACAATCTAAGGACGCACGACACCATTCCGCACCAGGTAGCACATCCTCCAATCTGCACACACTCTGTATTATATCCTCTGCGCGCCCCATCCACGACTTTCCTCTCTTAAGTCTACTGCCTTTCACTTTGAGAATTTCAGGGTGTAGAGGATGTTCTTTATCAGCAGTGATTTGTAGGTAGTCCCGCGCCCTGCAGATTTGTATTCTTTGCTCTGCAGTTGGGCAATCCAATAAGTATAGTATAGCCTGTGCCAACTTATCTCTCGTACAACCTAAAATGATTCTCATTGCCTCATTCTGGATTCTATTCAATCTTTCTGTTTGAGTCTGACTCAGTGTTAGAATCGTCACCGCGTACTTTACCACAGCCTCCACCAACCCCTGATACAGCAGAAATAGCAGCAGCCATAACTTTCATCGCCGCAAGAACTTTATACGCCTTTACAATGATGTGGTCAACATGATTTTTGAAACTTAGACTTCGGTCCAACATAACCCCTAAGTACTACATAGGGGTTATTGTGCTGGTTCTCTCGAGGACATCCCCTCTCAAAGTATCCGATGGCGTGCGAGTGCTTACTACGTGATTAATTAGGGAAAACCATGTTATTGATGCTTTTGATGAGTTAACAAAAGCTCTAGAATTACTGCACGAATCCCCTATACGATCAAGCTCCCTCTGCAAATTCCTGGCGATCGCTTCTCTATCTCTGCCCTGCCTAGATACCATGATGTAATCAGCATAGAATATAGTTCTCCCCAGTCCTGCAATCTGACAGCTTGTAATTTGAACTGTATACACATTAAACAATACTTGGGACAGAGGTGACCCTTATGGTAGTCCCGGGTTTATGAATGTTGGTGAAGAAGACTAACTCCCACACTTAAGAACAATCGGTCTCTGAAAAAGTGCCGAGATAATCCACCTGACAATGATAGGACTAACTTGGAGTTGCATCCTTATGATCATCAAGAAATCCAAGGAAACTCTGTTATAAGCATCTTCTAGGTCTATTGCAGCAGCACATGTCTCCATCCGTTTGTCAAAACTTTCGAACACTTCTTGCGCGAATACGGCGACGTTGGGCCAAGTCTGCTTACCTGGACGATAGCCTCCCAAAGCTTATGGCAGCCTGTTATTCCTCTCTAGATGTAGGGACAATTTCCATGTAACAATCTTTTCTAACAACTTGTCGATCGTATTCTGCATGGTTATGAGTCTGAAACCCTGTATCATCGCATGACGCTTGCCAGGCTCACGTAGTGGGATAAAAAACTATGAAACCAGTCTTCTTCAACTGTGCCAGTCGCTAGGCTCTTGTTAAACAACATTGCCAGCTCCTTAAGGTCTTCGTCTGACCTGCCTCTGAGATCGTCGTACCTAATGCCATCAGGTCCTGACGCTGTGTTACTTGATCTTTTCAGTGCGGCTGTAATATCTTCAAGAGTAAATGCAATATCGCTTTTGAAAACTTGCATATTGCGCATGCCTGTGACTGTTTTCATGATTCCATTGTAATTCCCTAAGTTCCTCTGACCATTTTGTGCCTTATAGTGAGCCAGCAGTGCTGCACCCTTATTCACATCTATCTTCTGCCATACCAAATCTGTGCTTTAGAAATTGGGGATTGTCATACGCTTCCTTGTGTCGTTCATTGCTTTATGCAGGCGCCAGAACAGTTTTTACGACTTTTCGTTTGCAATCTCATAACAAAAGTCTTCTCATTTTTTGTCTTTTGCAGATTTGGCGATATCTTTAAACTGTTGAACTCTGTCGTCTTTGGTCTGTTTTAATTGCAGAACAAGATCTGGTTATGCTGTCACTTTTTTCCTTGCTTTTTGTCACTCTGCAACTGCGCTGCATTTGCACTTCATGCACATTGAACCTCATCATTCCACCAGGGTGGTTGATTCCACACACGTTCCCTGGTAGCGTGTGTCTTACGTTTGCTCTTCCTAATTCTGCTTACGATGGACCACCTTGTGCGATTATACTGGACGGACTTAACTTTAGCTTTCTGTTGTTTACTTTTTTCTTTGTCCACCAACAAGACACATGGCAAATGGTCGCTGCCATGATGCCCCAGAAAATTCCATCTACATCGGGGTGCAATATCAGCTGTCACTACGCCAAAATCAATTGCACTGTCGTCGTCGCCATCCCTAGCAGCCAACCTTGTCATGCGCCCGTTGTTTATGCATATTAAATTCATATCAATCAGCGCCTCCTCGAGATCTCTTCCCTGTTGATTAGAGGCAGTATTGCCCCAAGATCTACCTTTTGCATTAAAATCCCCGCAGAAAATGACTTGTCTTTCTTCCTTTACTATCTCATGCTGGCGTTGCACGCATACACGTTGACAGGGTGCTGTGCGTTTTGTATCCTGACAGCTTGCAGCTGAATGTCATCATTATCCCATTCAGACATATTGATCTCGATCACATAAAAGCTCTCTCGTACAAGAATTACTTGACCAAAGTGTCACCTATGAAAGCTGGTGACTTGGAGACGGTTTCGCAATTCCAAACGCGATTCTTGTAGAGCCACAATATCTGCACTGTAGAAAAATCAATCCAGTTCTGGGCGTCTTCTTTCAGCACCAGCGACATTCCAGAACAACACACGTAACGATTTCAAAGACAGACGAACGACTTTAAATCTGTATCAACTGGCTCCAGCACGATGAATTATTTGACCCCGCCCCGTTTAGGACGTTTACGAATGCCAGCCATTTTCTGTATACTAAGCCTTGCAATCACATGAAATAACGGTTACACTCATGAGAATTTCATCTCTGATGCATGTACTCCGTTGCACCGGCGAAGATCTTGATGAGTGGGCCTCTGTCAAAATAATTAGCACCACATCCTAGACGAAATAATGAAATAATCCATCTTTCAAGTGATGTTGATGGAGGCAGGGCAGAGATAGAAAAGCGAATGCCAGGAATTTTCAGAGGGAGCTTGATCGTATAGGAGAATGGTGCAGTAATTGTAGAGCTTTTGTTAATCCATGAAAAGCATCAATAACATAGTTTTCCCTAAATAATCACATAGTAAACACGCCCACGCCATCAGTACGCCATTTTGACCGGAAGTCTAGAGACGAGGGAAGGAAAAGTAGTTTTATGCGTTTGACTCTACATACACTAGGATTGCAGCTGGAACTGAGAGTGGTGCACTTATGGGAGTGCCCGGCGTGACATTATGCTAGTTTCTAATCAAGAATTATTCAATTATCCAAAGACTGTGCTGTCTGACAACTGATCTATATGTAAACTGGTTGAACGTCACATTGTCCCTATCTGCCTGCAGTATCATAGATGGAATAGGCATTAGATGGAATAGGCATTAGATGGAAAAGACATCAGGCTGATTAGAAATATATATTGGGAACAAACTGCATCAATAAGGTGTGAAAACAACTAATCTCCATACATAGAAATAAGAAGAGGGGTAAGACAAGGCTGCATTTTATCACCAAGCCTATGTAATATCTACACAGAGAATATCTTTAAAAATATAGAAGAAATGCCAAGACAAAATCAATGGGAAAATAATAATCAACATTAGATATGCAGATGACACTGTTCTTTTAGCAGAAAGTGAACATGAACTACAAAGACTAATAGATCAAGTCAATAAATCAAGTAATGAATATGGACTGGATATAAACATTAAAAAAACCCAAAAACCATGATAATCAGAAAAGACACAGAAGAACAGGAGCTAAACATAAACATACAGGGAGAGAAACTACAACAAGTAGAACATTATCAATGTCTTGGACACATATTCACAAATGATGGCAGATGTGAAACAAGTTGAAAGGAGAATAGGAATGGCTAAAAGTACCTTCAATGACATGAGGAAAATATTAACATCTAAACAAATTACAAACAAGTTAAAAATCAGAACTATAAAATGCTACATGTATTCTATATTAATGTATGGCTCAGAAACATGGACACTAAAAACACAATGAGAAGACAGAATTGATGCCTTTGAGATGTGGGTATATAGAAGTATAGGGAGAACATCATGGAAAGAGAAGAAAACAAAAAAATAGGTGCTAAAAACACTTAATATGAAGAAAGAACTACTAAGAGAAATAAAGATCAGACAAATAAAATATTTTGGACACATTAAAAGAGATGACACCTTATTGAAGACCTTACTTGAAGGTAAAATCAAAGGGATGCGAGCAAGAAGTAGGCAGAGATACAAGTGGGAGAGTAACATCACACGATGAACAGGCTACAGTCTAGCAAAGTGCACCACCAAGACAAGAGACAGGGGATGTTGGAGATTCGTTGCAGCCAACCTTCGTTGCTGAGACGGCACTTGATGATGAGCATCACAATATAGGTAGATTCAAACATAAACAATTGCGCATGATAATTAAACTAAAAACTGTCTGACATAAACCGAGCCAGAATCAAGATCGATATGGACATGACTTCAGAACCGGGACAATTTCTGGCGAACTGAGACTTATGCACCTTACTCATGGGGACCACGGGCGTGATTGCTCGATTGTTTCTCTATTTTATGTTAAGGTCAAGTTAAACCCCCCCCCCTCCCCTAATAGAAACTGATTGCAAAAGCTGGAAGCAGTGTTTTCAATTGATACATAATGGGTTAAAGATTTAGGAAATTTATCTTGCTGGTAGATTATCAAATATGTTTCGTTCACAAAGCCGTCCAGTATAATCACTTGGACAAACACAGGAAAAATCTTCACTAGATGATCCATAACAAGTTCCACCGTTTTTGCAATGATTCTCAAGGCACTGTTTGGCAGGCTCCTCACAGGTTTTACCATTCCAAAATGTTGAACACACGCAGTTAAAACTTCCATCTGAGTCAGTGCAAGTAGCATTGTTTTTGCAGACATCATCTAGGCACTCGTTAATGTTATGTTGGCAATTTTCCCCTGTAGGATCAAATAATTTTAAAACAATGTTAAAACAAAATTGGACGATAAGGGGGACTGTCCATATATTACGTCAACAGTTGGGGGGGGTTTCTGACAACTGCTGACCAGGGGGAAGGGCGTTGATAAAAGTTGACGTCAGCAACAAAATTTGTATATACTACTGAAATTTATTTCTTCTTCTTCTTCGTTTGCTCTCTGGTAACCAACACAGCAGTTTGTGTATTTCTGCAGGTGAGTGTGAAGTACGTTGTGATCTTGGTCTCCCTGATAACCAACACAACAGTTTGTGTGATTTCTGCAGGTGAGCGTAAAGAACGTTGTGCTCTTGCTCTCCCTGATAACCAACGCTACAGTTTGTGTGATTTCTGCAGGTGAGCGTGAAGTACGTTGTGCTCTTGGTCTCTCTGATAACCAACGCAATAGTTTGTGTGATTTCTGCAGGTGATCGTGAAGTTCATTGTGCTGCAAGTTCCACAGCAGCGCTGTTATTTGCTGCCCCAAAAGGGTCCGGTACATCCGTTTCGGCATGCCTTTAATTTGGGTAGACTTCCCTAGTCTGTGACAGCCTTTCTATCTGGCGCCAGGTGAAGAATGTGTGTCGACTCTAAGCCGTAACAGTTTTCCACCTACTGTGCCCTTGGCCTTAACATGCCAACAATTTACCCATGTTGGCATTCTTCGAAGTAGCGGTAACCAGGGATGTAAGTTTCAGTTGATTGACTATGTGAATCTCGTACAATCTGTTTCGCTGTCAGTGAACTCGTCTCGCGTAATTAGATGTATTGTGTCTGAGCCCATCGGGTACTGAGCATTTTCTCTCCGTGATCGTGGTTCCGGTATAGGAAAGCATCGACTGTAGTGTTTGGCCCTGGCTCGTTCGCCCTCTTAGCCGTGATATCATTCACCGACATCGCAAACCCCACGTCTAAATCTACTCATATTTAGGAGTACCAGTAACTAGAAGCGTGTCTTGCTTTAACAAAGCTTTAGCTCTGATTTCTTTTAAATGTTTTCCCATTCTATTTGTACGTGGCGCTGCCCTCTAGCGCTGTGCTGCCCTCTCATTGTCCTCAATATGTTTTCCTTATGGAGACTAACGCACGACTCTTAATAATCATTATGACATTTACCCATTTCGTAACATATGAATTTACAACCCCTCCAATACTTCTGTCGGAATGACTAGCGTCACTATGCGTCGACAGTGCCGCTGCATGTGTTGTTGTACAGTTGTGGGAGTTATTGCCTGTCTGTTTGCAATCAATTCTCGTTTCATCTGCTGCCTCCATTCACGGACACGATCCACAAAAGTTTTAGCTAGAATCAGCACAGGCAGCTACATTTCTGTTTAAGGATGCATTACGACGAGGTACTTTTGGGATCTATTATTTGAGTTAGAAAATCGTTTCGAATAATCTGAAAAAAACATGCAGTTATTTTCTACTGTGTCTTTAGCTATAAATGGATTTTTGTGTGGGAAAAGGGAGGTGGGGGGGGGGGAGGGTGTTGATAATTTTTTGGACATAATTATTCAGGTTATTCACTGATAGAACTGGGAGATCCAAATAGGATCCCAATCTTTCCGGGGGGTGGGTGGGGGTGTGTGGAAAGGGGTAGGGGGGTGGCTACCACTAACTGGGAGGTACTATCCCTTACACACTCTGACGACCTAAGATTCAGCAAAATTTTCAAACACATAACTATTGTAATGGGTAGCAAAAAAACAACAACTTAATCTAGTTTAAAGGTAAATATGTCCCATGACAGCAGCAACCTGCCGTCGAGGATGAAGGTAACACTTCATGTACTAAGCTGCGGCATCTATTAGGTGAGATGGCAATTTCTCTTCCTTGTTGTCTTTGCCTACCCTAATTCATGCGTCATGTACAGCTGAGTAGACTGGAGGAGTGGTCGTGCAAAGCGAGAGATCACAACCCGGATTTTGTTGTTGTCTGATCGTGACCTCCAACCTGGCACGCTGTAACCCGCGTTCCTCTAATATAGTTTAATTTCGTTATAATAAATTTGATCAGGATCGGCAAAATATTTATGCAATAACCAAAATTCACTATATACAACAAAAAACAAACTAATTGGGAATTGTGAAACGTATTGTAAATAGGGAATTTGTTATAAACATATGCGTTATAAAGGGATTCTAATGTGAATGCAATATATAACAAACAATTTTAGGGTTATAAAAATTATTGTTAAATAGGGAATTTAGTATTAACGAATGCGTTATAAAGGAATTCTACTTTACATGTAATAAAAAAATCCAACTAATTGGGATTTTTAAAGTTTTGTTAAATAGATAATTTCGTTATAAAGTATGCACTTTAATAGGTTTCCATTGCACTAACTATTTATCATTTTCTTCTTAACCCTATAAAAAGTTAACTGTTTGTATGCTAGGTATGGGATCAAATCCTCTTTAAGCTGAGGGACGAATAAGCAGAAATTTCCCAGTACAGTATTTATGAAGTACTTTCTCAGAATAGTTCAGTCTCCTGATCTTGCACATCATCGCTAATCTTGGCTGATGCGACAGATGAATTGTCGATTTGCATATACTTTGTGTCACCAGCCAATAAAAAGCAGGGAGAAAGTAGCGCATACCAAGATAAGTGACGCTGCATGAGATGAGTGTACAAAACTATCATGATGATGCACTTGTTTTCTGTGAGATATGGTTCACAACAGGAAATAATTCTTGCTAATTTTGGCTGCACCCGCCTCTTATATGTTCTGTGATACTTCTGTGCATCTGAACGTTAATGGTAAAAATTTGTCCACATTGATAGAAAAAAATGGTTACAGGCTGTCTTGTGATTGATTATATATATGCAAAAATATCCTTCTATATACAAATATATATCGTTTTTGAGTTCGGCTTTGTGGTGGCTGTGATGGCCACGGCACCGGGTTCAAATCTCGCCGCAGTCTTTTGTGCATCCCTTCCGCTCAGTACGCAATGGCAAACTACTGAAACGTATTTATATTTCCTAGACATTTTACATTCAGAAAATGAAGGGTTGAGGGCTATATCTAGGATAGAATATCAGCCGAAGGCGGATGTGTCGGGCCATTGGAGCAAATAAAACGACCAAACATCGCATTTCCTTTCACTAGACTACATCTTCCTGGAAATCAAGAATGGATCATGGTCCTGCTACAGTAGAGATTCAGCAGGAGTATGAGAATGAACGATGAAGATGAAGAAGAATAAGGTATGCTTCCATTTTAGTAAAGTCTGTGTAGAATGTTTCTTCTCAAAATCATTGCTTAGAGTAGGAGTTTCTTGCTATGAGAGAAAGATCTATTGCAATCAAATCCCAGTATAACAGCTTGGTACGTACTGACGAAATATTTACGCAATAACAAAAACTTGCTAGTTGTAGTGTCGTGAGAAAATATTAGATAGTCTGATATCGTGGCGTGAAAAAAAGTCATCTGAGATTGGAGAAAGAAAAAGACCTGTGAAATACTGCATGTTTCACATTACGGAATTACAGGGAGGGCATTTTGTAGCTGTATGATAAATACAACATGTTTTTGCTGTCGCCACGTCATGTACTGGGTCAGTTTAAAAAAAATTACCTTACTACAGAAAAAACCCCAGTCTTTACAGGGAGCTGAACCTCACACATGTGAGACCAACGTTCTCAGCCATGCTCTACATTACATACTATATTTGCAAGTAAAGTATACTTTAAATAGAGAGTTGTGGAGATTCATGACCGCCATAACAAGCCGGAACAGCACTTGATGATGCTAAGTACAAATAATAAAGATTACATGTAATAAGAGATTTTGGAAAGGATTGTGAAATAGGATAATTTGTTATAAACGTATGCGCTATAGAGGGATTTCACTATACTGAGAACTGATAGGAACAACCCAATATGGACAGTCATGAATTAAAGAAAACGATGATGGAGGCGATAATGGATGAAAGAATCCCTTATGCTTCAAGTAGATATCTCTTGACAGTCCAAGTTCTTCTCAATTGTGTAACTGAGACGACACTCAGACTCATATAAGGTTATCTCACAGCATGTTTGTCAAATGGAGATTATGGGTGCATGTTTAGTCCCTGCAGAGAGGCATTTCAGTGAGCCAGTATCCAATTATTACCACGTCCTGCTACAAGCACAGAACACCCTGTGCCAACTATCTCATCATTCTTCTGCCAGATTTGTTGAATCATGTGCGGTGATGGCACATCTAGCATTCTTGCGTCACCTAGAAGTCAACCACAAAAGAACAAAGCTGCAATGTCCGCTGACCTGAATCTCTTCGTCATCTATTGAGACTATTTGATAGAAGACAAAAGTATGAAATGGAGACATGATGTGACAATGATGTTTTGCACAGGTGTCAGGTTGTCAACCTATCCCCCAACTTTCACTAGCGACCTCCTACGACATAACTGGAAAGGAGACAGTGATCCTATTCTTTATATAAATAACCAAATGGTCAGAGGGTACGTGGAGCCGATACGTGGAGAATTGTCCTGTTTAGTTTTATTGTATGTTTTTTTAAAATATATTTTTTATTAATAGGCTAGGTAAGTGTTTTAGTAACCTGTTTACCTCATTTTGCGTTACTATTTGATCCTATTCTTTGCCGTCTCAACTAGAAGCCAGGCCCCGGTTGTCACATAAATACTATAACATACACATACAAAGAACGATAGAAATAGGATGACAATTGGTAAGGAAAGAAAGTATGCCCTTTCTGAAAAGATTTGATAATGACATAATCTGACTGAGACTTTGTGTCTGGTTGGCTTCGATGGCTACTGTAACTGAGAATACAACACTTATGGGAATGTCCGTGTGCCATGATACTGGTTTCTATTTAAACTTTCTCTTCAATGCCAACTCTTTAAAGTAGAAATAGAGCCTTAGTCCAGCCAACAGAAGCTGGAAACTAAGATTGGTCCGGCCATTCTCGACATCGAGCAGGGCTACATGTCTGCCCGGGCAATCACTTGTACTGAAGACAGAGATACTAGGCCGACTGATGCACCAGCAACCATAGTATCAAGCAATACGACTAGGTATCATGTCTTCACAACAACTAAAACATCAGAAAGAAAGCGGTGACAAAAACCCCAATCACACATTGGAAACAAGAACCTCATTCCTCGTAATTCCTATTAATATCAAGAAATACACAAAAGAAATAAATAAATACAGTGCCATATTGTTGATCTTATTACTAACTAAATTACTAATCAAAACCAACAAAATATACTTCAAGTGCAATGATGTTGATCTGATTACTGACTAACATATTAAAATGAAAACCACAAAACATATGTTAGAGTACCTATTAAGCTGTTCGGATTACTAACTAAACAAAACAAAGACATGTGTATAGAGTGCAATGATGTTGATCTGATTACTGACTAACATATTAAAATAAAAACCACAAAACATATGTTAGAGTACAATGAAGCTGTTCGGATTACTAACTAAACAAAACAAAGACATGTGTCTAGAGTGCAATTATGATGATCTGATTACTGACTTCCTAAACAAAACACATTTTTTATGGAGTGCAATAGCGATAATGTGATGACTAACTAATTAAACAAAACAAAAGAATCTCAATTTTACACAATTTACAATTAATGTATGCTCATCAAAATCTTGAAAACTTACCTGTATACCCTTCCTGACAATTACAGGTGTAACCTCCAGGTAAATTATTGCATACACTTTCGTGTTCACAAGGATTGCTCAAGCATTCGTTGACATCAATCTCACATGTGATTCCCGTATATGCACTTGGACATTGACATTTAAAACTGCCAAACTCGTTGGTACAAATGCCACCATTTTCACACACTGCACTAGTTTTTCTGCACTCATCAATATCAATCTCACAATGAGATCCTGAAACAATATTTGCAAATAAAAAAATTGATACACTCTTTATCTATCTGCTTGTCTGTCTGTCATTCTACCTTCCTGTCTGTCTGTCTGTCTATTTTCTCTGCATTTGCTGTATAGCATCAGATTATTAAATCCACTCGGTTTCCAACTATAGTTTGGTTGCTTGGTATGCAGTAATATTGTAACGTCTCAGAACTTTGGTAACTCATTCAATCCACTTTTTTTTTGATTTTCCACTACCACTTCTTGATTTCACTCTCATTTTGTATGCTCTTGCTGCTGACCAATATGGATTCAGTATCATTAAGTGACGAACCGTTTTAGTCTCTTTTTTGAATATATTTGACCACAGACGCTGTTCCAAGAACTCGTGTAATCTCCACATTCCTAACACGATCTCGTCTTATTATATCTAATCTTCTTAAATGTTCTTCCACAACAGCGAGAGCATATTTTTCTGAACACCGATGTGTTATAACATTAGTTTAGTTTATATGTTCCATGATCAATTTGTCAATGTCAACTTTTATAATTATAATAATATTAATCCTAAGATCCATAACTCGTCAGGGCAATAGGGGTTGCAACACTGGATGCATCAGCTGAAAAAGCTCTCCAATCAACTCTGTCCTTAGCTATTCAGAGAAATGTAGAGTAATCATGTCTAGACCATTCCTTGATGTTATCAATCCATGATTTCCTCTTTCACTTTCCTCCTTGCAACCTCAATTCTTCTTTGGATACACATTATAGAAAGAGAGCCGTGTCTCGCTTTAGAAGGATCGTTCTGAATTGTAGCACATAGACCTTCTTGATCACGCCAACCCGCCTCCTCTTCTATCTTCAGATTTGACTGCAAATATCCCTGACATAGTGGTTAAGCTTTTGCTCTATAATCACGATCTCAATAGTTCCAATTTGGCTAGTAATAACTTGCTTGCATAATGATACCCCTGAAGATTATTGATGACTTTACAGGGTTACTTGCTATGAAAAGTTTTATTTCGAATGAAGTATCACTTCTTTGAGAGGGACAAAGTACATATGAAAATATCTGAGTATAATAGAGTTAAATCTCTACAACTTTTGAACATTTCTTAAATAGCTTAGCTGTGATAACGTTATATTTTGGCTAGAAACATCCAAATTCAGACTAGTTTTTGTAAAAAAATTGCCCAAGATATGCTGGAGACAACTAAGATTTTGTTTTTAACAAGAATGATGAAAATTCTATGGACAACCAAGAACATTAATATATAAGTTCTCAGAGACCCAGGAGTAAATCCCCAAATTATAACGAAAATTAAAAGTAGACAATCAAGATTTTTGTGGCATGTGATGACATGAGGAAAGTAAAACGTGAACATTTAGTAACCACTGGAAAGATCAAGGGGAGAAGAGACAGGAAGACAAAGAGTGAAATTTCTGGATGGGTTGTCAATGTGTCACAAAAAGAAGACACCAACGGAACGTATTAACAACACAAGAGACAGAGTTGTGGCAAACTACTGAATGTATTTATATTGCTTATAAAATCAACACAACGTAAAAATTAAGTGTTGATAGCTACGTCCTGAAAAGGATATGCTACGAAAATATTATAAAACAAACACCACAGATAAATACTCAAAGTAAATACCACTAAAGTCGGAAGTATTGTACCATTGGCACAAGCAGAACAGCAACACAACAAATTTATGTTCTTTGGACTACATTCTGTTGCCAATTTAGTTAAACCATTCTACTACAAGAGAGCTCCATGGGGAGTTTGAGAGAGATCAAACATACATAACTAAAGGTAAATAACTGAAGGTTAAATCTAAATGTAAATACTGAAGGAAGATACAGGAGTATTCAGTTCCACTTAAGTATATTCTGTAAAATATAAATTGAAATACCTTCAAATCCACCTTTACACTGGCAGGTATATCCACCATTGAAATTTATGCAGATTGCTCCGTTGTTGCATGGAAAACGATCACATTCATCAACGTCCAGAGCACAATCACTGCCCCGGTAACCGGTCACACAATCACAACTGTACCCACCAGGATTGTTGATGCATGTTCCATTGTTTTTGCATGGGTCAAGTTGGCATTCATCTATATCGGTATCACATACTTTTCCTACGAAGATAATTCACATCTAACATTTAATATACATAGATAATTCACATCTAACATTTAATATACATAGATAATTCACAACTAACATTTAATATACATAGATAATTCACATCTAACACTTAATATACATAGACCATGTATCAACTGGAATCATGCGCGATTGTGGCACAGGGCGATGTGGCAATGAATCGCTCTGACGTTTTGAACTCCTTAAGAGATATAACACGTGAGAGTGAGACTAATGTGGATGATGATTCCTTTTCAATGGCTAGGAATTAAGATCAGAGATTGAAATGCGGTGTTGCTAGAAGTGAGCATTTTTAGGGCGCAGAAGAATGATGGTCAACCAGCATAGGATCGGTACTGTTAGCAGAAGTGTAATGACGAATACACTCAAGTAGAGATCGGAGCAACTGGACGTTTCCAGATTGCAGTGATGATGATCCAACGACTAACTAATTTAACTAGCCAACCAACCAACCAACCATTTATCATTTTCTTCTTAACCCTGTGAAGAGTAAAGTCAATATAACTGTTTTTCTACAAGGTATGGGATTAAATCCTCTTTAAGCTGAGGGACGAAGAAGTAGAAATTTCCCAGTACAGTATTTATGAAGTACTTTCCCAGAATAGTCCGGTCTCCTGATCTCGCACATCATCACTAATCTTGGCTGATGCGACAGATGATTTGTCGATTTGCATATACTCTGTGACAAATATATGTTTTGTGGAGCGCCAGGCCGTAGAGCACCTTAGTGGAGCACATCAGTTTTCTGAGGTCTCGGGTTCAACCCGTAGTTGGGAAAAGCATTTTTATCTTTCTGAGGTGAAATAAACAATTCTTCCTGAACATGTCGCGGTGACAGCTCTGGAATAGCGGTCTTGATGCCCACAGCCGTAACAGCCGCCCAGCACTCCTTAACAGGTAAACTAGCAGTATTTAAAGTTTTGTGTGTGTGTGTCACCAGCCAATATAACAGGGAGAAAGTTGCGCATACCAAGATAAGTGACGCTGCATGAGATGAGTGTACAAAACTATCATGATGATGCACTTGTTTTCTGTGAGATATGGTTCACAACAGGAAATAATTCTTGCTAATTTTGGCTGCACCCGCCTCTTATATGTTCTGTGATACTTCTGTGCATCTGAACGTTAATGGTAAAAAGTCGTCCACATTGATAGAAAGAAATGGTTACATGGTTTCCTGTGATTGAGATTGAATATATATATACAAAAATAGCCTTATATATACAATTATATATCGTTTTTGAGTTCGGCTCTGTGGTGGCTGGGTACAGAGGGTATCTGTGACGGCCAAAGTACTAGGTTCAAATCCAGCCGCAGTCATTTGTGCATCCCTTCTGCTCAGTACACAGTGGCAAACTACTGAAATGTATTTATATGTTCTAGAAAAATTTTACATCCAAAATTTGAAGAGTTGTGCTCTACACCGTGAATAGAATATCAGCCAAAGACGGATGTGTCGGGCCATTGGAGCAAATAAAACAACCACACATCGCATTTCCATTCACTGGACTACATCTTTAAAGAATCTAGAATGGATTATGGTCCTGCTACAGTAGAGATTCAGCAGGAGTGTGAGAATGAACGCTGAAGACGAAGAAGAATAAGGTATGCTACCATTTTAGTCAATTCTGAGTAGAAGGTTTCTTCTCGAATACATTGCTTAGAGTAGGAGTTTCTTGCTGTGAAAGAAAGATCTATTGCAATCAAATCCCAGTATAACAGCTTGGTTCGGACTGACGAAATATTTACGCAATAACAAAAACTCGCTAGTTTTAGTGTCGTGAGAAAACATTATATAGTCTGATATCGTGGCGTGAAAAAAAAGTCATCTGAGATTGGAGAAAGAAAAAGACCCATGAAATACTGCATGTTTCACATTAGGGAATTACCGGTGGGCAGGGGGGGGGGGGGGGGGGGGTTGGGATTTGGAACTATATGATAAATACAACATGTTCTTGCTGTCGTCTTATACAGGGTCAGTTTTTAAAAGAAATGTACCTTCCGACAGAAAAAACCCCAGTGTTTACAGGTAGTTGAACCTCACAAATGTGAGACCAACGTTTTCAGCCATGCACTACACTACATACTATATATCCAAGTAAAGTATACTTTAAATAGAGTTGTGGAGATTCATGACCGCCAAAACAAGCCAGAACAGCACTTGATGATGTTAAGTACAAATAATAAAGATTACACATAATAAGCGATTTTGAAAAGGATTGTGAAATAATAAAATTTGTTATAAGCGTATGCGCTATAGAGGGATTTCACTATACTGAGAACTGATAGGAACAACCCAATATGGACAGTCATGAATTAAAGAAAATGATGATGGAGGCGATAATGGATGAAAGAATCCCTTATGCTTCGAGTAGATATCTCTTGACAGTCCAAGTTCTTCTCAATTGTGTAACTGAGACGACACTCAGACTCATATAAGGTTGTCTCACAGCATGTTTGTCAAATGGAGATTATGGGTGCATGTTTAGTCCCTACAGGGAGGCATTTCAGTGAGTCAGTATCCAATTATTACCACGTCCTGCTACAAGCACATAACACTCTGCGCCAACTATCTCATCATTCTTCTGCCAGAAGCACAGAACACTCTGTGCCAACTATCTCATCATTCTTCTGCCAGATTTGTTGAATCATGTGTGGTGATGGCACATCTAGCATTCTTCAGTCACCTAGAAGTCAACCACAAAAGAACAAAGCTGCAATGTCCGCTGACCTGAATCTCTTCGTCATCTATGGAGACTATTTGATAGAAGACAAAAGTAAGAAATGGAAACATGATATGATAATGATGTTTTGCACAGGTGTCAGGTTGTCAACCTATCCCCCAACTTTCACTAGCGACCTCCTACGACATAACTGGGAAGGAGACAGTGATCCTATTCTTTGCCATCTCAACTAGAAGCCAGGCCCAGGTTGTCACATAGGTGCGATAAAGTATACATGCAAAGAACGATAGAAATAGGATGACAATTGGTAAGGAAAGAAAGTATGCCTTTTCTGAAAAGATTCGAAAATCACATAATCTGACTGAGACTTTGAGTCTGGTTGGCTTCGATGGTTACTGTAACAGAGAATACAACACTTATGGGAATGTCCGTGTACCATGATACTGGTTTCTAATTAAAAATTCCCTTCAAGGTCAATTCTTTAAGCTTAGTCCATCAAACAGAAGCTGGAAACTATGATTGGTCCGGCCATTCTCGACATCGAGCAGGGCTACATGTCTGCCCGGGTATTCATTTGTACTGAAGTCAGAGATACTAGGCCGACTGACGCACCAGCAACCACAGTATCAAGCAATACAACTAGGTATCATGTCTTCACAACAACTAAAACATCAGGAAGAAAGCGGTGACAAAAACCCCAATCCCACATAGGAAACAAGAACCTCATTGCTCGTAATTAATATTGATATCAAAAAATAAGCAAAATAAATAAATAAATACAGTGTCATATTGTTGATCTTATTACTAACTAAATAACTAAACAAAACCAACAAAATATACTTCAAGTGCAATGGTGATGATCTGATTACTAACATATTAAAAAAGAAACCACAAAACATATGTTAGAGTGCAATTATGATGATCTGATTACTAACTAAACAAAACAAAGACATGTGTATAGAGTGCAATTATGATGATCTGATTACTAACTAAACAAAACAAAGACATGTGTATAGAGTGCAATTATGATGATCTGATTACTAACTAAACAAAACAAAGACATGTGTATAGAGTGCAATTATGATGATCTGATTACTGGCTGCCTAAACAAAACACATTTTTCTGAAGTGCAATAGCGATAATGTGATGACTAACTAATTAAACAAAACAAAAGAATCTCAATTTTGCAGAATTTAAAATTAATGTAGCTCATCAAAATCTTGAAACCTTACCTGTATACCCTTCCTGACAATTACAGGTGTAACCTCCAGGTAAATTATTGCATACACTTTCGTGTTTACAAGGATTGCTCAAGCATTCGTTGACATCAATCTCACATGTGATTCCCGTATAACCACTTGGACATTGACATTTAAAACTGCCAAACTCGTTGGTACAAATGCCACCATTATCACACACTGAACTAGCATTTCTGCACTCATCGATATCAATCTCACAATGTGATCCTGAAACAATATTTGAAAATTTAAAAAATTGAAACATTCTCTATCTGTTTGTCTGTCTGTCATTCTACCTACCTGTCTGTCTATTTTCTCTGCTTTTGCTGTATAACATCAGATTATTAAAACCACTCGGTTTCCAACTATATCATGTTTGGTTGCTTGGTATGCAGTATTATTGTAACGTCTCAGAACATTGGTAACTCATTCAATCCACATTCTTCTTGAATTCCCACTACCACTTCTTGATTTCACTCTCATTTTGTATGCTCTTGCTGCTGACCAATATGGATTCAGTCTCATTAAGTGGCAGAACCGTTTTAGTCTCTTTTTTGAATATATTTGACCACAGACGCTGTTCCAAGAACTCGTGTAATCTCCACATTCCTCACACGATCTCGTCTTATTATATCTAATCTTCTTAAATGTTAAATGTTCTTCCACAACAGCAGAGAGCATATTTTTCTGAACACCGATGTGTTATAACATTAGTTTAGTTTATATGTTCCATGATCAATTTATCAATGTCAACTTTTATAATTATAATAATAGTAATAATAAGATCCATAACTCGTCAGGGCAATAGGGGTTGCAACACTGGATGCATCAGCTGAAAAAGCTCTCCAATCAACTCTGTCCTTAGCTATTCAGAGAAATGTAGAGTAATCATGTCTAGACCATTCCTTGATGTTATCAATCCAAGATTTCCTCTTTCACTTTCCTCCTTGTAACCTCAATTGTTCTTTGGATACACATTATAGAAAGAGAGCCGTGTCTCGCTTTAGAAGGATCGTTCTGAATTGTAGCACATAGACCTTCTTGATCACGCCAACCCGCCTCCTCTTCTATCTTCAGATTTGACTGCAAATATCCCTGACATAGTGGTTAAGCTTTTGCTCTATAATCACGATCTCAATAGTTCAAATTTGGCTAGTAATAACTTGCTTGCATAATGATACCCCTGAAGATTATTGATGACTTTACAGAGTTACTTGCTATGAAAAGTTTTATTTCGAATGAAGTATCACTTCTTTGAGAGGGACAAAGTACATATGAAAATATCTGAGTATAATAGAGTTAAATCTCTACAACTTTTGAACATTTCTTAAATAGCTTAGCTGTGATAACGTTATATTTTGGCTAGAAACATCCAAATTCAGACAAGTGTTTGTAAAAAAAAATGCCCACGTTATGCTGGAGACAACTAAGATTTTGTTTTTAACAAGAATGATGAAAATTCTATGGACAACCAAGAACATTAATATAGAAGTTCTCAGAGACCCTGGAGTAAATCCCCAAATTATAACGAAAATTAAAAGTAGATAATCAAGATTTTTGTGGCATGTGATGACATGAGGAAAGTAAAACATGAACATTTAGTAACCACTGGAAAGATCAAGGGGAGAAGAGACAGGAAGACAAATAGTGAAATTTCTGGATGGGTTGTCAATGTGTCACAAAAAGAAGACACCAGCGGAACGTATTAACAACACAAGAGACAGAGTTGTGGCAAACTACTGAACGTATTTATATTGCTTAGAAAATCAACACAACCAAAAAATTAAGTGTTGATAAATACGTCCTGAAAAGGATATGCTACGAAAATACTATAAAACAAACACCACAGATAAATACTCAAAGTAAATACCACTAAAGTCGGAAGTATTGTACCATTGGCACAAGCAGAACAGCAACACAACAAATTTATGTTCTTTGGACTACATTCTGTTGCCAATTTAGTTAAACCATTCTACTACAAGAGAGCTCCATGGGGAGTTTGAGAGCGATCAAATATACATAACTAAAGGTAAATAACTGAAGGTTAAAACTAAAGGTAAATACTGAAGGAAGATACAGGAGTATTCAGTTCCACTTAAGTATATTCTGTAAAAAATAAATTGAAATACCTTCAAATCCACCTTTACACTGGCAGGTATATCCACCATTGAAATTTATGCAGATTGCTCCATTCTTGCATGGAAAACGATCACATTCATCAATGTCCAGAGCACAATCACTGCCCCGGTAACCGGTCACACAATCACAACTGTACCCACCAGGATTGTTGATGCATGTTCCATTGTTTTTGCATGGGTCAAGTTGGCATTCATCTATATCGGTATCACATACTTTTCCTACGTTGAAAATTCACATCTAACATTTAATATACATAGATAATTCACATCTAACATTTAATATACATAGATAATTCACATCTAACATTTAATATACATAGATGATTCCGATTTAACACTTAATATACATAGACCATGTATCAACTGGAATCATGTGCGATTGTGGCACAGGGCGATGTGACAATGAATCACTCTGACGTTTTGAACTCCTTAAGAGATATAACACGTGAGAGTGAGACTAATGTGGATGATGATTCCTTTTCAATGGCTAGGAATTAAGATCAGAGATTGAAATTTGGTGTTACTAGAAGTGAGCATTTTTAGGGCGCAGAAGAATGATGGTCAACCAGCATAGGATCGGTACTGTCAGCAGAAGTGTAATGACGAATACACTCAAGTAGAGATCGGAGCAACTGGACGTGTCCAGATTGCAGTGATGATGATCCAACGACTAACTAATTTAACTAGCCAACCAACCAACCAACCATTTATCATTTTCTTCTTAACCCTGTGAAGAGTAAAGTCAATATAACTGTTTTTCTACAAGGTATGGGATTAAATCCTCTTTAAGCTGAGGGACGAAGAAGTAGAAATTTCCCAGTACAGTATTTATGAAGTACTTTCCCAGAATAGTCCGGTCTCCTGATCTCGCACATCATCACTAATCTTGGCTGATGCGACAGATGATTTGTCGATTTGCATATACTCTGTGACAAATATACGTTTTGTGGAGCGCCAGGCCATAGAGCACCTTAGTGGAGCACATCAGTTTCTGAGGTCTCGGGTTCAATCCGTAGTTGGGAAAAGCATTTTTATCTTTCTGAGGTGAAATAAACAATCCTTCCTGAACATGTCGCGGCGACAGCTCTGGAAAAGCGGTCTTGATGCCCACAGCCGTAACAGCCTCCCTGCACTCCTTAACAGGTAAACTAGCAGTATTTAAAGTTTTGTGTGTGTGTGTGTGTGTCACCAGCCAATAAAAAGCAGGGAGAAAGTTGCGCATACCAAGATAAGTGACGCCGCATGAGATGAGTGTACAAAACTATCATGATGATGCACTTGTTTTCTGTGAGATATGGTTCACAACAGGAAATAATTCTTGCTAATTTTGGCTGCACCCGCCTCTTATATGTTCTGTGATACTTCTGTGCATCTGAACGTTAATGGTAAAAAGTCGTCCACATTGATAGAAAGAAATGGTTACATGGTTTCCTGTGATTGAGATTGAATATATATATACAAAAATAGCCTTATATATACAATTATATATCGTTTTTGAGGTCGGCTCTGTGGTGGCTGGGTACAGAGGGTGTCTGTGACGACCAAAGTACTAGGTTCAAATCCCACAGCAGTCATTTGTGCATCCCTTCCGATCAGTACACAGTGGAAAACTACTGAAACGTATTTATATGTTCTAGAAAAGTTTTACATCCAAAAAATGAAGAGTTGTGCTCTACATCGTGAATAGAATATCAGCCGAAGACGGATGTGTCGGGCCATTGGAGCAAATAAAACGACCACACATCGCATTTCCATTCACTGGACTACATCTTTAAGGAATCTAGAATGGATTATGGTCCTGCTACAGTATAGATTCAGCAGGAGTGTGAGAATGAACGCTGAAGATGAAGAAGAATAAGGTATGCTACCATTTTAGTCAATTCTGAGTAGAAGGTTTCTTCTCGAATACATTGCTTAGAGTAGGAGTTTCTTGCTGTGAAAGAAAGATCTATTGCAATCAAATCCCAGTATAACAGCTTGGTTCGGACTGACGAAATATTTACACAATAACAAAAACTCGCTAGTTTTAGTGTCGTGAGAAAATATTAGATAGTCTGATATCGTGGCGTGAAAAAAAAGTCATCTGAGATTGGAGAAAGAAAAAGACCCGTGAAATACTGCATGTTTCACATTAGGGAATTACCGGTGGGCGGGGGTTGGGATATTTGGAACTATATGTTAAAAACAACATGTTCTTGCTGTCGTCTTATACAGGGTCAGTTTTTAAAAGAAATTTACCTTCCGACAGAAAAATCCCCAGTGTTTACAGGTAGTTGAACCTCACAAATGTGAGACCAACGTTTTCAGCCATGCACTACACTACATACTATATATCCAAGTAAATTATACTTTAAATAGAGTTGTGGAGATTCATGACCACCAAAACAAGCCAGAACAGCAATTGATGATGCTAAGTACAAATAATAAAAATTACATGTAATAAGCGATTTTGAAAAGGATTGTGAAATAGGATAATTTGTTATAAACGTATGCGCTATAGAGGGATTGCACTATACTGAGAACTGATAGGTACAACCCAATATGGACAGTCATGAATTAAAGAAAATGATGATGGAGGCGATAATGGATGAAAGAATCCCTTATGCTTCGAGTAGATATCTCTTGACAGTCCAAGTTCTTGTCAATTGTGTAACTGAGACGACACTCAGACTCATATAAGTTTGTCTCACAGCATGTTTGTGTAATGGGGTTTATGGGTGCATGTTTAGTCCCTACAGGGAGGCATTTCAGTGAGCCAGTATCCAATTATTACCACGTCCTGCTACAAGCACAGAACACCCTGTGCCAACTATCTCATCATTCTTTTGCCAGATTTGTTGAATCATGTGCGGTGATGGCACATCTAGCATTCTTGCGTCACCTAGAAGTCTACCACATAAGAACAAAGCTGCAATGTCCGCTTACCTGAATCTCTTCGTCATCTATTGAGACTATTTGATAGAAGACAAAAGTATGGAATGGAGACATGATGTGACAATGATGTTTTGCACAGGTGTCAGGTTGTCAACCTATCCCCCAACTTTCACTAGCGACCTCCTACGACATAACTGGAAAGGAGACAGTGATCCTATTCTTTATATAAATAACCAAATGGTCAGAGGGTACATGGAGCCGATACGTGGAGAATTGTCCTGTTTAGTTTTATTGTTTGTTTTTTTAAAATATATTTTTATTAATAGGCTAGGTAAGTGTTTTAGTAACCCGTTTTCCTCATTTTGCGTTACTATTTGATCCTATTCTTTGCCGTCTCAACTAGAAGTCAGGCCCCGGTTGTCACATAAATACTATAACATACACATACAAAGAACGATAGAAATAGGATGACAATTGATAAGGAAAGAAAGTATGCCCTTTCTGAAAAGATTCGATAATGACAATCTGACTGAGACTTTGAGTCTGGTTGGCTTCGATGGCTACTGTAACTGAGAATACAACACTTATGGGAATGTCCGTGTGCCATGATACTGGTTTCTATTTAAACATTCTCTTCAATGCCAACTCTTTAAAGTAGAAATAGAGCCTTAGTCCAGCCAACAGAAGCTGGAAACTAAGATTGGTCCGGCCATTCTCGACATCGAGCAGGGCTACATGTCTGCCCGGGCAATCACTTGTACTGAAGTCAGAGATACTAGGCCGACTGATGCACCAGCAACCATAGTATCAAGCAATACGACTAGGTATCATGTCTTCACAACAACTAAAACATCAGAAAGAAAGCGGTGACAAAAACCCCAATCACACATTGGAAACAAGAACCTCATTCCTCGTAATTCCTATTAATATCAAGAAATACACAAAATAAATAAATAAATACAGTGCCATATTGTTGATCTTATTACTAACTAAATAACTAAACGAAACCAACAAAATATACTTCAAGTGCAATGATGTTGATCTGATTACTGACTAACATATTAAAATAAAAACCACAAAACATATGTTAGAGTACCTATTAAGCTGTTCGGATTACTAACTAAACAAAACAAAGACATGTGTATAGAGTGCAATTATGATGATCTGATTACTGACTGCCTAAACAAAACACATTTTTTCTGGAGTGCAATAGTGATAATGTGATGACTAACTAATTAAACAAAACAAAAGAATCTCAATTTTACACAATTTACAATTAATGTATGCTCATCAAAATCTTGAAAACTTACCTGTATACCCTTCCTGACAATTACAGGTGTAACCTCCAGGTAAATTATTGCATACACTTTCGTGTTTACAAGGATTGCTCAAGCATTCGTTGACATCAATCTCACATGTGATTCCCGTATAACCACTTGGACATTGACATTTAAAACTGCCAAACTCGTTGGTACAAATGCCACCATTTTCACACACTGAACTAGCATTTCTGCACTCATCGATGTCAATCTCACAATGAGATCCTGAAACAATATTTGAAAATTAAAAAATTGAAACACTCTTTATCTATCTGCTTGTCTGTCTGTCATTCTACCTTCCTGTCTGTCTGTCTATTTTCTCTGCATTTGCTGTATAGCATCAGATTATTAAAACCACTGGGTTTCCAACTATAGTTTGGTTGCTTGGTATGCAGTAATATTGTAACGTCTCAGAACGTTGGTAACTCATTCAATTCACTTTCTTTTTGAATTCCCACTACCACTTCTTGATTTCACTCTCATTTTGTATGCTCTTGCTGCTGACCAATATGGATTCAGTATCATTAAGTGACCAAACCGTTTTAGTCTCTTTTTTGAATATATTTGACCAGAGACGCTGTTCCAAGAACTCGTGTAATCTCCACATTCCTCACACGATCTCGTCTTATTATATCTAATTTTCTTAAATATTCTTCCACAACAGCGAGAGCATATTTTTCTGAACACCGATGTGTTATAACATTAGTTTAGTTTATATGTTCCATGATCAATTTGTCGATGTCAACTTTTATAATATAATAATAGTAATAATAAGATCCATAACTCGTCAGGGCAATAGGGGTTGCAACACTGGATGCATCAGCTGAAAAAGCTCTCCAATCAACTCTGTCCTTAGTTATTCAGAGAAATGTAGAGTAATCATGTCTAGACCATTCCTTGATGTTATCAATCCAAGATTTCCTCTTTCACTTTCCTCCTTGCAACCTCAATTGTTCTTTGGATACACATTATAGAAAGCGAGCCGTGTCTCGCTTTAGAAGGATCGTTCTGAATTGTAGCACATAGACCTTCTTGATCACGCCAACCCGCCTCCTCTTCTATCTTCAGATTTGACTACAAATATCCCTGGCATAGTGGTTAAGCTTTTGCTCTATAATCACGATCTCAATAGTTCAAATTTGGCTAGTAATAACTTGCTTGCATAATGATACCCCTGAAGATTATTGATGACTTTACAGGGTTACTTGCTATGAAAAGTTTTCTTTCGAATGAAGTATCACTTCTTTGAGAGGGACAAAGTACATATGAAAATATCTGAGTATAATAGAGCTAATTCTCTACAACTTTTGAACATTTCTTAAATAGCTTAGCTGTGATAACATTATATTTTGGCTAGAAACATCCAAATTCAGACTAGTTTTTGTAAAAAAAATTGTCCACGTTATGCTGGAGACAACTAAGATTTTGTTTTTAACAAGAATGATGAAAATTCTATGGACAACCAAGAACATTAATATAGAAGTTCTCAGAGAACCTGGAGTAAATAACCAAATTATAACGAAAATTAAAAGTAGACAATCAAGATTTTTGTGGCATGTGATGACATGAGGAAAGTAAAACATGAACATTTAGTAACCACTGGAAAGATCAAGGGGAGAAGAGACAGGAAGACAAATAGTGAAATTTCTGGATGGGTTGTCAATGTGTCACAAAAAGAAGACACCAACGGAACGTATTAACAACACAAGAGACAGAGTTGTGGCAAACTACTGAATGTATTTATATTGCTTATAAAATCAACACAACGTAAAAATTAAGTGTTGATAGCTACGTCCTGAAAAGGATATGCTACGAAAATATTATAAAACAAACACCACAGATAAATACTCAAAGTAAATACCACTAAAGTCGGAAGTATTGTACCATTGGCACAAGCAGAACAGCAACACAACAAATTTATGTTCTTTGGACTACATTCTGTTGCCAATTTAGTTAAACCATTCTACTACAAGAGAGCTCCATGGGGAGTTTGAGAGAGATCAAACATACTTAACTAAAGGTAAATAACTGAAGGTTAAAACTAAATGTAAATACTGAAGGAAGATACAGGAGTATTCAGTTCCACTTAAGTATATTCTGTAAAAAATAAATTGAAATACCTTCAAATCCACCTTTACACTGGCAGGTATATCCACCATTGACATTTATGCAGATTGCTCCGTTCTTGCATGGAAAACGATCACATTCATCAACGTCCAGAGCACAATCACTGCCCAGGTAACCGGTCACACAATCACAAGTGTACCCACCAGGATTGTTGATGCATGTTCCATTGTTTTTGCATGGGTCAAGTTGGCATTCATCTATATCGGTATCACATACTTTTCCTATGAAGATAATTCACATCTAACATTTAATATACATAGATAATTCACATCTAACATTTAATATACATAGATAATTCACATCTAACATTTAATATACATAGACCATGTATCAACTGGAATCATGCGCGATTGTGGCACAGGGCGATGTGACAATGAATCACTCTTGACGTTTTGAACTCCTTAAGAGATATAACACGTGAGAGTGAGACTAATGTGGATGATGATTCCTTTTCAATGGCTAGGAATTAAGATCAGAGATTGAAATGTGGTGTTGCTAGAAGTGAGCATTTTTAGGGCGCAGAAGAATGATGGTCAACCAGCATAGGATCGGTACTGTTAGCAGAAGTGTAATGACGAATACACTCAAGTAGAGATCGGAGCAACTGGACGTGTCCAGATTGCAGTGATGATGATCCAACGACTAACTAATTAACTAGCCAACCAACCAACCAACTATTTATCATATTCTTCTTAACCCTGTGAAGAGTAAAGTCAATATAACTGTTTTTCTACAAGGTATGGGATTAAATCCTCTTTAAGCTGAGGGACGAAGAAGTAGAAATTTCCCAGTACAGTATTTATGAAGTACTTTCCCAGAATAGTCCGGTCTACTGATCTCGCACATCATCACTAATCTTGGCTGATGCGACAGATGATTTGTCGATTTGCATATACTCTGTGACAAATATACGTTTTGTGGAGCGCCAGGCCATAGAGCACCTTAGTGGAGCACATCAGTTTCTGAGGTCTCGGGTTCAATCCGTAGTTGGGAAAAGCATTTTTATCTTTCTGAGGTGAAATAAACAATTCTTCCTGAACATGTCGCGGCGACAGCTCTGGAAAAGCGGTCTTGATGCCCACAGCCGTAACAGCCGCCCAGCACTCCTTAACAGGTAAACTAGCAGTATTTAAAGTTTTGTGTGTGTGTGTCACTAGCCAATATAACAGGGAGAAAGTTGCGCATACCAAGATAAGTGACGCTGCATGAGATGAGTGTACACAACTATCATGATGATGCACTTGTTTTCTGTGAGATATGGTTCACAACAGGAAATAATTCTTGCTAATTTTGGCTGCACCCGCCTCTTATATGTTCTGTGATACTTCTGTGCATCTGAACGTTAATGGTAAAAAGTCGTCCACATTGATAGAAAAAAATGGTTACAGGCTTTCTTGTTATTGAGATTGAATATATATATGAAAAAATAGCCTATATACAATTATATATCGTTTTTGAGTTCGGCTCTGTGGTGGCTGGGTACAGAGGGTGTCTGTGACGGCCAAAGTACTAGGTTCAAATCCAGCCGCAGTCATTTGTGCATCCCTTCCGCTCAGTACACAGTGGCAAACTACTGAAATGTATTTATATGTTCTAGAAAAATTTTACATCCAAAATTTGAAGAGTTGTGCTCTACATCGTGAATAGAATATCAGCCAAAGACGGATGTGTCGGGCCATTGGAGCAAATAAAACAACCACACATCGCATTTCCATTCACTGGACTACATCTTTAAAGAATCTAGAATGGATTATGGTCCTGCTACAGTAGAGATTCAGCAGGAGTGTGAGAATGAACGCTGAAGACGAAGAAGAATAAGGTATGCTACCATTTTAGTCAATTCTGAGTAGAAGGTTTCTTCTCGAATACATTGCTTAGAGTAGGAGTTTCTTGCTGTGAAAGAAAGATCTATTGCAATCAAATCCCAGTATAACAGCTTGGTTCGGACTGACGAAATATTTACGCAATAACAAAAACTCGCTAGTTTTAGTGTCGTGAGAAAACATTAGATAGTCTGATATCGTGGCGTGAAAAAAAAGTCATCTGAGATTGGAGAAAGAAAAAGACCCATGAAATACTGCATGTTTCACATTAGGGAATTACCGGTGGGCGGGGGGGGGGGGGTGTTGGGATTTGGAACTATATGATAAATACATGTTCTTGCTGTCGTCTAATACAGGGTCAGTTTTTTAAAAGAAATTTACCTTCCGACAGAAAAAACCCCAGTCTTTACAGGTAGTTGAACCTCACAAATGTGAGACCAACGTTTTCAGCCATGCACTACACTACATACTATATATCCAAGTAAAGTATACTTTAAATAGAGTTGTGGAGATTCATGACCGCCAAAACAAGCCAGAACAGCACTTGATGATGTTAAGTACAAATAATAAAGATTACACATAATAAGCGATTTTGAAAAGGATTGTGAAATAATAAAATTTGTTATAAGCGTATGCGCTATAGAGGGATTTCACTATACTGAGAACTGATAGGAACAACCCAATATGGACAGTCATGAATTAAAGAAAATGATGATGGAGGCGATAATGGATGAAAGAATCCCTTATGCTTCGAGTAGATATCTCTTGACAGTCCAAGTTCTTCTCAATTGTGTAACTGAGACGACACTCAGACTCATATAAGGTTGTCTCACAGCATGTTTGTCAAATGGAGATTATGGGTGCATGTTTAGTCCCTACAGGGAGGCATTTCAGTGAGTCAGTATCCAATTATTACCACGTCCTGCTACAAGCACATAACACTCTGCGCCAACTATCTCATCATTCTTCTGCCAGAAGCACAGAACACTCTGTGCCAACTATCTCATCATTCTTCTGCCAGATTTGTTGAATCATGTGTGGTGATGGCACATCTAGCATTCTTCAGTCACCTAGAAGTCAACCACAAAAGAACAAAGCTGCAATGTCCGCTGACCTGAATCTCTTCGTCATCTATGGAGACTATTTGATAGAAGACAAAAGTAAGAAAAGGAAACATGATATGATAATGATGTTTTGCACAGGTGTCAGGTTGTCAACCTATCCCCCAACTTTCACTAGCGACCTCCTACGACATAACTGGGAAGGAGACAGTGATCCTATTCTTTGCCATCTCAACTAGAAGCCAGGCCCAGGTTGTCACATAGGTGCGATAAAGTATACATGCAAAGAACGATAGAAATAGGATGACAATTGGTAAGGAAAGAAAGTATGCCTTTTCTGAAAAGATTCGAAAATCACATAATCTGACTGAGACTTTGAGTCTGGTTGGCTTCGATGGTTACTGTAACAGAGAATACAACACTTATGGGAATGTCCGTGTACCATGATACTGGTTTCTAATTAAAAATTCCCTTCAAGGTCAATTCTTTAAGCTTAGTCCATCAAACAGAAGCTGGAAACTATGATTGGTCCGGCCATTCTCGACATCGAGCAGGGCTACATGTCTGCCCGGGTATTCATTTGTACTGAAGTCAGAGATACTAGGCCGACTGACGCACCAGCAACCACAGTATCAAGCAATACAACTAGGTATCATGTCTTCACAACAACTAAAACATCAGGAAGAAAGCGGTGACAAAAACCCCAATCACACATAGGAAACAAGAACCTCATTGCTCGTAATTAATATTGATATCAAAAAATAAGCAAAATAAATAAATAAATACAGTGTCATATTGTTGATCTTATTACTAACTAAATAACTAAACAAAACCAACAAAATATACTTCAAGTGCAATGGTGATGATCTGATTACTAACATATTAAAAAAGAAACCACAAAACATGTGTTAGAGTGCAATTATGATGATCTGATTACTAACTAAACAAAACAAAGACATGTGTATAGAGTGCAATTATGATGATCTGATTACTAACTAAACAAAACAAAGACATGTGTATAGAGTGCAATTATGATGATCTGATTACTAACTAAACAAAACAAAGACATGTGTATAGAGTGCAATTATGATGATCTGATTACTGGCTGCCTAAACAAAACACATTTTTTGAAGTGCAATAGCGATAATGTGATGACTAACTAATTAAACAAAACAAAAGAATCTCAATTTTGCAGAATTTAAAATTAATGTAGCTCATCAAAATCTTGAAACCTTACCTGTATACCCTTCCTGACAATTACAGGTGTAACCTCCAGGTAAATTATTGCATACACTTTCGTGTTTACAAGGATTGCTCAAGCATTCGTTGACATCAATCTCACATGTGATTCCCGTATAACCACTTGGACATTGACATTTAAAACTGCCAAACTCGTTGGTACAAATGCCACCATTATCACACACTGAACTAGCATTTCTGCACTCATCGATATCAATCTCACAATGTGATCCTGAAACAATATTTGAAAATTTAAAAAATTGAAACATTCTCTATCTGTTTGTCTGTCTGTCATTCTACCTACCTGTCTGTCTATTTTCTCTGCTTTTGCTGTATAACATCAGATTATTAAAACCACTCGGTTTCCAACTATATCATGTTTGGTTGCTTGGTATGCAGTAATATTGTAACGTCTCAGAACATTGGTAACTCATTCAATCCACTTTTTTTTTGATTTTCCACTACCACTTCTTGATTTCACTCTCATTTTGTATGCTCTTGCTGCTGACCAATATGGATTCAGTCTCATTAAGTGGCAGAACCGTTTTAGTCTCTTTTTTGAATATATTTGACCACAGACGCTGTTCCAAGAACTCGTGTAATCTCCACATTCCTCACACGATCTCGTCTTATTATATCTAATCTTCTTAAATGTTAAATGTTCTTCCACAACAGCAGAGAGCATATTTTCCTGAACACCGATGTGTTATAACATTAGTTTAGTTTATATGTTCCATGATCAATTTATCAATGTCAACTTTTATAATTATAATAATAGTAATAATAAGATCCATAACTCGTCAGGGCAATAGGGGTTGCAACACTGGATGCATCAGCTGAAAAAGCTCTCCAATCAACTCTGTCCTTAGCTATTCAGAGAAATGTAGAGTAATCATGTCTAGACCATTCCTTGATGTTATCAATCCATGATTTCCTCTTTCACTTTCCTCCTTGTAACCTCAATTGTTCTTTGGATACACATTATAGAAAGAGAGCCGTGTCTCGCTTTAGAAGGATCGTTCTGAATTGTAGCACATAGACCTTCTTGATCACGCCAACCCGCCTCCTCTTCTATCTTCAGATTTGACTGCAAATATCCCTGACATAGTGGTTAAGCTTTTGCTCTATAATCACGATCTCAATAGTTCCAATTTGGCTAGTAATAACTTGCTTGCATAATGATACCCCTGAAGATTATTGATGACTTTACAGGGTTACTTGCTATGAAAAGTTTTATTTCGAATGAAGTATCACTTCTTTGAGAGGGACAAAGTACATATGAAAATATCTGAGTATAATAGAGTTAAATCTCTACAACTTTTGAACATTTCTTAAATAGCTTAGCTGTGATAACGTTATATTTTGGCTAGAAACATCCAAATTCAGACTAGTGTTTGTAAAAAAAAATGCCCACGTTATGCTGGAGACAACTAAGATTTTGTTTTTAACAAGAATGATGAAAATTCTATGGACAACCAAGAACATTAATATAGAAGTTCTCAGAGACCCTGGAGTAAATCCCCAAATTATAACGAAAATTAAAAGTAGACAATCAAGATTTTTGGGGCATGTGATGACATGAGGAAAGTAAAACGTGAACATTTAGTAACCACTGGAAAGATCAAGGGGAGAAGAGACAGGAAGACAAATAGTGAAATTTCTGGATGGGTTGTCAATGTGTCACAAAAAGAAGACACCAACGGAACGTATTAACAACACAAGAGACAGAGTTGTGGCAAACTACTGAACGTATTTATATTGCTTAGAAAATCAACACAACGAAAAAATTGAGTGTTGATAGCTACGTCCTGAAAAGTATATGCTACGAAAATATTATAAAACAAACACCACAGATAAATACTCAAAGTAAATACCACTAAAGTCGGAAGTATTGTACCATTGGCACAAGCAGAACAGCAACACAACAAATTTATGTTCTTTGGACTACATTCTGTTGCCAATTTAGTTAAACCATTCTACTACAAGAGAGCTCCATGGGGAGTTTGAGAGCGATCAAATATACATAACTAAAGGTAAATAACTGAAGGTTAAAACTAAAGGTAAATACTGAAGGAAGATACAGGAGTATTCAGTTCCACTTAAGTATATTCTGTAAAAAATAAATTGAAATACCTTCAAATCCACCTTTACACTGGCAGGTATATCCACCATTGACATTTATGCAGATTGCTCCGTTCTTGCATGGAATACGATCACATTCATCAACGTCCAGAGCACAATCACTGCCCAGGTAACCGGTCACACAATCACAAGTGTACCCACCAGGATTGTTGATGCATGTTCCATTGTTTTTGCATGGGTCATGTTGGCATTCATCTATATCGGTATCACATACTTTTCCTACGTTGAAAATTCACATCTAACATTTAATATACATAGATAATTCACATCTAACATTTAATATACATAGATAATTCACATCTAACATTTAATATACATAGACCATGTATCAACTGGAATCATGCGCGATTGTGGCACAGGGCGATGTGACAATGAATCACTCTTGACGTTTTGAACTCCTTAAGAGATATAACACGTGAGAGTGAGACTAATGTGGATGATGATTCCTTTTCAATGGCTAGGAATTAAGATCAGAGATTGAAATGTGGTGTTGCTAGAAGTGAGCATTTTTAGGGCGCAGAAGAATGATGGTCAACAAGCATAGGATCGGTACTGTTAGCAGAAGTGTAATGACGAATACACTCAAGTAGAGATCGGAGCAACTGGACGTGTCCAGATTGCAGTGATGATGATCCAACGACTAACTAATTTAACTAGCCAACCAACCAACCATTTATCATATTCTTCTTAACCCTGTGAAGAGTAAAGTCAATATAACTGTTTTTCTACAAGGTATGGGATTAAATCCTCTTTAAGCTGAGGGACGAAGAAGTAGAAATTTCCCAGTACAGTATTTATGAAGTACTTTCCCAGAATAGTCCGGTCTACTGATCTCGCACATCATCACTAATCTTGGCTGATGCGACAGATGATTTGTTGATTTGCATATACTCTGTGACAAATATACGTTTTGTGGAGCGCCAGGCCATAGAGCACCTTAGTGGAGCACATCAGTTTCTGAGGTCTCGGGTTCAATCCGTAGTTGGGAAAAGCATTTTTATCTTTCTGAGGTGAAATAAACAATTCTTCCTGAACATGTCGCGGCGACAGCTCTGGAAAAGCGGTCTTGATGCCCACAGCCGTAACAGCCGCCCAGCACTCCTTAACAGGTAAACTAGCAGTATTTAAAGTTTTGTGTGTGTGTGTCACCAGCCAATAAAAAGCAGGGAGAAAGTTGCGCATACCAAGATAAGTGACGCTGCATGAGATGAGTGTACAAAACTATCATGATGATGCACTTGTTTTCTGTGAGATATGGTTCACAAAAGGAAATAATTCTTGCTAATTTTGGCTGCACCCGCCTCTTATATGTTCTGTGATACTTCTGTGCATCTGAACGTTAATGGTAAAAAGTCGTCCACATTGATAGAAAAAAATGGTTACAGGCTTTCTTGTTATGGAGATTGAATATATATATGCAAAAATAGCCTTCTATATACAATTATATATCGTTTTTGAGTTCGGCTCTGTAGTGGCTGGGTACAGAGGGTGTCTGTGACGGCCAAAGTACTAGGTTCAAATCCCGCCGCAGTCATTTGTGCATCCCTTCCGCTCAGTACGCATTGGCAAACTACTGAAACGTATTTTATATGTTTTAGAAAAATTTTACATCAAAAAAATGAAGAGTTGTGCTCTACATCGTGAATAGAATATCAGCCGAAGATGGATGTGTCTGGCCATTGGAGCAAATAAAACGACCACACATCGCATTTCCATTCACTGGACTACATCTTTAAGGAATCTAGAATGGATTATGGTCCTGCTACAGTAGAGATTCAGCAGGAGTGTGAGAATGAACGCTGAAGACGAAGAAGAATAAGGTATGCTACCATTTTAGTCAATTCTGAGTAGAAGGTTTCTTCTCGAATACATTGCTTAGAGTAGGTGTTTCTTGCTGTGAAAGAAAGATCTATTGCAATCAAATCCCAGTATAACAGCTTGGTTCGGACTGACGAAATATTTACACAATAACAAAAACTCGCTAGTTTTAGTGTCGTGAGAAAATATTAGATAGTCTGATATCGTGGCATGAAAAAAAAGTCATCTGAGATTGGAGAAAGAAAAAGACCTGTGAAATACTGCATGTTTCACATTAGGGAATTACCGGTGGGCGGGGGGGGGGGGGGGGGATTTGGAACTATATGATAAATACAACATGTTCTTGCTGTCGTCTTATACAGGGTCAGTTTTTAAAAGAAATTTACCTTCCGACAGAAAAAACCCCAGTCTTTACAGGTAGTTGAACCTCACAAATGTGAGACCAACGTTTTCAGCCATGCACTACACTACATACTATATATCCAAGTAAAGTATACTTTAAATAGAGTTGTGGAGATTCATGACCGCCAAAACAAGCCAGAACAGCACTTGATGATGCTAATTACAAATAATAAAGATTACATGTAATAAGCGATTTTGAAAAGGATTGTGAAATAGGAAAATTTGTTATAAACGTATGCGCTATAGAGGGATTGCACTATACTGAGAACTGATAGGAACAACCCAATATGGACAGTCATGAATTAAAGAAAATGATGATGGATGCGATAATGGATGAAAGAATCCCTTATGCTTCGAGTAGATATCTCTTGACAGTCCAAGTTCTTCTCAATTGTGTAACTGAGACGACACTCAGACTCATATAAGGTTATCTCACAGCATGTTTGTCAAATGGGGATTATGGGTGCATTTTTAGTCCCTGCAGAGAGGCATTTCAGTGAGCCAGTATCCAATTATTACCACGTCCTGCTATAAGCACAGAACACTCTGCGCCAACTATCTCATCATTCTTCTGCCAGATTTGATGAATCATGTGCGGTGATGGCACATCTAGCATTCTTCAGTCACCTAGAAGTCTACCACAAAAGAACAAAGCTGCAATGTCCGCTGACCTGAATCTCTTCGTCATCTATGGAGACTATTTGATAGAAGACAAAAGTATGAAATGGAGACATGATGTGACAATGATGTTTTGCACAGGTGTCAGGTTGTCAACCTATCCCCCAACTTTCACTAGCGACCTCCTACGACATAACTGGGAAGGAGACAGTGATCCTATTCTTTGCCATCTCAACTAGAAGCCAGGCCCCGGTTGTCACATAGGTGCGATAAAGTATACATACAAAGAACGATAGAAATAGGATGACAATTGGTAAGGAAAGAAAGTATGCCTTTTCTGAAAAGATTCGAAAATCACATAATCTGACTGAGACTTTGAGTCTGGTTTGCTTCGATGGTACTGTAACTGAGAATACAACACTTATGGGAATGTCCATGTACAGCCAACAGAAGCTGGAAACTATGATTGGTCCGGCCATTCTCGACATCGAGCAGGGCTACATGTCTGCCCGGGCAATCACTTGTACTGAAGTCAGAGATACTAGGCCGACTGATGCACCAGCAACCATAGTATCAAGCAATACGACTAGGTATCATGTCTTCACAACAACTAAAACAGGAAGAAAGCGGTGACAAAAACCCCAATCACACATTGGAAACAAGAACCTCATTGCTCGTAATTCCTATTAATATCAAGAAATACACAAAAGAAATAAATAAATACAGTGCCATATTGTTGATCTTATTACTAACTAAATTACTAATCAAAACCAACAAAATATACTTCAAGTGCAATGATGTTGATCTGATTACTGACTAACATATTAAAATAAAAACCAAAAAACATGTGTTAGAGTGCAATTATGATGATCTGATTACTGACTGCCTAAACAACACACATTTTCTGGAGTGCAATAGCGATAATGTGATGACTAACTAATTAAACAAAACAAAAGAATCTCAATTATACACACAATTTAAAATTAATGTAGCTCATCAAAATCTTGAAAACTTACCTGTATACCCTTCCTGACAATTACAGGTGTAACCTCCATGTAAATTATTGCATACACTTTCGTGTTTACAAGGATTGCTCAAGCATTCGTTGACATCAGTCTCACATGTGATTCCCGTATATGTACTTGGACATTGACATTTAAAACTGCCAAGCTCGTTGGTACAAATGCCACCATTTTCACACACTGAACTAGCATTTCTGCACTCATCGATGTCAATCTCACAATGAGATCCTGAAACAATATTTGAAAATTAAAAAAATGGAAACACTCTCTATCTGTTTGTCTGTCTGTCATTCTACCTACCTGTCTGTCTATTTTCTCTGCTTTTGCTGTATAACATCAGATTATTAAAACCACTCGGTTTCCAACTATATCATGTTTGGTTGCTTGGTATGCAGTAATATTGTAACGTCTCAGAACATTGGTAACTCATTCAATCCACATTCTTCTTGAATTTCCACTACCACTTCTTTATTTCACTCTCATTTTGTATGCTCTTGCTGCTGACCAATATGGATTCAGTCTCATTATGTGGCAGAACCGTTTTAGTCTCTTTTTTGAATATATTTGACCACAGACGCTGTTCCAAGAACTCGTGTAATCTCCACATTCCTCACACGATCTAATCTTCTTAAATGTTCTTCCACAACAGCAGAGAGCATATTTTTCTGCACCGATGTGTTATAACATTAGTTTAGTTTATATGTTCCATGATCAATTTATCAATGTCAACTTTTATAATATAATAATAGTAATAATAAGATCCATAACTCGTCAGGGCAATAGGGGTTGCAACACTGGATGCATCAGCTGAAAAAGCTCTCCAATCAACTCTGTCCTTAGCTATTCAGAGAAATGTAGAGTAATCATGTCTAGACCATTCCTTGATGTTATCAATCCATGATTTCCTCTTTCACTTTCCTCCTTGTAACCTCAATTGTTCTTTGGATACACATTATAGAAAGAGAGCCGTGTCTCGCTTTAGAAGGATCGTTCTGAATTGTAGCACATAGACCTTCTTGATCACGCCAACCCGCCTCCTCTTCTATCTTCAGATTTGACTGCAAATATCCCTGACATAGTGGTTAAGCTTTTGCTCTATAATCACGATCTCAATAGTTCAAATTTGGCTAGTAATAACTTGCTTGCATAATGATACCCCTGAAGATTATTGATGACTTTACAGGGTTACTTGCTATGAAAAGTTTTATTTCGAATGAAGTATCACTTCTTTGAGAGGGACAAAGTACATATGAAAATATCTGAGTATAATAGAGTTAAATCTCTACAACTTTTGAACATTTCTTAAATAGCTTAGCTGTGATAACGTTATATTTTAGCTAGAAACATCCAAATTCAGACTAGTGTTTGTAAAAAAAAATGCCCACGTTATGCTGGAGACAACTAAGATTTTGTTTTTAACAAGAATGATGAAAATTCTATGGACAACCAAGAACATTAATATAGAAGTTCTCAGAGACCCTGGAGTAAATCCCCAAATTATAACGAAAATTAAAAGTAGATAATCAAGATTTTTGTGGCATGTGATGACATGAGGAAAGTAAAACATGAACATTTAGTAACCACTGGAAAGATCAAGGGGAGAAGAGACAGGAAGACAAATAGTGAAATTTCTGGATGGGTTGTCAATGTGTCACAAAAAGAAGACACCAACGGAACGTATTAACAACACAAGAGACAGAGTTGTGGCAAACTACTGAACGTATTTATATTGCTTAGAAAATCAACACAACCAAAAAATTAAGTGTTGATAGATACGTCCTGAAAAGGATATGCTACGAAAATATTATAAAACAAACACCACAGATAAATACTCAAAGTAAATACCACTAAAGTCGGAAGTATTGTACCATTGGCACAAGCAGAACAGCAACACAACAGATTTATGTTCTTTGGACTACATTCTGTTGCCAATTTAGTTAAACCATTCTACTACAAGAGAGCTCCATGGGGAGTTTGAGAGCGATCAAATATACATAACTAAAGGTAAATAACTGAAGGTTAAAACTAAAGGTAAATACTGAAGGAAGATACAGGAGTATTCAGTTCCACTTAAGTATATTCTGTAAAAAATAAATTGAAATACCTTCAAATCCACCTTTACACTGGCAGGTATATCCACCATTGAAATTTATGCAGATTGCTCCATTCTTGCATGGAAAACGATCACATTCATCAATGTCCAGAGCACAATCACTGCCCCGGTAACCGGTCACACAATCACAACTGTACCCACCAGGATTGTTGATGCATGTTCCATTGTTTTTGCATGGGTCAAGTTGGCATTCATCTATATCGGTATCACATACTTTTCCTACGTTGAAAATTCACATCTAACATTTAATATACATAGATAATTCACATCTAACATTTAATATACATAGATGATTCCGATTTAACACTTAATATACATAGACCATGTATCAACTGGAATCATGCGCGATTGTGGCACAGGGCGATGTGGCAATGAATCACTCTGACGTTTTGAACTCATTAAGAGATATAACACGTGAGAGTGAGACTAATATGGATGATGATTCCTTTTCAATGGCTAGGAATTAAGATCAGAGATTGAAATTTGGTGTTACTAGAAGTGAGCATTTTTAGGGCGCAGAAGAATGATGGTCAACCAGCATAGGATCGGTACTGTCAGCAGAAGTGTAATGACGAATACACTCAAGTAGAGATCGGAGCAACTGGACGTGTCCAGATTGCAGTGATGATGATCCAACGACTAACTAATTTAACTAGCCAACCAACCAACCAACCATTTATCATTTTCTTCTTAACCCTGTGAAGAGTAAAGTCAATATAACTGTTTTTCTACAAGGTATGGGATTAAATCCTCTTTAAGCTGAGGGACGAAGAAGTAGAAATTTCCCAGTACAGTATTTATGAAGTACTTTCCCAGAATAGTCCGGTCTCCTGATCTCGCACATCATCACTAATCTTGGCTGATGCGACAGATGATTTGTCGATTTGCATATACTCTGTGACAAATATACGTTTTGTGGAGCGCCAGGCCATAGAGCACCTTAGTGGAGCACATCAGTTTCTGAGGTCTCGGGTTCAATCCGTAGTTGGGAAAAGCATTTTTATCTTTCTGAGGTGAAATAAACAATCCTTCCTGAACATGTCGCGGCGACAGCTCTGGAAAAGCGGTCTTGATGCCCACAGCCGTAACAGCCTCCCTGCACTCCTTAACAGGTAAACTAGCAGTATTTAAAGTTTTGTGTGTGTGTGTGTGTGTCACCAGCCAATAAAAAGCAGGGAGAAAGTAGCGCATACCAAGATAAGTGACGCTGCATGAGATGAGTGTACAAAACTATCATGATGATGCACTTGTTTTCTGTGAGATATGGTTCACAACAGGAAATAATTCTTGCTAATTTTGGCTGCACCCGCCTCTTATATGTTCTGTGATACTTCTGTGCATCTGAACGTTAATGGTAAAAAGTCGTCCACATTGATAGAAAGAAATGGTTACATGGTTTCCTGTGATTGAGATTGAATATATATATACAAAAATAGCCTTATATATACAATTATATATCGTTTTTGAGTTCGGCTCTGTGGTGGCTGGGTACAGAGGGTGTCTGTGACGACCAAAGTACTAGGTTCAAATCCCACAGCAGTCATTTGTGCATCCCTTCCGATCAGTACACAGTGGAAAACTACTGAAACGTATTTATATGTTCTAGAAAAGTTTTACATCCAAAAAATGAAGAGTTGTGCTCTACATCGTGAATAGAATATCAGCCGAAGACGGATGTGTCGGGCCATTGGAGCAAATAAAACGACCACACATCGCATTTCCATTCACTGGACTACATCTTTAAGGAATCTAGAATGGATTATGGTCCTGCTACAGTATAGATTCAGCAGGAGTGTGAGAATGAACGCTGAAGATGAAGAAGAATAAGGTATGCTACCATTTTAGTCAATTCTGAGTAGAAGGTTTCTTCTCGAATACATTGCTTAGAGTAGGAGTTTCTTGCTGTGAAAGAAAGATCTATTGCAATCAAATCCCAGTATAACAGCTTGGTTCGGACTGACGAAATATTTACACAATAACAAAAACTCGCTAGTTTTAGTGTCGTGAGAAAATATTAGATAGTCTGATATCGTGGCGTGAAAAAAAAGTCATCTGAGATTGGAGAAAGAAAAAGACCCGTGAAATACTGCATGTTTCACATTAGGGAATTACCGGTGGGCGGGGGTTGGGATATTTGGAACTATATGTTAAAAACAACATGTTCTTGCTGTCGTCTTATACAGGGTCAGTTTTTAAAAGAAATTTACCTTCCGACAGAAAAATCCCCAGTGTTTACAGGTAGTTGAACCTCACAAATGTGAGACCAACGTTTTCAGCCATGCACTACACTACATACTATATATCCAAGTAAATTATACTTTAAATAGAGTTGTGGAGATTCATGACCACCAAAACAAGCCAGAACAGCAATTGATGATGCTAAGTACAAATAATAAAAATTACATGTAATAAGCGATTTTGAAAAGGATTGTGAAATAGGATAATTTGTTATAAACGTATGCGCTATAGAGGGATTGCACTATACTGAGAACTGATAGGTACAACCCAATATGGACAGTCATGAATTAAAGAAAATGATGATGGAGGCGATAATGGATGAAAGAATCCCTTATGCTTCGAGTAGATATCTCTTGACAGTCCAAGTTCTTGTCAATTGTGTAACTGAGACGACACTCAGACTCATATAAGTTTGTCTCACAGCATGTTTGTGTAATGGGGTTTATGGGTGCATGTTTAGTCCCTACAGGGAGGCATTTCAGTGAGCCAGTATCCAATTATTACCACGTCCTGCTACAAGCACAGAACACCCTGTGCCAACTATCTCATCATTCTTTTGCCAGATTTGTTGAATCATGTGCGGTGATGGCACATCTAGCATTCTTGCGTCACCTAGAAGTCTACCACATAAGAACAAAGCTGCAATGTCCGCTTACCTGAATCTCTTCGTCATCTATTGAGACTATTTGATAGAAGACAAAAGTATGGAATGGAGACATGATGTGACAATGATGTTTTGCACAGGTGTCAGGTTGTCAACCTATCCCCCAACTTTCACTAGCGACCTCCTACGACATAACTGGAAAGGAGACAGTGATCCTATTCTTTATATAAATAACCAAATGGTCAGAGGGTACGTGGAGCCGATACGTGGAGAATTGTCCTGTTTAGTTTTATTGTTTGTTTTTTTAAAATATATTTTTATTAATAGGCTAGGTAAGTGTTTTAGTAACCCGTTTTCCTCATTTTGCGTTACTATTTGATCCTATTCTTTGCCGTCTCAACTAGAAGTCAGGCCCCGGTTGTCACATAAATACTATAACATACACATACAAAGAACGATAGAAATAGGATGACAATTGATAAGGAAAGAAAGTATGCCCTTTCTGAAAAGATTCGATAATGACAATCTGACTGAGACTTTGAGTCTGGTTGGCTTCGATGGCTACTGTAACTGAGAATACAACACTTATGGGAATGTCCGTGTGCCATGATACTGGTTTCTATTTAAACATTCTCTTCAATGCCAACTCTTTAAAGTAGAAATAGAGCCTTAGTCCAGCCAACAGAAGCTGGAAACTAAGATTGGTCCGGCCATTCTCGACATCGAGCAGGGCTACATGTCTGCCCGGGCAATCACTTGTACTGAAGTCAGAGATACTAGGCCGACTGATGCACCAGCAACCATAGTATCAAGCAATACGACTAGGTATCATGTCTTCACAACAACTAAAACATCAGAAAGAAAGCGGTGACAAAAACCCCAATCACACATTGGAAACAAGAACCTCATTCCTCGTAATTCCTATTAATATCAAGAAATACACAAAATAAATAAATAAATACAGTGCCATATTGTTGATCTTATTACTAACTAAATAACTAAACGAAACCAACAAAATATACTTCAAGTGCAATGATGTTGATCTGATTACTGACTAACATATTAAAATAAAAACCACAAAACATATGTTAGAGTACCTATTAAGCTGTTCGGATTACTAACTAAACAAAACAAAGACGTGTATAGAGTGCAATTATGATGATCTGATTACTGACTGCCTAAACAAAACACATTTTTTCTGGAGTGCAATAGTGATAATGTGATGACTAACTAATTAAACAAAACAAAAGAATCTCAATTTTACACAATTTACAATTAATGTATGCTCATCAAAATCTTGAAAACTTACCTGTATACCCTTCCTGACAATTACAGGTGTAACCTCCAGGTAAATTATTGCATACACTTTCGTGTTTACAAGGATTGCTCAAGCATTCGTTGACATCAATCTCACATGTGATTCCCGTATAACCACTTGGACATTGACATTTAAAACTGCCAAACTCGTTGGTACAAATGCCACCATTTTCACACACTGAACTAGCATTTCTGCACTCATCGATGTCAATCTCACAATGAGATCCTGAAACAATATTTGAAAATTAAAAAATTGAAACACTCTTTATCTATCTGCTTGTCTGTCTGTCATTCTACCTTCCTGTCTGTCTGTCTATTTTCTCTGCATTTGCTGTATAGCATCAGATTATTAAAACCACTCGGTTTCCAACTATAGTTTGGTTGCTTGGTATGCAGTAATATTGTAACGTCTCAGAACGTTGGTAACTCATTCAATTCACTTTCTTTTTGAATTCCCACTACCACTTCTTGATTTCACTCTCATTTTGTATGCTCTTGCTGCTGACCAATATGGATTCAGTATCATTAAGTGACCAAACCGTTTTAGTCTCTTTTTTGAATATATTTGACCAGAGACGCTGTTCCAAGAACTCGTGTAATCTCCACATTCCTCACACGATCTCATCTTATTATATCTAATTTTCTTAAATATTCTTCCACAACAGCGAGAGCATATTTTTCTGAACACCGATGTGTTATAACATTAGTTTAGTTTATATGTTCCATGATCAATTTGTCGATGTCAACTTTTATAATATAATAATAGTAATAATAAGATCCATAACTCGTCAGGGCAATAGGGGTTGCAACACTGGATGCATCAGCTGAAAAAGCTCTCCAATCAACTCTGTCCTTAGTTATTCAGAGAAATGTAGAGTAATCATGTCTAGACCATTCCTTGATGTTATCAATCCATGATTTCCTCTTTCACTTTCCTCCTTGCAACCTCAATTGTTCTTTGGATACACATTATAGAAAGAGAGCCGTGTCTCGCTTTAGAAGGATCGTTCTGAATTGTAGCACATAGACCTTCTTGATCACGCCAACCCGCCTCCTCTTCTATCTTCAGATTTGACTGCAAATATCCCTGGCATAGTGGTTAAGCTTTTGCTCTATAATCACGATCTCAATAGTTCAAATTTGGCTAGTAATAACTTGCTTGCATAATGATACCCCTGAAGATTATTGATGACTTTACAGGGTTACTTGCTATGAAAAGTTTTCTTTCGAATGAAGTATCACTTCTTTGAGAGGGACAAAGTACATATGAAAATATCTGAGTATAATAGAGTTAATTCTCTACAACTTTTGAACATTTCTTAAATAGCTTAGCTGTGATAACATTATATTTTGGCTAGAAACATCCAAATTCAGACTAGTTTTTGTAAAAAAAATTGCCCACGTTATGCTGGAGACAACTAAGATTTTGTTTTTAACAAGAATGATGAAAATTCTATGGACAACCAAGAACATTAATATAGAAGTTCTCAGAGAACCTGGAGTAAATAACCAAATTATAACGAAAATTAAAAGTAGACAATCAAGATTTTTGGGGCATGTGATGACATGAGGAAAGTAAAACGTGAACATTTAGTAACCACTGGAAAGATCAAGGGGAGAAGAGACAGGAAGACAAAGAGTGAAATTTCTGGATGGGTTGTCAATGTGTCACAAAAAGAAGACACCAACGGAACGTATTAACAACACAAGAGACAGAGTTGTGGCAAACTACTGAATGTATTTATATTGCTTATAAAATCAACACAACGTAAAAATTAAGTGTTGATAGCTACGTCCTGAAAAGGATATGCTACGAAAATATTATAAAACAAACACCACAGATAAATACTCAAAGTAAATACCACTAAAGTCGGAAGTATTGTACCATTGGCACAAGCAGAACAGCAACACAACAAATTTATGTTCTTTGGACTACATTCTGTTGCCAATTTAGTTAAACCATTCTACTACAAGAGAGCTCCATGGGGAGTTTGAGAGAGATCAAACATACTTAACTAAAGGTAAATAACTGAAGGTTAAAACTAAATGTAAATACTGAAGGAAGATACAGGAGTATTCAGTTCCACTTAAGTATATTCTGTAAAAAATAAATTGAAATACCTTCAAATCCACCTTTACACTGGCAGGTATATCCACCATTGACATTTATGCAGATTGCTCCGTTCTTGCATGGAAAACGATCACATTCATCAACGTCCAGAGCACAATCACTGCCCAGGTAACCGGTCACACAATCACAAGTGTACCCACCAGGATTGTTGATGCATGTTCCATTGTTTTTGCATGGGTCATGTTGGCATTCATCTATATCGGTATCACATACTTTTCCTACGTTGAAAATTCACATCTAACATTTAATATACATAGATAATTCACATCTAACATTTAATATACATAGATAATTCACATCTAACATTTAATATACATAGACCATGTATCAACTGGAATCATGCGCGATTGTGGCACAGGGCGATGTGACAATGAATCACTCTTGACGTTTTGAACTCCTTAAGAGATATAACACGTGAGAGTGAGACTAATGTGGATGATGATTCCTTTTCAATGGCTAGGAATTAAGATCAGAGATTGAAATGTGGTGTTGCTAGAAGTGAGCATTTTTAGGGCGCAGAAGAATGATGGTCAACCAGCATAGGATCGGTACTGTTAGCAGAAGTGTAATGACGAATACACTCAAGTAGAGATCGGAGCAACTGGACGTGTCCAGATTGCAGTGATGATGATCCAATGACTAACTAATTAACTAGCCAACCAACCAACCAACTATTTATCATATTCTTCTTAACCCTGTGAAGAGTAAAGTCAATATAACTGTTTTTCTACAAGGTATGGGATTAAATCCTCTTTAAGCTGAGGGACGAAGAAGTAGAAATTTCCCAGTACAGTATTTATGAAGTACTTTCCCAGAATAGTCCGGTCTACTGATCTCGCACATCATCACTAATCTTGGCTGATGCGACAGATGATTTGTTGATTTGCATATACTCTGTGACAAATATACGTTTTGTGGAGCGCCAGGCCATAGAGCACCTTAGTGGAGCACATCAGTTTTCTGAGGTCTCGGGTTCAATCCGTAGTTGGGTAAAGCATTTTTATCTTTCTGAGGTGAAATAAACAATCCTTCCTGAACATGTCGCGGCGACAGCTCTGGAAAAGCGGTCTTGATGCCCACAGCCATAACAGCCGCCCAGCACTCCTTAACAGGTAAACTAGCAGTATTTAAAGTTTTGTGTGTGTGTGTCACCAGCCAATATAACAGGGAGAAAGTTGCGCATACCAAGATAAGTGACGCTGCATGAGATGAGTGTACAAAACTATCATGATGATGCACTTGTTTTCTGTGAGATATGGTTCACAACAGGAAATAATTCTTGCTAATTTTGGCTGCACCCGCCTCTTATATGTTCTGTGATACTTCTGTGCATCTGAACGTTAATGGTAAAAAGTCGTCCACATTGATAGAAAAAAATGGTTACAGGCTTTCTTGTTATGGAGATTGAATATATATATGCAAAAATAGCCTTCTATATACAATTATATATCGTTTTTGAGTTCGGCTCTGTGGTGGCTGGGTACAGAGGGTGTCTGTGACGGCCAAAGTACTAGGTTCAAATCCCGCCGCAGTCATTTGTGCATCCCTTCCGCTCAGTACGCATTGGCAAACTACTGAAACGTATTTTATATGTTCTAGAAAAATTTTACATCCAAAAAATGAAGAGTTGTGCTCTACATCGTGAATAGAATATCAGCCGAAGATGGATGTGTCGGGCCATTGGAGCAAATAAAACGACCACACATCGCATTTCCATTCACTGGACTACATCTTTAAGGAATCTAGAATGGATTATGGTCCTGCTACAGTAGAGATTCAGCAGGAGTGTGAGAATGAACGCTGAAGACGAAGAAGAATAAGGTATGCTACCATTTTAGTCAATTCTGAGTAGAAGGTTTCTTCTCGAATACATTGCTTAGAGTAGGAGTTTCTTGCTGTGAAAGAAAGATCTATTGCAATCAAATCCCAGTATAACAGCTTGGTTCGGACTGACGAAATATTTACACAATAACAAAAACTCGCTAGTTTTAGTGTCGTGAGAAAATATTAGATAGTCTGATATCGTGGCGTGAAAAAAAAGTCATCTGAGATTGGAGAAAGAAAAAGACCTGTGAAATACTGCATGTTTCACATTAGGGAATTACCGGTGGGCGGGGGGGGGGGGGGGGGGGATTTGGAACTATATGATAAATACAACATGTTCTTGCTGTCGTCTTATACAGGGTCAGTTTTTAAAAGAAATTTACCTTCCGACAGAAAAAACCCCAGTCTTTACAGGTAGTTGAACCTCACAAATGTGAGACCAACGTTTTCAGCCATGCACTACACTACATACTATATATCCAAGTAAAGTATACTTTAAATAGAGTTGTGGAGATTCATGACCGCCAAAACAAGCCAGAACAGCACTTGATGATGCTAATTACAAATAATAAAGATTACATGTAATAAGCGATTTTGAAAAGGATTGTGAAATAGGAAAATTTGTTATAAACGTATGCGCTATAGAGGGATTGCACTATACTGAGAACTGATAGGAACAACCCAATATGGACAGTCATGAATTAAAGAAAACGATGATGGATGCGATAATGGATGAAAGAATCCCTTATGCTTCGAGTAGATATCTCTTGACAGTCCAAGTTCTTCTCAATTGTGTAACTGAGACGACACTCAGACTCATATAAGGTTATCTCACAGCATGTTTGTCAAATGGGGATTATGGGTGCATTTTTAGTCCCTGCAGAGAGGCATTTCAGTGAGCCAGTATCCAATTATTACCACGTCCTGCTATAAGCACAGAACACTCTGCGCCAACTATCTCATCATTCTTCTGCCAGATTTGATGAATCATGTGCGGTGATGGCACATCTAGCATTCTTCAGTCACCTAGATGTCTACCACAAAAGAACAAAGCTGCAATGTCCGCTGACCTGAATCTCTTCGTCATCTATGGAGACTATTTGATAGAAGACAAAAGTATGAAATGAAGACATGATGTGACAATGATGTTTTGCACAGGTGTCAGGTTGTCAACCTATCCCCCAACTTTCACTAGCGACCTCCTACGACATAACTGGGAAGGAGACAGTGATCCTATTCTTTGCCATCTCAACTAGAAGCCAGGCCCCGGTTGTCACATAGGTGCGATAAAGTATACATACAAAGAACGATAGAAATAGGATGACAATTGGTAAGGAAAGAAAGTTTGCCTTTTCTGAAAAGATTCGAAAATCACATAATCTGACTGAGACTTTGAGTCTGGTTTGCTTCGATGGTACTGTAACTGAGAATACAACAATTATGGGAATGTCCATGTACAGCCAACAGAAGCTGGAAACTAAGATTGGTCCGGCCATTCTCGACATCGAGCAGGGCTACATGTCTGCCCGGGCAATCACTTGTACTGAAGTCAGAGATACTAGGCCGACTGATGCACCAGCAACCATAGTATCAAGCAATACGACTAGGTATCATGTCTTCACAACAACTAAAACAGGAAGAAAGCGGTGACAAAAACCCCAATCACACATTGGAAACAAGAACCTCATTGCTCGTAATTCCTATTAATATCAAGAAATACACAAAAGAAATAAATAAATACTGTGCCATATTGTTGATCTTATTACTAACTAAATTACTAATCAAAACCAACAAAATATACTTCAAGTGCAATGATGTTGATCTGATTACTGACTAACATATTAAAATAAAAACCAAAAAACATGTGTTAGAGTGCAATTATGATGATCTGATTACTGACTGCCTAAACAACACACATTTTCTGGAGTGCAATAGCGATAATGTGATGACTAACTAATTAAACAAAACAAAAGAATCTCAATTATACACACAATTTAAAATTAATGTAGCTCATCAAAATCTTGAAAACTTACCTGTATACCCTTCCTGACAATTACAGGTGTAACCTCCAGGTAAATTATTGCATACACTTTCGTGTTTACAAGGATTGCTCAAGCATTCGTTGACATCAGTCTCACATGTGATTCCCGTATATGTACTTGGACATTGACATTTAAAACTGCCAAGCTCGTTGGTACAAATGCCACCATTTTCACACACTGAACTAGCATTTCTGCACTCATCGATGTCAATCTCACAATGTGATCCTGAAACAATATTTGAAAATTAAAAAAATGGAAACACTCTCTATCTGTTTGTCTGTCTGTCATTCTACCTACCTGTCTGTCTATTTTCTCTGCTTTTGCTGTATAACATCAGATTATTAAAACCACTCGGTTTCCAACTATATCATGTTTGGTTGCTTGGTATGCAGTAATATTGTAACGTCTCAGAACATTGGTAACTCATTCAATCCACATTCTTCTTGAATTTCCACTACCACTTCTTGATTTCACTCTCATTTTGTATGCTCTTGCTGCTGACCAATATGGATTCAGTCTCATTATGTGGCAGAACCGTTTTAGTCTCTTTTTTGAATATATTTGACCACAGACGCTGTTCCAAGAACTCGTGTAATCTCCACATTCCTTACACGATCTAATCTTCTTAAATGTTCTTCCACAACAGCAGAGAGCATATTTTTCTGAACACCGATGTGTTATAACATTAGTTTAGTTTATATGTTCCATGATCAATTTATCAATGTCAACTTTTATAATATAATAATAGTAATAATAAGATCCATAACTCGTCAGGGCAATAGGGGTTGCAACACTGGATGCATCAGCTGAAAAAGCTCTCCAATCAACTCTGTCCTTAGCTATTCAGAGAAATGTAGAGTAATCATGTCTAGACCATTCCTTGATGTTATCAATCCATGATTTCCTCTTTCACTTTCCTCCTTGCAACCTCAATTGTTCTTTGGATACACATTATAGAAAGAGAGCCGTGTCTCGCTTTAGAAGGATCGTTCTGAATTGTAGCACATAGACCTTCTTGATCACGCCAACCCGCCTCCTCTTCTATCTTCAGATTTGACTGCAAATATCCCTGACATAGTGGTTAAGCTTTTGCTCTATAATCACGATCTCAATAGTTCAAATTTGGCTAGTAATAACTTGCTTGCATAATGATACCCCTGAAGATTATTGATGACTTTACAGGGTTACTTGCTATGAAAAGTTTTATTTCGAATGAAGTATCACTTCTTTGAGAGGGACAAAGTACATATGAAAATATCTGAGTATAATAGAGTTAAATCTCTACAACTTTTGAACATTTCTTAAATAGCTTAGCTGTGATAACGTTATATTTTGGCTAGAAACATCCAAATTCAGACTAGTGTTTGTAAAAAAAAATGCCCACGTTATGCTGGAGACAACTAAGATTTTGTTTTTAACAAGAATGATGAAAATTCTATGGACAACCAAGAACATTAATATAGAAGTTCTCAAGAGACCCTGGAGTAAATCCCCAAATTATAACGAAAATTAAAAGTAGACAATCAAGATTTTTGTGGCATGTGATGACATGAGGAAAGTAAAACATGAACATTTAGTAACCACTGGAAAGATCAAGGGGAGAAGAGACAGGAAGACAAATAGTGAAATTTCTGGATGGGTTGTCAATGTGTCACAAAAAGAAGACACCAACGGAACGTATTAACAACACAAGAGACAGAGTTGTGGCAAACTACTGAACGTATTTATATTGCTTAGAAAATCAACACAACCAAAAAATTAAGTGTTGATAGATACGCCCTGAAAAGGATATGCTACGAAAATATTATAAAACAAACACCACAGATAAATACTCAAAGTAAATACCACTAAAGTCGGAAGTATTGTACCATTGGCACAAGCAGAACAGCAACACAACAGATTTATGTTCTTTGGACTACATTCTGTTGCCAATTTAGTTAAACCATTCTACTACAAGAGAGCTCCATGGGGAGTTTGAGAGCGATCAAATATACATAACTAAAGGTAAATAACTGAAGGTTAAAACTAAAGGTAAATACTGAAGGAAGATACAGGAGTATTCAGTTCCACTTAAGTATATTCTGTAAAAAATAAATTGAAATACCTTCAAATCCACCTTTACACTGGCAGGTATATCCACCATTGAAATTTATGCAGATTGCTCCGTTCTTGCATGGAAAACGATCACATTCATCAATGTCCAGAGCACAATCACTGCCCCGGTAACCGGTCACACAATCACAACTGTACCCACCAGGATTGTTGATGCATGTTCCATTGTTTTTGCATGGGTCAAGTTGGCATTCATCTATATCGGTATCACATACTTTTCCTACGTTGAAAATTCACATCTAACATTTAATATACATAGATAATTCACATCTAACATTTAATATACATAGATGATTCCGATTTAACACTTAATATACATAGACCATGTATCAACTGGAATCATGCGCGATTGTGGCACAGGGCGATGTGGCAATGAATGACTCTGACGTTTTGAACTCATTAAGAGATATAACACGTGAGAGTGAGACTAATATGGATGATGATTCCTTTTCAATGGCTAGGAATTAAGATCAGAAATTGAAATTTGGTGTTACTAGAAGTGAGCATTTTTAGGGCGCAGAAGAATGATGGTCAACCAGCATAGGATCGGTACTGTCAGCAGAAGTGTAATGACGAATACACTCAAGTAGAGATCGGAGCAACTGGACGTGTCCAGATTGCAGTGATGATGATCCAACGACTAACTAATTTAACTAGCCAACCAACCAACCAACCATTTATCATTTTCTTCTTAACCCTGTGAAGAGTAAAGTCAATATAACTGTTTTTCTACAAGGTATGGGATTAAATCCTCTTTAAGCTGAGGGACGAAGAAGTAGAAATTTCCCAGTACAGTATTTATGAAGTACTTTCCCAGAATAGTCCGATAGTCCGGTCTCCTGATCTCGCACATCATCACTAATCTTGGCTGATGCGACAGATGATTTGTCGATTTGCATATACTCTGTGACAAATATACGTTTTGTGGAGCGCCAGGCCATAGAGCACCTTAGTGGAGCACATCAGTTTCTGAGGTCTCGGGTTCAATCCGTAGTTGGGAAAAGCATTTTTATCTTTCTGAGGTGAAATAAACAATCCTTCCTGAACATGTCGCGGCGACAGCTCTGGAAAAGCGGTCTTGATGCCCACAGCCGTAACAGCCTCCCTGCACTCCTTAACAGGTAAACTAGTAGTATTTAAAGTTTTGTGTGTGTGTGTGTGTCACCAGCCAATAAAAAGCAGGGAGAAAGTTGAACATACCAAGATAAGTGACGCTGCATGTGATGAGTGTACAAAACTATCATGATGATGCACTTGTTTTCTGTGAGATATGGTTCACAACAGGAAATAATTCTTGCTAATTTTGGCTGCACCCGCCTCTTATATGTTCTGTGATACTTCTGTGCATCTGAACGTTAATGGTAAAAAGTCGTCCACATTGATAGAAAGAAATGGTTACATGGTTTCCTGTGATTGAGATTGAATATATATATACAAAAATAGCCTTATATATACAATTATATATCGTTTTTGAGTTCGGCTCTGTGGTGGCTGGGTACAGAGGGTGTCTGTGACGACCAAAGTACTAGGTTCAAATCCCACAGCAGTCATTTGTGCATCCCTTCCAATCAGTACACAGTGGAAAACTACTGAAACGTATTTATATGTTTTAGAAAAGTTTTACATCCAAAAAATGAAGAGTTGTGCTCTACATCGTGAATAGAATATCAGCCGAAGACGGATGTGTCGGGCCATTGGAGCAAATAAAACGACCACACATCGCATTTCCATTCACTGGACTACATCTTTAAGGAATCTAGAATGGATTATGGTCCTGCTACAGTATAGATTCAGAAGGAGTGTGAGAATGAACGCTGAAGATGAAGAAGAATAAGGTATGCTACCATTTTAGTCAATTCTGAGTAGAAGGTTTCTTCTCGAATACATTGCTTAGAGTAGGAGTTTCTTGCTGTGAAAGAAAGATCTATTGCAATCAAATCCCAGTATAACAGCTTGGTTCGGACTGACGAAATATTTACACAATAACAAAAACTCGCTAGTTTTAGTGTCGTGAGAAAATATTAGATAGTCTGATATCGTGGCGTGAAAAAAAAGTCATCTGAGATTGAAGAAAGAAAAAGACCCGTGAAATACTGCATGATTCACATTAGGGAATTACCGGTGGGCGGGGGTTGGGATTTGGAACTATATGATAAATACAACATGTTCTTGCTGTCGTCTTATACAGGGTCAGTTTTTAAAAGAAATTTACCTTCCGACAGAAAAAACCCCAGTGTTTACAGGTAGTTGAACCTCACAAATGAGAGACCAACGTTTTCAGCCATGCACTACACTACATACTATATATCCAAGTAAAGTATACTTTAAATAGAGTTGTGGAGATTCATGACCGCCAAAACAAGCCAGAACAGCACTTGATGATGCTAAGTACAAATAATAAAGATTACATGTAATAAGCGATTTTGAAAAGGATTGTGAAATAGGAAAATTTGTTATAAACGTATGCGCTATAGAGGGATTGCACTATACTGAGAACTGATAGGAACAACCCAATATGGACAGTCATGAATTAAAGAAAACGATGATGGAGGCGATAATGGATGAAAGAATCCCTTATGCTTCGAGTAGATATCTCTTGACAGTCCAAGTTCTTCTCAATTGTGTAACTGAGACGACACTCAGACTCATATAAGGTTATCTCACAGCATGTTTGTCAAATGGGGATTATGGGTGCATTTTTAGTCCCTGCAGAGAGGCATTTCAGTGAACCAGTATCCAATTATTACCACGTCCTGCTACAAGCACAGAACACTCTGCGCCAACTATCTCATCATTCTTCTGCCAGATTTGATGAATCATGTGTGGTGATGGCACATCTAGCATTCTTCAGTCACCTAGAAGTCTACCACAAAAGAACAAAGCTGCAATTTCCGCTGACCTGAATCTCTTCGTCATCTATGGAGACTATTTGATAGAAGACAAAAGTAAGAAATGGAAACATGATATGATAATGATGTTTTGCACAGGTGTCAGGTTGTCAACCTATACCCCAACTTTCACTAGCGACCTCCTACGACATAACTGGGAAGGAGACAGTGATCCTATTCTTTGCCATCTCAACTAGAAGCCAGGCCCAGGTTGTCACATAGGTGCGATAAAGTATACATGCAAAGAACGATAGAAATAGGATGACAATTGGTAAGGAAAGAAAGTATGCCTTTTCTGAAAAGATTCGAAAATCACATAATCTGACTGAGACTTTGAGTCTGGTTGGCTTCGATGGTTACTGTAACAGAGAATACAACACTTATGGGAATGTCCGTGTACCATGATACTGGTTTCTAATTAAAAATTCCCTTCAAGGTCAACTCTTTAAGCTTAGTCCATCAAACAGAAGCTGGAAACTATGATTGGTCCGGCCATTCTCGACATCGAGCAGGGCTACATGTCTGCCCGGGTAATCATTTGTACTGAAGTCAGAGATACTAGGCCGACTGACGCACCAGCAACCATAGTATCAAGCAATACAACTAGGTATCATGTCTTCACAACAACTAAAACATCAGGAAAAAAGCGGTGACAAAAACCCCAATCCCACATAGGAAACAAGAACCTCATTGCTCGTAATTCCTATTGATATCAACAAATAAGCAAAATAAATAAATAAATACAGTGTCATATTGTTTATCTTATTACTAACTAAATAACTAAACAAAACCAACAAAATATACTTCAAGTGCAATGGTGATGATCTGATTACTAACATATTAAAAAAGAAACCACAAAACATATGTTAGAGTGCAATTATGATGATCTGATTACTAACTAAACAAAACAATGACATGTGTATAGAGTGCAATTATGCTGATCGGATTACTAACTAAACAAAACAATGACATGTGTATAGAGTGCAATTATGATGATCTGATTACTAACTAAACAAAACAATGACATGTGTATAGAGTGCAATTATGCTGATCGGATTACTAACTAAACAAAACAATGACATGTGTATATAGTGCAATTATGCTGATCGGATTACTAACTAAACAAAACAATGACATGTGTATAGAGTGCAATTATGATGATCTGATTACTGACTGCCTAAACAAAACACATTTTTCTGAAGTGCAATAGCGATAATGTGATGACTAACTAATTAAACAAAACAAAAGAATCTCAATTTTGCAGAATTTAAAATTAATGTAGCTCATCAAAATCTTGAAACCTTACCTGTATACCCTTCCTGACAATTACAGGTGTAACCTCCAGGTAAATTATTGCATACACTTTCGTGTTTACAAGGATTGCTCAAGCATTCGTTGACATCAGTCTCACATGTGATTCCCGTATATGTACTTGGACATTGACATTTAAAACTGCCAAACTCGTTGCTACAAATGCCACCATTTTCACACACTGAACTAGCATTTCTGCACTCATCAATATCAATCTCACAATGTGATCCTGAAACAATATTTGAAAATTTAAAAAATTGAAACACTCTCTATCTGTTTGTCTGTCTGTCATTCTACCTACCTGTCTGTCTATTTTCTCTGCTTTTGCTGTATAACATCAGATTATTAAAACCACTCGGTTTCCAACTATATCATGTTTGGTTGCTTGGTATGCAGTAATATTGTAATGTCTCAGAACATTGGTAACTCATTCAATCCACATTCTTCTTGAATTCCCACTACCACTTCTTGATGTCACTCTCATTTTGTATGCTCTTGCTGCTGACCAATATGGATTCAGTCTCATTAAGTGGCAGAAACGTTTTAGTCTCTTTTTTGAATATATTTGACCACAGACACTGTTCCAAGAACTCGTGTAATCTCCACATTCCTCACACGATCTCGTCTTATTATATCTAATCTTCTTAAATGTTCTTCCACAATAGCGAGAGCATATTTTTCTGAACACCGATGTGTTATAACATTAGTTTAGTTTATATGTTCCATGATCAATTTGTCAATGTCAACTTTTATAATTATAATAATAGTAATAATAAGATCCATAACTCGTCAGGGCAATAGGGGTTGCAACACTGGATGCATCAGCTGAAAAAGCTCTCCAATCAACTCTGTCCTTAGCTATTCAGAGAAATATAGAGTAATCATGTCTAGACCATTCCTTGATGTTATCAATCCATGATTTCCTCTTTCACTTTCCTCCTTGCAACCTCAATTGTTCTTTGGATACACATTATAGAAAGAGAGCCGTGTCTCGCTTTAGAAGGATCATTCTGAATTGTAGCACATAGACCTTCTTGATCACGCCAACCCGCCTCCTCTTCTATCTTCAGATTTGACTGCAAATATCCCTGACATAGTGGTTAAGCTTTTGCTCTATAATCACGATCTCAATAGTTCCAATTTGGCTAGTAATAACTTGCTTGCATAATGATACCCCTGAAGATTATTGATGACTTTACAGGGTTACTTGCTATGAAAAGTTTTTTTTCGAATGAAGTATCACTTCTTTGAGAGGGACAAAGTACATATGAAAATATCTGAGTATAATAGAGTTAATTCTCTACAACTTTTGAACATTTCTTAAATAGCTTAGCTGTGATAACATTATATTTTGGCTAGAAACATCCAAATTCAGACTAGTGTTTGTAAAAAAAATTGCCCACGTTATGCTGGAGACAACTAAGATTTTGTTTTTAACAAGAATGATGAAAATTCTATGGACAACCAAGAACATTAATATAGAAGTTCTCAGAGAACCTGGAGTAAATAACCAAATTATAACGAAAATTAAAAGTAGACAATCAAGATTTTCGGGGCATGTGATGACATGAGGAAAGTAAAATGTGAACATTTATTAACCACTGGAAAGATCAAGGGGAGAAGAGACAGGAAGACAAAGAGTGAAATTTCTGGATGGGTTGTCAATGTGTCACAAAAAGAAGACACCAACGGAACGTATTAACAACACAAGAGACAGAGTTGTGGCAAACTACTGAATGTATTTATATTGCTTAGAAAATCAACACAACGAAAAAATTGAGTGTTGATAGCTACGTCCTGAAAAGTATATGCTACGAAAATATTATAAAACAAACACCACAGATAAATACTCAAAGTAAATACCACTAAAGTCGGAAGTATTGTACCATTGGCACAAGCAGAACAGCAACACAACAAATTTATGTTCTTTGGACTACATTCTGTTGCCAATTTAGTTAAACCATTCTACTACAAGAGAGCTCCATGGGGAGTTTGAGAGAGATCAAACATACTTAACTAAAGGTAAATAACTGAAGGTTAAAACTAAATGTAAATACTGAAGGAAGATACAGGAGTATTCAGTTCCACTTAAGTATATTCTGTAAAAAATAAATTGAAATACCTTCAAATCCACCTTTACACTGGCAGGTATATCCACCATTGACATTTATGCAGATTGCTCCGTTCTTGCATGGAAAACGATCACATTCATCAACGTCCAGAGCACAATCACTGCCCAGGTAACCGGTCACACAATCACAAGTGTACCCACCAGGATTGTTGATGCATGTTCCATTGTTTTTGCATGGGTCAAGTTGGCATTCATCTATATCGGTATCACATACTTTTCCTATGAAGATAATTCACATCTAACATTTAATATACATAGATAATTCACATCTAACATTTAATATACATAGATAATTCACATCTAACATTTAATATACATAGATAATTCACATCTAACACTTAATATACATAGACCATGTATCAACTGGAATCATGCGTGATTGTGGCACAGGGCGATGTGGCAATGAATCGCTCTGACGTTTTGAACTCCTTAAGAGATATAACACGTGAGAGTGAGACTAATGTGGATGATGATTCCTTTTCAATGGCTAGGAATTAAGATCACAGATTGAAATGCGGTGTTGCTAGAAGTGAGAATTTTTAGGGCGCAGAAGAATGATGGTCAACAAGCATAGGATCGGTACTGTTAGCAGAAGTGAAATGACGAATACACTCAAGTAGAGATCGGAGCAACTGGACGTTTCCAGATTGCAGTGATGATGATCCAACGACTAACTAATTTAACTAGCCAACCAACCAACTAACTATTTATCATTTTCTTCTTAACCCTGTGAAGAGTAAAGTCAATATAACTGTTTTTCTACAAGGTATGGGATTAAATCCTCTTTAAGCAGAGGGACAAAGAAGTAGAAATTTCCCAGTACAGTATTTATGAAGTACTTTCCCAGAATAGTCCGGTCTCCTGATCTCGCACATCATCACTAATCTTGGCTGATGCGACAGATGATTTGTCGATTTGCATATACTCTGTGACAAATATACGTTTTGTGGAGCGCCAGGCCATAGAGCACCTTAGTGGAGCACATCAGTTTTCTGAGGTCTCGGGTTCAATCCGTAGTTGGGAAAAGCATTTTTATCTTTCTGAGGTGAAATAAACAATTCTTCCTGAACATGTCGCGGCGACAGCTCTGGAAAAGCGGTCTTGATGCCCACAGCCGTAACAGCCGCCCAGCACTCCTTAACAGGTAAACTAGCAGTATTTAAAGTTTTGTGTGTGTGTGTCACCAGCCAATATAACAGGGAGAAAGTTGCGCATACCAAGATAAGTGACGCTGCATGAGATGAGTGTACACAACTATCATGATGATGCACTTGTTTTCTGTGAGATATGGTTCACAACAGGAAATAATTCTTGCTAATTTTGGCTGCCCCCGCCTCTTATATGTTCTGTGATACTTCTGTGCATCTGAACGTTAATGGTAAAAAGTCGTCCACATTGATAGAAAAAAATGGTTACAGGCTTTCTTGTGATTGAGATTGAATATATATATGCAAAAATAGCCTTCTATATACAATTATATATCGTTTTTGAGTTCGGCTCTGTGGTGGCTGGGTACAGAGGGTGTCTGTGACGGCCAAAGTACTAGGTTCAAATCCCGCCGCAGTCATTTGTGCATCCCTTCCGCTCAGTACGCATTGGCAAACTACTGAAACGTATTTTATATGTTCTAGAAAAATTTTACATCCAAAAAATGAAGAGTTGTACTCTACATCGTGAATAGAATATCAGCCGAAGACGGATGTGTCGGGCCATTGGAGCAAATAAAACGACCACACATCGCATTTCCATTCACTGGAGTACATCTTTAAAGAATCTAGAATGGATTATGGTCCTGCTACAGTAGAGATTCAGCAGGAGTGTGAGAATGAACGCTGAAGACGAAGAAGAATAAGGTATGCTACCATTTTAGTCAATTCTGAGTAGAAGGTTTCTTCTCGAATACATTGCTTAGAGTAGGAGTTTCTTGCTGTGAAAGAAAGATCTATTGCAATCAAATCCCAGTATAAAAGCTTGGTTCGGACTGACAAAATATTTACGCAATAACAAAAACTCGCTAGTTTTAGTGTCGTGAGAAAACATTAGATAGTCTTATATCGTAGCGTGAAAAAAAAGTCATCTGAGATTGGAGAAAGAAAAAGACCTGTGAAATACTGCATGTTTCACATTAGGGAATTACCGGCGGGCGGCGGGGGGGGGGGGGGGGGGGTTGGGATTTGGAACTATATGATAAATACAACATGTTCTTGCTGTCGTCTTATACAGGGTCAGTTTTTAAAAGAAATTTACCTTCCGACAGAAAAAACCCCAGTGTTTACAGGTAGTTGAACCTCACAAATGTGAGACCAACGTTTTCAGCCATGCACTACACTACATACTATATATCCAAGTAAAGTATACTTTAAATAGAGTTGTGGAGATTCATGACCGCCAAAACAAGCCAGAACAGCACTTGATGATGCTAAGTACAAATAATAAAGATTACACATAATAAGCGATTTTGAAAAGAATTGTGAAATAATAAAATTTGTTATAAGCGTATGCGCTATAGAGGGATTGCACTATACTGAGAACTGATAGGAACAACCCAATATGGACAGTCATGAATTAAAGAAAACGATGATGGATGCGATAATGGATGAAAGAATCCCTTATGCTTCGAGTAGATATCTCTTGACAGTCCAAGTTCTTCTCAATTGTGTAACTGAGACGACACTCAGACTCATATAAGGTTATCTCACAGCATGTTTGTCAAATGGGGTTTATGGGTGCATTTTTAGTCCCTGCAGAGAGGCATTTCAGTGAGCCAGTATCCAATTATTACCACGTCCTGCTACAAGCACAGAACACTCTGCGCCAACTATCTCATCATTCTTCTGCCAGATTTGATGAATCATGTGCGGTGATGGCACATCTAGCATTCTTCAGTCACCTAGAAGTCTACCACAAAAGCTGCAATTTCCGCTGACCTGAATCTCTTCGTCATCTATGGAGACTATTTGATAGAAAACAAAAGTAAGAAATGGAAACATGATATGATAATGATGTTTTGCACAGGTGTCATGTTGTCAACCTATCCCCCAACTTTCACTAGCGACCTCCTACGACATAACTGGGAAGGAGACAGTGATCCTATTCTTTGCCATCTCAACTAGAAGCCAGGCCCAGGTTGTCACATAGGTGCGATAACGTATACATACAAAGAACGATAGAAATAGGATGACAATTGGTAAGGAAAGAAAGTATGCTTTTTCTGAAAAGATTCGAAAATCACATAATCTGACTGAGACTTTTGAGTCTGGTTGGCTTCGATGGTTACTGTAACAGAGAATACAACACTTATGGGAATGTCCATGTGCCATGATACTGGTTTCTAATTAAAAATTCCATTCAAGGTCAACTCTTTAAGCTTAGTCCATCAAACAGAAGCTGGAAACTATGATTGGTCCGGCCATTCTCGACATCGAGCAGGGCTACATGTCTGCCCGGGTAATCATTTGTACTGAAGTCAGAGATACTAGGCCGACTGACGCACCAGCAACCATAGTATCAAGCAATACAACTAGGTATCATGTCTTCACAACAACTAAAACATCAGGAAGAAAGCGGTGACAAAAACCCCAATCCCACATAGGAAACAAGAACCTCATTGCTCGTAATTCCTATTGATATCAACAAATAAGCAAAATAAATAAATAAATACAGTGTCATATTTTTGATCTTATTACTAACTAAATAACTGAACAAAACCAACAAAATATACTTCAAGTGCAATGGTGATGATCTGATTACTAACATATTAAAAAAGAAACCACAAAACATATGTTAGAGTGCAATTATGATGATCTGATTACTAACTAAACAAAACAAAGACATGTGTATAGAGTGCAATTATGATGATCTGATTACTGACTGCCTAAACAAAACACATTTTTCTGAAGTGCAATAGCGATAATGTGATGACTAACTAATTAAACAAAACAAAAGAATCTCAATTTTGCAGAATTTAAAATTAATGTAGCTCATCAAAATCTTGAAACCTTACCTGTATACCCTTCCTGACAATTACAGGTGTAACCTCCAGGTAAATTATTGCATACACTTTCGTGTTTACAAGGATTTCTCAAGCATTCGTTGACATCAGTCTCACATGTGATTCCCGTATATGTACTTGGACATTGACATTTAAAACTGCCAAACTCGTTGCTACAAATGCCACCATTTTCACACACTGAACTAGCATTTCTGCACTCATCGATATCAATCTCACAATGTGATCCTGAAACAATATTTGAAAATTAAAAAAATTGAAACACTCTCTATCTGTTTGTCTGTCTGTCATTCTACCTACCTGTCTGTCTATTTTCTCTGCTTTTGCTGTATAACATCAGATTATTAAAACCACTCGGTTTCCAACTATATCATGTTTGGTTGCTTGGTATGCAGTAATATTGTAACGTCTCAGAACATTGGTAACTCATTCAATCCACATTCTTCTTGAATTTCCATTACCACTTCTTGATTTCACTCTCATTTTGTATGCTCTTGCTGCTGACCAATATGGATTCAGTCTCATTAAGTGGCCGAACCGTTTTAGTCTCTTTTTTTAATATATTTGACCACAGACGCTGTTCCAAGAACTCGTGTAATCTCCACATTCCTAACACGATCTCGTCTTATTATATATAATCTTCTTAAATGTTCTTCCACAATAGCGAGAGCATATTTTTCTGAACACCGATGTGTTATAACATTAGTTTAGTTTATATGTTCCATGATCAATTTGTCGAAGTCAACTTTTATAATATAATAATAGTAATAATAAGATCCATAACACATCATGGGGCATGTTATGACATGAGGGAAGTAAAACGTGAACATTTAGTAACCACTGGAAAGATCAAGGGGAGAAGAGACAGGAAGACAAAGAGTGAAATTTATGGATGGGTTGTCACTGTGTCACAAAAAGAAGACACCAACAGAACGTATTAACAACACAAGAGACAGAGTTGTGGCAAACTACTAAAGGTATTTATGTTGCTTAGAAAATCAACACAACCAAAAAATGTTGTGTTAATAGCTACCGTGCTACGTCCTGAAAAGGATATGCTACGAAAATATTATAAAACAAACACGACAGATAAATACTCAAATTAAATACCACTAAAGTCAGAAGTATTGTACCATTGGCACAAGCAGAACAGCACAACAAATTTACGTTCTTTGGACTACATTCTGTTGCCAATTTAGTTAAACCATTTTACTACAAGAGAGCTCCATGGGGAGTTTGAGAGCGATCAAACATACATAACTAAAGGTAAATAACTGAAGGTTAAAACTAAAGGTAAATACTGAAGGAAGATACAGGAGTATTCAGTTCCATTTAAGTATATTCTGTAAAAAATACATTGAAATACCTTCAAATCCACCTTTACACTGGCAGGTATATCCACCATTGAAATTTATGCAGATTGCTCCGTTCTTGCATGGAAAACGATCACATTCATCAACATCCAGAGCACAATCACTGCCCCGGTAACCGGTCACACAATCACAACTGTACCCACCAGGATTGTTGATGCATGTTCCATTGTTTTTGCATGGGTCAAGTTGGCATTCATCTATATCGGTATCACATACTTTTCCTACGTAGAAAATTCACATCTAACATTTAATATACATAAACGATGCAGATTTAACAATTACATTGTTGATTCATAGTGGAAACATACACAATGACTTAATGAGGTCCATATTTATAGCCTTACCTAAGAAACCAGGGACCACCGAATATACCTTAATCAACAATATAAGAAAAAGGCAATCTTCTTTTTTTGGCCACTTTATGAGACAGGAATGTTTAGAGAACATAGTCACAACAGGCAAAATGGAAGGCAACAGAGACAGAGGGCGACAACATGAGACAATATTAGACAGTTTGACACGGCAAGGAAACAACAACGACATTGATACATAATACTGTGGACAGAGAGCGGTGGAGAGCCATGACTGCCTACGCCAGCCAGCATGGCACCTGATGATGATGATTGTTGATTTAGATTTAACATTTGATATTTATATAGATGAATGAGATTTAACATCTAAAAATTCACTTTCATAGATAATTCACCATTAACATACATAGATGATTCACATGTAACAATTCACATAGATAGTTCACAACGAACAATTCACAACGAACAATTCATATATATTCTGTTGTTGTCTATATAGAATTTCTGCTTGAAGTCTTAACAAGATTGAAGTCTTAACAAGATTGAAGTCTTAACAAGATTGAAGTCTTAACAAGATTGAAGTCTTAACAAGATTGAAGTCTTAACAAGATTGAACTCTTAACAAGATTGAAGTCTTAACAAGATTGAAGTCTTAACAAGATTGAAGTCTTAACAAGATTGAACTCTTAACAAGATTGAAGTCTTAACAAGATTGAAGTCTTAACAAGATTGAAGTCTTAGTAGCTCAATGCTACTTTTAAGGAAGTTCAAGTCTTCTGAAGTTGACTTAATTCTCACAGTAAGTTAGTGGCTGGGTGTCTGTAAAAGTTTTTTTCTGCCAGTGAATAGGGAAGGGCAGTCATTACTGATGTGTTCCACTGTTTCCCCACTGATGAGAGCAGTGTCTATAATTGCGGCCTGATGCGGTTTAAATGGCTATTGACTGTCTCGCATGCACTATTTACACCCATATTTTGCAACTGGGAATATGCAAGCTCTTAGGAATGTTAGTTTTGTTGTTTTGCAGCAGCTCAGCCGTATGTCTCTGCTTCATACATTTAGCAATGTTCGACAAATTTTCTTTGGGGGGGGGGGGGGAGAAGAGAAGACGTTTGTAGCATTCAATACTCCATTAACATACATGGATAATTCACATTTAACAATTAACATTGAGAGATACAAATACTGGAGCACCTTGTTTCCATGTATGTTCATCATTAATTGCCCGTTGTATTTTGTTGTTATGTAGATTTTTTAATCGAACAGCCAATGTGTTTTCTATTGTCGGCATGTCGCTTTTTTCTAATGTTAACCCTTCGATTTGCCCGGTTCTGTTACGGGGGACATACAGATATTGTTTGTGACGGTCAAAGTACATGGTTCAAATTCCAACGAGGCAATTATGCATCTGGACTGTTTAGAAAGAAATGGCAAACTACTGAAAGTATTTATATTTCGTAGAAAATCAAGAGAACAGATGATACTGGGTTGATGCTTATTTCCTAATGTCTTTGGTCCTCGGGTCGTATTTTGCCAACGACAGCTTTTAGTTAGTCGTCAGATCATTGTTATAGTACTTCAGACACGTCCATAATTGCTCCAATCTTATATTCAGTACAGCCTTCAGCTTGTGCAGCATGTGGTAACTGACTGTTCCTGTTTGGTGTTGGTTGATAACTCTTTTTGTGACTACAATATGCTGATCGTTTCCACGCTTCCCTACAAAGTCATGCATTCTAGTCATAGACATGGAAGGAGAAAATACACCTTACAACTTACAACTGGTGATAACTTCAGACAGATAACCAAAACAATACCAGTATTGGAACACATCAAGAGACAACAGATCAAGTTGAACTCCTTGATCTAACTTCTTGATTCCATTAAAATATCAGCACTGTCCTTTGAGCTACCACCAGTCTCTGTGGCCATTCTGTCTGCTCTTTCATTTTTCATAAACACCGACGTGTCTCAGGGTATAAATATTGTCAATGCTTTATATCGTACCAACTTTAATTTCCAACACAGATAACACACAATGGCAACCTGATGAACGTAAACTATTTCCCATAAAGATGCTACAGCCACATAATTTTGGATAGATCGCTTCGTCTTGAATATGCTATGCTAAAAACTTGATCTTTTTCTATTTTTAAAATCGCTTCTCGCCTTCCTTTTGTATATTGTTGGTTACGAACTGTACTATTTTACGTACATTCTCAAACTCCGGAACATTATCATGATACAATCAGGAGAATGGGATGTTTATAACTCATGCAAATTATCATGATGTAGTCAGGAGAACGGAATGTCTCAAACTCCGGCACATTATCATGATGTAATCACAAGAACACATTGTCTCCAAACACCAGCACATTATCAGTATATAATGGAATATATTGTGGAATTTGTCACCTCTTTTATTATTGGTGGTCCTGTACCAGGGTGACCTGGCACTTGGTTTCTCGAAGTGACACTCAAATACGTCCACTTTTGAAAGTGGCATGGAGAGTTTGTGAGGAGATAGAAATTGAGCACAGAAAAGAATGACGTCAGATAGATGGAGAAGAAAAAGCATGGCAGCCAAGAAGCAGTAAAGGCCGTTATACTGGCGCACGACGGAGCCTGGGGACAATGAGAAGTCTCCAGTTACCCTAGAAGAAGGTTCTACTCTGAATGTCCAGTCGAGAGAAACGAAATTAGAACTATTCGGTTTGTTTCGTTAAACTGGTATGAATCAATTTAACGTTTACATCCTATCAGCTTTGTTGTGACAAAGCCAAGTGTTTCTTCCATTAGTAGTATCCATGATAGACATGTCAAATAGACATGACATGTATAAAGGATTGATAACTCAAATCTCAACATAGTAGAATGTGTTGAATATCTATCTCTCAATTAGAGTTGTCTTTAATGTTTGCAAGAAAAATCGAATAGATACCAGTAAACATGGAGGATTATGACTGAAATCTTAACATAGTGGATCGTGGTGAATATTTCTCTTACAATTAGAGTTGTCGTCATTATTACCAAGAAAAATATTGAAATGTTATTATCAGAAAAGAATAAATTGTCTCTTAAGATTTCGACCATGTGGGCAGCTGCAGTTGTTTATTAAAGTGATTACATTTGGTGTGTTCATGTGCTTATTTCGTCGTTCATGCAGTTGTGTGTAAGTACAGGGGAAGTCATCCTTGTATGACACTGCTACTAATGCGCGGACCAGGGTTTCCAGAGTATACTTGTTTTCCTTGGTGTGAAATAGGAATAACACCCGTAGGTCACCCAGTTCCAAGCAATTAGGCTACTATAAATCATACTTCGGGAAGGTCAAAGAAAGCACCATCGCTATTAAGTATGTAAGCGACGCTGGCTGTTTCTGAGCAACGATCATCTTTCTTCCGTGACACTGAGAATTTTTGGACGCTGGTTCACAAGGAAATTTTCCTTTAACTTATTCAAATGTCATAACATGATTAGACGACATAAGACAATTGTGAGAAGAACATCATCCTTCTTACCCTTCTTCGAGAGTATATAACCCTATTATATATTTGTACTATCGACACGGGCCATTACTAAGTAGTATGAATTACTAATGTGGGAAGACCATGATATAAATATATAGAAATATAAAAGATACTATTAAAGTCTATCGTTTTCGTGGTTGTCCTCTAGTCTGAATTCACTGTATCTGTGTAGCATAGCTTGCTGTGGTATGCTATCTGATGGCAGTCTGCTGATGTGCGCAAACCATTTGATTTGTTGTCTCTTAATTTATTCCAAGATTGGGGGTGGTGCCGGTTCTTTGTCGAATGTCCTCATTCCTCAATCTGTCTCTTAGCGATATTCCTAGGATTCTGTGTAACCATGTCATTTCAGCTGTCACAAGATTACGTTTGTCTTGTGCTTCTATTGTCAATGTTTAACATTGGTGGCACTGAGTTGGCAAAATAATTGTTTTGAATGATCATCAAGATAACTCTTCAACAATTATCACAATTCTCTATTTCCAGTACCTATTATCAGAATCGCTGTTGACTGTATGTCATGTTACTATGGCGGAATAATATTTCATACTCTGCCGTTCTCGATCTATATTGTCTTCTATATTGTCTTTCATCTTGTCTTCTATCTCAATTTCTTCTATCTTGCCTTCTATTTTGCGTTATATCTCGATTTTTTCTATCTTGCCTTCTATTTTGCGTTATATCTCGATTTTTTTCTATCTTGCCTTCTATTTTACCTTTTATTTTGTCTCTCTTGCTTTCTATCTTGCCTGTTAAAGCTAAGTTCTCCAGACATCACTGTATTGGAACGTGTCCAAAAAGACAAAGTTTGTCTCATAATGATATCACTAAGTAGTTCCCGTCTTTTTATTCTTCAGCTTTCATCATTCTCAAACTCCCGCTGAATCTCTCTTGTAGCAGGACCATGGTCCTATTAGATTTCTAGCAGGATATAGTCCAGAGAATGGAGCCGTTTTATTTGTGTCATTGGCCTGATACATCCGTTTCAACGGGGTAATCCCAGTCTCACATTTGACTCTTTCAGCCCCAGCACGTAACGTTTTTTGTGTGATTTCGTGTTCTCATAATTCATATAACAACATCTCTGTTACTAAAGTTTCACGTTTCACAAAATAACGCACACGACAAAAATATGGTTAACATTCTACAAAACAGATTGAAGCGACGCTTTGACCAATAGATCATTGTTAAGAAAAAAAAACATTTTCAACTAATCGTTTTAATCTGCACAACAATTAAAATTTCATTAACGAAACACATGTTCCTGAGATTAGTGGGAAAGAAGTAATCAATGTAGACAATACAGTGATGTTACCTGTAAAACCTGTAGGACAGGTGCACTTAAATTCACCAACAAGATCAGTACAAATGGCACTATTTTGGCACGGGGAAGAGAGGCAATCATTGATATTAATTTCACACGTTACTCCAGTGTAGCCTTTAGAAGATAACAGAAGATAATATGTATTATGTATTATTACATATTAAAAGTTAATATGTATTATTACATATTAAAAGTTAATATGTATTATTACATATTAAAAGTTAATATGGATATTATTGCTATTATTATTATTAATAACTGTTTTTTGAGATGCTTAAACACCAACCACTCTCCCTTTTGGAAATGCAAGACATGAAATCTAGTACTAGGATTCATGCCTATAATTCCCCCTCCCAATAAAAGGTTTCACACAGAAACGTCTCATGAAAATGAAGGCATGACCATTTTGCGGTACACGAATAGCAAATGTGGTCACTTATGTTTAGCGAAACAAAAATTTACATTTTTTAATGAAACGAAATATCGAAAAAGACATATTTCAAAGACGTTAAGTCTACTTGTGAATCAATTGATCTGCCCGCTACAAAACTGAATGCCTACCCCAGGCTTTGGATGACCATGAAGAATGGGGGAGGGGTGGGGGCTTTCTCAGTGTGTAACGCTCAGTTCGATTAAAATTCTTGGTCAGCTAGGTCACGAAATCTGAATAAAACTACGCGCAATATTAAAAATTTGAACCTATGACGTGTTGAGGCAAACATTTTCTAAGTCTGTACCTCTTTGTTATCTCATTTTTTTAAAGTGTACCCCCTACGCTTTCACATAAGATGTATTTACTGTCCTGCAAACATACTTAAATATACAGAAAGTGCAAGCTCACACAGTCCAGATTTTACTTGCATAATAATCAAACTTAAATTCACTCTTGAGTGAGATAGGGATGTGTACAATCCGTGTTATTGCTCATAACATACACAAATCACATCTGCAAAGTAGCAAAGACAGCGGAAGAAAACTGAAGGATAACTTAAACTAATTGCTATTTGCAGACGACCAAAAACTAATAGCATCATCAGAAGAGTAACTACAAAGACAAATAGACAGATTACATCAAACATGCCAAACTTTTAACATGAAGATACATATAGAAAATGCCAAAGACATTTTGAGGAAGAAAATGAAGAAACAACATGTATGTAATGTGTGGTATGTAATGTGTGGTATGTAATGTGTGGTATGTAATGTGTGGTATGTAATGTGTGTAATGTAATGTGTGTAGTGTAATGTGTGTAATGTGTGGTATGTAATGTGTGGTATAGTGTGATATGTGTGGTATAGTGTGGTATGCATGTAGTGTAATGCATGTAGTGTAATGCATGTAGTGTAATGCATGTAGTGTAATGCATGTAATGTAATGCATGTAATGTAATGTAATGCATGTAATGTAATGCATGTAATGTAAAGCATGTAATGTAATGCATGTAATGTAATGCATGTAATGCATGCATGTAATGCATGCATGTAATGCATGAATGCAATGCATGAATGCAATGCATGTAATGCAATGCATGTAATGCAAGTTATGCAATGCATGTTATGCAATGCATGTTATGCAATGCATGTTATGCAATGCATGTTATGCAATGCATGTAATGCAATGCATGTTATGCAAAGCATGTTATGCATATATGTATGTATGTAATGTATGTATGTATGCAAAGCAATGCAATGCATGTATGTATGTATGTATATAGGAAACAGCACACTTAAACAAGTGACATAATTCACATGTCTAGCAAGGAATATAACAACAGACGGCAAGAGCAGCAAAGAAAGACACAATAGATGTAGTAAAGCCCTAGTGCAAATGACACCATTCTTCAGAAACAATAATGTAGATTTAAACACCAAAATAACACTATTCGAAACTATTATTATACAAACACTGTGCTACCAATGCCAAACATGGAAAACGACAACACAAGAAAACGTGAACTTGTGACAGCTGAAATAACATGTTTATGCAGAATCCTAGGAATATCGATAAGAGACGGCACAACCGGCACCACCCCAATCTTTGAATATATTAAGATACAACATATTAAATGGTTTGCACACATCAGCCGACTACCATCAGACAGCATACCAATATGTTACACAAATACAGTGAAGGCAGACCTATATACCGACAATGAAAACGATGGACCACAGCAATAAAAGAGGCGACAAATTCCACAATATACTCAGCACACACGAGGGCCATCTCCAGAAAAATATTCTACTTATGTCGCTGAAAGACATCAAAAGAATTAAAGAATAGATACAATATAAACTGTCAGAGAATATTAGCAATTTTAGTCAACTTTAGGTGATATCCTAGAATTTACTTACCATTATAACACTTGCACGTGAAAGATCCAGGTGTATTTATGCAGACGCCATGACTACAAACATTTTGTTGCAGACATTCGTTGATGTCTTGTTCGCATAACTTTCCCGTGAATCCTGTGTGACAGATGCATTGAAATGAGTTGATTAGATCTTGACAAAATCCTCTGTTCAGACATGTTATACCAATACAATTGTTTTCTGTTTTTTTACAGTTTGGACCTGTCCAACCTGGCAATAATATTCAATTGTATTGATTACAAACTGTACAATACAGAATAGGAACGTAAAATTGAATTTTTAAGCTGTCCATTAATTACGTCAAAAATATGGAAGAAAGTTTTTTAAAAGTTTGACATTTGTTGACAGGCGATGGAGGAGGTTTTGAGAAAATTGTTCATCAACAATGCTGTTTATAAAATAGACAATTAGCCATACATATTTTGTTGCATACTAGCTCTCGACCATATGGCACCGCCACTAGAAGGAGTGACACAGCGAAGAAAACTTTGAAATTCAAATATCTGAGAACACATATAACATTATATATATAAATTACACCATACACATGAAACAGAATTAGACAGGCAAATACAGTTTTCATTTAAAGGAAACATGTCCTTTGTAACAATTCTTTATCAATAAAAGTAAGGAAACTAAAATAAGTAAGGAAACTAGAATAAGCATTGAAAATGTACATAGAAAAATTGGCTCCCAAAAGAATGTTACTTATCAACGCAACATTCAAAACGATTTAACAAGAAAAATTGAGTGGAAAAGAGATAGAGGGAATCATTGTCAGAGAGAGAGAGAGAGAGAGAGAGAAAGAGAGAAAGAGAGAAGATATTGGATAGTTTGATATCCTCGCTTGATGGTCAGTAAAACAGCTGATAACCAGTACTTCAGTTAAAATATCTTGGAGAATAATGATTACATACTCTGCTAGACATGGTAAATAATGATGATGACGTATCTTTTGTTAGATAATGAACTGTCTCTTATGGCAGATTATAAAAGCAAATTAAAGAGACAAATACAACAATACACTCAACACACACAAGGGACATCTCCAGAAAAATCTTCTACCACTGACGCTGAAAGGCAACAAAGGAACTAGCGAATAGATATAATAAACAAACTGTCGATGATATTAGCATTTTTAGTCACCTTAAGGCGATATCCTAGGCGTTATTTACCACTGTGGTACTTCCAGTGCCGCTATACGCTAGTGAAACATGGACTGTGTATAGACGTCATGTGAAAAAACTCAATCATTTTCCTACAAATTGTCTCAGAAAAGTTATGAACATCAGATGGCAAGACAAGATTCCAGATACCACTGTCCTTGATAGAGCTGGTATCCCAAGCATTGACACGATCCTGATGCAGACACAGATTTGTTGGGCAGGTCATTTGGTGCGTATGCCAGACCATCGTCTGCCAAAGATACTTCTCTATGGTGAGCTAGAGAAGGGTATACGATCTCAAGGTGGCCAAAGGAAGCTCTACAAGGACTCGTTAAAGAACTCACTGAAAGCCTTTGAAATAGACCACAGTACATGGGAAGAACTTGCACAAAATAGATCTACATGGCGTTCTAAAATAAAAAAGAGCGCATCATCTTGTGAAAAGAAGAGAAATGCAGCAGCTCAACAGCGGAGAGCAGCTAGAAAGTCACGGATAGACCAAGATCCATCTACAGTCGTCATTCCATGTCCAAAATGTCCAAGGACATTTACAGCTCGAATAGGGCTCATTAACCATTTATGAACTTATAATCAAGGACATAACTAAAATTGAATTTTCAAAAGTGGATGTAACAAATGGTCATCATCACTTGTGATGGATGAACAACTTACCACTATAACACTTGCACGTGAAAGATCCAGGTGTATTTATGCAGACGCCATGACTACAAACATTTGATTGCAGACATTCATTGATGTCCTGTTCGCATAAATTTCCCGTGAATCCTGTTTGACAGTTGCATTGAAATGAGTTGATTAGATCTTGACAAAATCCTCCGTTCTGACAAGTTATACCAATACAATTGTTTTCTTTTGTGTTACAGTTTGGACCTGTCCAACCTGGCAATCATATTCAATTGTATTGATAAAAAACTGTACAATACAGAATAGGAACGTTAATTTGAATTTTAAGCTGTCCATTAATTATGTCAACAATTTGGGAGGAAGTGTGAAAATAATTAGACATTTGTTGACAGGCGATGGAGGAGGTTTTGACAAACTTTTTTATCAACAATGCTATTTTTTATAAAATAGATAATTAGCCATACATATTTTGTAGCATACTAGATCTCGACCATATGGCACCGCCAATAGAATGAGTGACACGGCAAAGAAAACTTTGAAATTGAAATATCTGAGAACACAGATAACATCATATATAAAAATTACATCAGAAACATGAAAAAGAATAGAACAGGCAAATACAGTTTTCCTTTAAAGGAAAAATGTCCTGAGTAACAATTCTTTATCAATAAAAGAAAGGAAAATTGTCCCTCATAGAGCCATCTGTGACACATGGAAGCGAATCATGTAAAATAATTAAACAGACAGTAGAGAAATAAATATATGGTTCTTTACAAGAATATTGAGAAGCTTTCACAGTGTGCAGTGTTCAGTTCGAAGCAAACTTAGCGACTTTTTACATCCCAGATCAGCTAGGTCATGAAATCTGAAAAAAACTAGGCGCAATATTAAAAATGTGAACCTATCACGTAATGAGACTTCATTCTCTAAGTCTGTACCTCTTTGTTTTCTCATTTTTTTAAAGTATACCACTTACGCTTTCACATAAGATGTATTTACTGTCCTGCAAACATACATAAATATACAGAAAGTGCAAGCTCACACAGTCCTGATTTTACTTGCATAATAATCAAACTTAAATTCACTCTTGAGTGAGACAGGGATGTGTACAATCCGTGTTATTGCTCATAACATACACAAATCACATCTGCAAAGTAGCAAATACAGCTGAAGAAAACTGAAGAATAACTTAAACGAATTGCTATTTGCAGACAACCAAAAACTAATAGCATCATCAGAAGAGTAACTTCAAAGACAAATAGACAGATTACATCAAACATGCCAAACCTTTAACATGAAGATACATATAGAAAATGCCAAAGTTATAAATATAGGAAGAACGGAAAGAAACACCACTACATACATACATACATATATATATATTGGAAACAGCACACTTAAACAAGTGACAAAATTCACATGTCTAGCAAGGAATATAACAACAGACGGCAAGAGCAGCAAAGAAAGACACAATAGATGTAGTAAAGCCCTAGTGCAAATGACACCATTCTTCAGAAACAAGAATGTAGATTTAAACACCAAAATAACACTATTCGAAACTATTATTATACAAACACTGTGCTACCAATGCCAAATATGGAAAACGACAGCACAAGAAAATTTCAACTTGTGACAGCTGAAATAACATGTTTATGCAGAATCCTAGGAATATTGCTAAAAGACGGCACAACTGGCACCACCCCAATCTTTGAATATATTAAGATACAACTTATTAAATGGTTTGCACACATCAGCCAACTACCATCAGACAGAATACCAATATGTTACACAAATACAGTGAAGGCAGACCTATATACCGACCACGAAAACGATGGACCACAGCAATAAAAGAGGCGACAAATTCCACAATATACTCAGCACACACGATGGCCATCTCCAGAAAAATATTCTACTTATGTCGCTGAAAGACAACAAAAGAATTAAAGAATAGATAGAATAAAAACTGTCAGAGAATATTAGCAGTTTTAGTCAACTTTAGGCGATAGCCTAGTCTTTACTTACCATTATAACACTTGCACGTGAAAGATCCAGGTGTATTTATGCAGACGCCATGACTACAAACATTTTGTTGCAGACATTCGTTGATGTCTTGTTCGCATAACTTTCCCGTGAATCCTGTGTGACAGATGCATTGAAATGAGTTGATTAGATCTTGACAAAATCCTCCGTTCAGACATGTTATAAGAATACAAGTGTTTTCTGTTTTTTTTACAGTTTGGACCTGTCCAACCTGACAATAATATTCAATTGTATTGATTACAAACTGTACAAGATAGAATAGGAACGTAAAATTGATTTTTAAGCTGTCCATTAATTACGTCAAAAATTTGGAAGAAAGTTTTAAAAAAGTTTGACATTTGTTGACAGGCGATGGAGGAGGTTTTGACACACTTTTTTTTATCAACAATGCTATTGTTTATAAAATAAATAATTAGCCATACATATTTTGTAGCATACTAGCTCTCGACCATATGGCACCGCCAATAGAAGGAGTGACACAGCGAAGAAAAATTTGAAATTCAAATATCTGAGAACACATATAACATCATATATATAAATTACACCATACACATGAAACAGAATTAGACAGGCAAATACAGTTTTCCTTTAAAGGAAACATGTCCTTTGTAACAATTCTTTATCAATAAAAGTAAGGAAACTAAAATAAGTAAGGAAACTAGAATAAGCATTGAAAATGTATATAGAAAAATTGGCTCCCAAAAGAATGTTACTTATCAACAACAGAAAAAAACACCTAGTCCGATGTTATTGTTCAAATCATGAAAATATGATTGAAATACAATTTAATTAGTTGGTTAAATAAAATGAACCTATGCTGAGGAACTTTGCTTTCAACCTCGGGCGTTATCCTCGTTCGGTTATATCAGAGCTTCACAACATTCAAAACGATTTAACAAGAAAAATTGAGTGGAAAAGAGATAGAGGGAATCATTGTCAGAGAGAGAGAGAGAGAGAGAGAAAGAGAGAGAGAGATAGAAGATATTGGATAGTTTGATATCCTCGCTTGATGGTCAGTAAAATAGCTGATAACCAGTACTTCAGTTAAAATATCTTGGAGAATAATGATTACATACTCTGCTAGACATGGTAAATAATGATGATGACGTATCTTTTGTTAAATAATGAACTGTCTCTTATGGCAGATTATAAAAGCAAATTAAAGAGACAAATACAACAATACACTCAACACACACAAGGGACATCTCCAGAAAAATCTTCTACCACTGACGCTGAAAGGCAACAAAGGAACTAGCGAATAGATATAATAAACAAACTGTCGATGATATTAGCATTTTTAGTCACCTTAAGGCGATATCCTAGGCGTTATTTACCACTGTGGTACTTCCAGTGCCGCTATACGCTAGTGAAACATGGACTGTGTATAGACGTCATGTGAAAAAACTCAATCATTTTCACACAAATTGTCTCAGAAAAGTTATGAACATCAGATGGCAAGACAAGATTCCAGATACCACTGTCCCTGATAGAGCTGGTATCCCAAGCATTGACACGATCCTGATGCAGACACAGATTTGTTGGGCAGGTCATTTGGTGCGTATGCCAGACCATCGTCTGCCAAAGATACTTCTTTATGGTGAGCTAGAGAAGGGTATACGATCTCAAGGTGGCCAAAGGAAGCGCTACAAGGACTCGTTAAAGAACTCACTGAAAGCCTTTGAAATAGACCACGATACATGGGAAGAACTTGCACAAAATAGATCTACATGGCGTTCTAAAATAAAAAAGAGCGCATCATCTTGTGAAAAGAAGAGAAATGCAGCAGCTCAACAGCGGAGAGCAGCTAGAAAGTCACGGATAGACCAAGATCCGTCTACAGTCGTCATTCCATGTCCAAACTGTCCACGGATTTTACAGCTCGAATAGGGATCATTAGCCATCTATGAACTCATAATCAAGGACATAAATAAAATTGAATTTTCAAAAGTGGATGTAACAAATTGTCATCATCACTTGTGATGGATGAACAACTTACCACTATAACACTTGCACGTGAAAGATCCAGGTGTATTTATGCAGATGCCATGACTACAAACATTTGATTGCAGACATTCATTGATGTCCTGTTCGCATAAATTTCCCGTGAATCCTGTTTGACAGTTGCATTGAAATGAGGTGATTAGATCTTGACAAAATCCTCCGTTCTGACATGTTATACCAACACAATTGTTTTCTTTTGTGTTACAGTTTGGACCTGTCCAACCTGGCAATGATATTCAATTGTATTGATAAAAAACTGTACAATACAGAATAGGAACGTTAAATTGAATTTTAAGCTGTCCATTAATTATGTCAACAATTTGGGAGGAAGTGTGAAAAAAATTAGACATTTGTTGACAGAGGATGGAGGAGGTTTTGACAAACTTTTTTATCAACAATGCTATTTTTTATAAAATAGATAATTATCAATACATATTTTGTAGCATACTAGCTCTCGACCATATGGCACTGCCAATAGAAGGAGTGACACAGCGAAGAAAAATTTGAAATTGAAATATCTGAGAACACAGATAACATCATATATAAAAATTACATCAGAAACATGAAACATAATAGAACAGGCTAATACAGTTTTCCTTTAAAGGAAAAATATCCTGAGTAACAATTCTTTATCAATAAAAGTAAGGAAAATTGTCCCTCATAGAGCCATATTAGCAGTCCCTCATAGAGCCATCTGTGACACATGGAAGCGAATCATGTAAAATAATTAAACAGACAGTAGAGAAATAAATATATGGTTCTTTACAAGAATATTGAGAAGCTTTCAAAGTGTGCAGTGTTCAGTTCGAAGCAAACGTAGTGACTTTTTACATCCCAGATCAGCTAGGTCACGAAATCTGAATAAAACTAGGCGCAATATTAAAAATGTGAACCTATCACGTAATGAGACTTCATTCTCTAAGTCTGTACCTCTTTGTTTTCTCATTTTCTAAAGTGTACCACTTACGCTTTCACATAAGATGTATTTACTGTCCTGCAAACATACATAAATATACAGGTGAATGCAAATAAAGTAAATAGGTTACTATATTAATATAAAATAATAAAATATAGAAAATAACAATAAATAAAAGGCACAAACACAACAGTCAAACGTGTCGGTCCAATTGGGACCTTTAAAGACAACAAAAACAGTTAAGAACTAAAGACCATAGCGATTATAAACAAAATGGATCTCTCGCACCAGGAAATCAACAAAAAGACAAACCAGATTCAGTGCAAATATGTTTAGTGTGTCTTTTTGTTGATTTATATATATATATATAAATACATATAAATATTTAAAAATATATATTTGTTGATATATATATATATATATATATATATATATATTGGAAACAGCGTACTTAAACAAGTGACAAAATTCACATGTCTAGTAAGGAATATAACAACAGATGGCAAGAGCAGCAAAGAAAGACACAATAGATGTAGTAAAGCCCTAGTGCAAATGACACCAATCTTCAGAAACATGAATGTAGATTTAAATACCAAAAAACACTTTTCAAAATCATGATTATACCAACACTGTGCTACCAATGCCAAACATAGAAAACGACAGCACAAGAAAACGTGAACTTGTGACAGCTGAAATAACATGTTTATGCAGAATCCTAGGAATATCGATAAGAGACGGCACAACTGGCACCACCCCAATCTTTGAATATATTAAAATACAACATATTAAATGGTTTGCACACATCAGCCGACTACCATCAGACAGAATACCAATATGTTACACAAATACAGTGAAGGCAGACCTATATACCGACCACGAAAACGATGGACCACAGCAATAAAAGAGGCGACAAATTCCACAATATACTCAGCACACACGAGGGCCATTTCCAGAAAAATATTCTACTTATGTCACTGAAAGACAACAAAAGAATTAAAGAATAGATAGAATAAAAACTGTCAGAGAATATTAGCAGTTTTAGTCAACTTTAGGCAATAGCCTAAGCTTTACTTACCATTATAACACTTGCACTTGAAAGATCCAGCTCTATTTATGCAGACGCCATGACTACAAACATTTTGTTGCAGACATTCGTTGATGTCTTGTTCGCATAACTTTCCCGTGAATCCTGTGTGACAGATGCATTGAAATGAGTTGATTAGATCTTGACAAAATCCTCCGTTTAGACATGTTATACCAATACAATTGTTTTCTTTTTTTTTTTACAGTTTGGACCTGTCCAACCTGGCAATAATTTTCAATTGTATTGATTATAAACTGTACAAGATAGAATAGGAACGTAAAATTGCATTTTTAAGCTGTCCATTAATTACGTCAAAAATTTGGAAGAAAGTTTTTAAAAAGTTTGACATTTGTTGACAGGCGATGGAGGAGGTTTTGAGAAAATTTTTCATCAAATATGCTATTGTTTATAAAATAGATAATTAGCCATACATATTTTGTTGCATACTAGCTCTCGACCATATGGCACCGCCAATAGAAGGAGTGACACAGCGAAGAAAACTTTGAAATTCAAATATCTGAGAACACAGATAACATCATATATAAAAATTACACCATACACATGAAACAGAATTAGACAGGCAAATACAATTTTTCTTTAAAGGAAAAATGTCCTGTGTAACAATTCTTTATCAATTAAAGTAAGGAAAATTGTTCCTCATTGAGCCATCTGTGACACATGGAAGCGATCCATGTAAAATAATTAAACAGACAGTAGAGAAATAAATATATGGTTCTTTACAAGAATATTGAGACGCTTTTTCAGTGTGCAACGTTCAGTTCGAAGCAAACGTAGCGACTTTGTACATCCCAGATCAGCTAGGTCACGAAATCTGATTAAAACTACGCGCAATATTAAAAATGTAAACCTATCACGTAATGAGACTTCATTTTCTAAGTCTGTACCTCTTTGTTTTCTCATTTTCTAAAGTGTACCACTTACGCTTTCACATAAGATATATTTACTGTCCTGCAAACATACATAAATATACAGAAAGTGCAAGTTCACACAGTACAGATTTAACTTTCATAATAATAAAACTTAAATTCACACGTGAGTGAGACCGGGATGTGTACTATCCCCGCTATTGCTCATAACATACACAAATCACATTTTCTAAGTAACAAAGACAGTGGAAGAAAACTGAAGGATAACTTAAACGAATTGCTATTTGCAGACAACCGAAAACAAATATTATCAGAAGAGTAACTACAAAGACAAATAGACAGATTACATCAAACATGCCAAACCTTTAACATGAAGATAAATATAGAAAATGCCAAAGTAATAAATATAGGAAGAACGGAAAGAAACACCAATATATATATATATATATATTGGTTATATATTTGGTTATATCAATATATATATATATATATATATATATATATATATATATATATATATATATATATATATATATATATATATATATATATATATATATATATATATATATATATATATATATATATATATTGGAAACAGCACACTTAAACAAGTGACAAAATTCACATGCCTAGCAAGGAATATAACAACAGACGGCAAGAGCAGCATAGAAAGACACAATAGATGTAGTAAAGCCCTAGTGCAAATGACACCAATCTTCAGAAACAAGAATGTAGATTTAAATACCAAAATAACACTATTCAAACGTATACTTCTGACAGCTGAAATAACATGCTTACACGGAATCCTAAGAATATCGCTAAGAGACAGACTGAGGAATCAGACCATTAGACAGAGAACCGGCACCACCCCAATCTTGGAATATAATAGGATAGAACTTATTAAATTTTTGCACATATCAGCAGATTACCATCAGACAGCATACCACAGCAAGATATGCTACGCAAATACAGTGAAGGCAGACCTAGATGCCGACCATGAAAACGATGGACCACAGCAATAAAAGATGCGACAAATTCCACAATATACTCACCACACACGAGAGTCATCTCTAAAAAATCTATTACCTATGTCGCTGAAAGGTAACACAGGGATTAGCACATAGATATAATAATAATAATAAACATAACATACTGTCAAAGAATATTAGCAGTTTTAGTCAACTTTAGGCGATATCCTAGACTTTACTTACCATTATAACACTTGCACGTGAAAGATCCAGGTGTATTTAAGCAGACGCCATGACTACAAACATTTGGTAGCAGACATTCGTTGATGTCCTGTTCGCATAACTTTCCCGTGAATCCTGTTCGACAGTTGCATTGAAATGAGTTGATTAGATCTTGACAAAATCCTCCGTTCTGACATGTTATACCAACACAATTGTTTTTGGTTATGTTACAGTTTGGACCTGTCCAACCTGGCAATGACAATAAATTGTATTCATAACAAACTGTAAAAGACAGAATAGGAACGTTAAATTGTATTTTAAGCTGTTCATTAAATACATCAACAATTTGGGAGGAAGTGTGAAAAAAGTTTGACATTTGTTGAAAGGGGATGGATGAGGTTTTGACAAAAATTTTCATCAACAATGCTATTGTTTATAAAATAGATAATTAGCCATATATTTATTTTAGCATACTTGCTCTCAACCATATGGCACCGCCGCTAGGAGTGACACAGCGAAGAAAATTTTTTAACTGAAATATCAGAGTACACTGATAACATTATACATAAAAATCACATCGGAAACATGAAACAGAATAGGACAGCCAATATCACTTCAGAAACATGAAACCGAATAGGACAGCCAAAATCACATCAGAAACATGAAACAGAATAGGACAGCCAAATTCACACCAGAAACATGAAACAGAATAGGACAGGCAAATACAGTTTTCCTCTATAGGAAAAATGTCTTCTGTAACTCTGTGTTACTTTGTTACTTTATCAATAAAAGTAAATAAAATTTTCCTTTATAGAGCCATCTGTGACACATGGGAGCGAATCATGTAAAATAATTAAACAGACAGTAGAGAAATAAAGATATGGTTCTTTACAAGAATATTGAGAATCTACTAGACAACTATTAATGGGAATAGATCACATAGTACAGAGATGGTCAGAATATATCAAAGAACTTTATGAGGACAATAGACCAGAAATAAACATACAAGATAACGGCGAGGGTCCATCAATACTCACAGCAGAAGTAAGGGAGGCACTAAGAAACATGAAATATGGCAAAGCCCCAGGTCCAGACAATATCACATTAGAAGAATTAGCAGCTTTAGATGACTTTGGAGTTGAAATAATCACAAAATTGCTGAATGACATATATAACAGCGGAAACATACCCGATGACTTAATGAGATCCATATTCATAGCATTACCTAAGAAACCAGGGACCACCGAATGTGAAGAACACCGTACAATCAGCCTCATGAGCCAAATAACCAAAATACTGCTCAGAATCATCAAGAAGAGAGTGAGAAACAAAATAAAACCAGAAATAAGTCCAGAACAATGTGGATTTGTAGAAGGCAAAGGCACCAACAATGCGATTTATATATTGAGAACACTAATAGAGAGGTCTATAGAGGTAAAAACAGATCTGTACCTCTGTTTTATAGACTACACTAAAGCTTTTGACAAAGTTAAACATAGCGAAATTATACACATGCTAGAGAATCTGAACATTGACAGCAAGGATTTAAGAATAATCAAGAACATGTACTGGCAACAAACAGCAGCAATAAGAGTAGGAAAGCAATTTGGCCCTTTCCAACAAATAAAACAAGGAGTCAGACAGGGATGCGTGCTTTCACCAGACCTGTTCTCTCTATACAATGAAAACATATTCACGTGCAATAGTAGATATCCCAGGAATATCAGTGGGAGGACATAACATAAATAATTTGAGATATGCGGATGACACTGTTCTGATTGCAAAAAGTGAGGAAGACCTTCAAAAATTAATTAAAGTAGTAGTCACAGAAAGCAAAGAGAAATGCCTCTTCCTAAATATCAAGAAAACAGAAGTAATGGTTATTTCAAAGAAAGAAAATAACACACCTTGCAAGATCATAGTGAATGATATAGTATTAAAACAGGTCCACCAATTCAAATATCTAGGTACAATTATAACAGCAGATGGAAGAAGTTCAACAGAAATAAGATGCAGAATAGGACAGGCAAAAACAACATTCAGAAAAATGAAAAATATACTGTGTAATATGACCTTGTCATTAGAGGTGAGAAAGAGAGTTCTGCAGTGCTATATAACCCCTATACTAACATATGGGTGCGAGTCTTGGACAATAAACAAACTGGAAAGTGGGAGATTGGAGGCAACAGAGATGTGGTTCTACAGAAGAATGCTGAGAATACTATGGACTGCCAGAAAAACTAATGTAGAGGTGTTAAAAGAGTTAAATGCGAAACGGACCTTAATCAACAATATAAGAAAAAGGCAATCTTCTTTTATTGGCCACTTCATGAGACAGGCAGGTTTAGAGAACATAATCACAACAGGCAAGATTGAAGGCAACAGAGACAGAGGGCGACAACGTGAGAAAATATTAGACAGTTTGACAACCTGGCACGGCAAAGAAACAACAACGACTTTGATACATAATACTGTGGACAGAGAGCTGTGGAGAGCCATGACCGCCTACGCCACCCGGCATGGCACCTGATGATGATGACTAGACAACTAGAATAAGCAATGAAAATGTACTGAGAAAAATTGGCCCTCAAAAGAATGTTACTTATTAATATCAGAAAAAAACCCCAGTCCGAAGTTATTGTCTAAATCATGAGAAAATGATTGAAATACAATTTAATTGGTTGGTTAAGTAAAATGAATCTATGGTGAGGAACTCACTTTCAACCACGGGCGTTAGCACTGTTTGGTTATATCAGAGCTCTACAACGTTCAAAACGATTTAACAAGAAAAATTGAATGAGAGTCATTGTCAGAGAGAGAGAGAGAGAGAGAGAGAGAGAGAGAGAAATATTGGATAATTTGATATCCTCGCGTTAATGGTCAGTAAAACATCTTATAACAGAATATCCTGGAGAATAAAGCTTACCTACTCTGCTAGACATGGCAAATAATGATAATGATGATGAAGTATATTTTGTTAGATAAGGAGTCTTAGGGCAGATTATAAAAGCAAAAAATAAAAACTTTGTGTGATTCGTAAACAGTCTGCAAAAATTTTAGTGCTAATCTTATTAAAAAACAAATAGTAGCTTTCCCTAAATAAAGGTCAAAGTCTGATATTAAAAGTAGCGAATGTATTATTCAATCAATCAAGTGCCATGCCGAGTGGTATAGGCGATCATGTTTCTCCCCAACTCTTGTATTGTATCTTGTATTGTTATTCAATTCAGTCGGCGACATCTTTTTTGTGCTACAGTAACAACTCTTCGAGAAATTTCTCTCTGTGTCTTCCTCTGTCTCTTCTCCCCTTAGAGACACCGGTATTTACTAGATGTTTCAGATTTTGCTCATTACATGTCCTAGAAATCTTGACAGTCTGTTTCTAATTTTCGCTATAATTTGTCATTTTACTCCGTCATCTCTGATGACTTCTGTGTTAGTTTCTTTTTGGCTGTTCATGGAATTTTCTTCATTCTTCTGAAACACCACAACTTAGTAGTCTCTAGAATATCTAGGCTCTTTTGTTTACCGTCCATGCTTCGCATCCATAAAGAAGGACTGACTCAATATAACATCCTAGCACTCTAAATCGCTTTTCATAGAATGTTTCACATATTTTGAAATACTGATGCCAATGGTGCCAAGATACTTGACTTTATCCACTTGATTAATTTTACATCATTGATTTTATCCACTTGATTAATTTTACATCATTGATTTTATCCACTTGATTAATTTTACATCATTGATTTTATCCACTTGATTAATTTTACATCATTGATTTTATCCACTTGATTAATTTTACATCATTGATTTTATCCACTTGATTAATTTTACATCATTGATTTTATCCACTTGATTAATTTTACATCATTGATTTTATCCACTTGATTAATTTTACATCATTGATTTTATCCACTTGATTAATTTTACATCATTGATTTTATCCAATTGATTAATTTTACATCATTGATTTTATCCACTTGATTAATTTTACATCATTGATTTTAATGTACTATTAGCAAATAGGAAATACAAATCAAGTACCAGAATTGCAGATTTTTGAGCCGTTGTCTTTGTCACATGTGTAGTGCCCCATATAGTCATCTCTCTGATAGCAGTGTTTGTCACAGTTCTGCCCATAGTAGTTCTGCCCACAGTAGACACGAGCCACAACCGTCAAACTGATGGATAGCCAAAAAATATTTGATTATTTTCACAAAATTGATGGATAGAGAATAAAGAATCGATTTTTAAAATAAATTTTATGAGCAGTGTTCTGATTATGTCAGTGACTATGTCACAGAATTGATGGTTAGAGAACAAAGAATCAATGTGTTGATATATCTGATGAGCTTAATTTTGATTATGACAGTGAACGACAAGCATCTGTAATATAATAGCCTTGTTCTGTCAGCACCTCCGGGACGATCTATAATAAGCACATTTATGTCACGGAATTCCGTGCGACATCCAATCAAAACGATTGATGTCGTGACGTTATTCAAGCAGACGATATTTTTGTATACAAATGTTATTGGTGCGCTAACAGGTACACTTCTGTGTCAGCCTGTTGTTAAAGTTATCTTCTTCTTCTTCTTCTTCTGCTTTCGTTCTCAAACTCCTGCAGATTAGCAGGATGTAGTCCGGAGAACGAAATTCGTTGTGTCATGGTTTACAGCATTGCTGCGATATCTGTGCCTTTAGGCCTGAAACATCCGACTTCAGCATGGCTTTTGGTCACTGGCCCTATATTGGATAGGACAGCCAACTCCAACCCATGACCTCTTTCGTTGCCTTTTACAACATGCGTGGAAGGTAAACAGTGTTGCTATTCTTTGCTCCCCTTTCGGGCTTCGCAATACACGGGCGTAAAGTTATCTAAAATATATTATATTTAAAATATACATATCATTTGATTAAAATCATGGACGAAGATGATCCAATCGCAAGAAAACGTCAAAAAACAAAAGAACGTAAAGCTAGATGGTTGAGTCGTCAAAGTCAAGAGTCACTCGCTCTGATTCGTGCCGCAAATGCTGCAGAGCATAGACATAGAATTGAAAGAGATACAAACAATTGATATTTGAAACTCTTCGACAAAGACACACCCGATTTGCTAATGACGCTGATTTATATCGGCGCTGAGATAAGCTAGAATCACCAGCGCAAAGATAAAATCGACAAGCTATAAATAGAGATTACCAATATCGTCACAGACACCATGAAACTGTTGATGAGGATGTTCCTCCTTCCCAAGCGATGATGAACATGCCATGGAAAACATTAAATGCGATGAAAAAAAATTATATATATATATATAATTAAAATTAGTAATTAACTAATTTGGTTTGTGAGTTGGTAGATGCCCGATGAGTCCGATTCGTGAACGGAAAGTTCTATTGCAGTGCATGCAGGAGTGCTGAAGGTTCGGGGTAGGAGAATTTACAGATTTGTCCTTCCGAGTCTTGCGCTTGTGGATTGCCCGCAGTGTTCTTTCTTTTTCAAATTTCGTGATGCCAGCAGTGATCTAGGTGTGCCAGGCTGAGCGATCAAGTGATGTATTCTCCCAGGAGCTAGAATCGATGCTGCAGTGCTTGAGAGAGCATTTTAGGTGTTCCCTGAAGCGCTTTTTCTGCCCTCCACTTGAACGTTTACCTTCGCACAGCACCCCATAGAATAATCTATTTAGAAGGCGCTTGTCTGGCATACGGACGATGTGGCCAGTCCATCGGAGTTGGGACCTAGTCAGCATTGCATGGGTGCTTTGCATACGGGACTTCTGAAGAATTTCCGTACCTGGTACATGATCCTGCCAACGTACTCCCATGAGATTTCGTAGGCACTGACGATGAAAATAGTTAAGCTGCCGAGCGTGTCTCGCATAGACAGTCCAGGATGACGCAGCATAAAGCAGTGTTGGTAGAACCACTGCGCGGTACACGTCCAACTTAGTTGTCAGACTGAGACCACGCCTGATCTAGACGTTGGCACGACGGCACCCGACCGCTGCACTGGCACGAGCAATACGCAGGGCAACATCCTCATCAATTGTCACAGTTTGTGATAGTGTGCTACCGAGATATACAATCTTATTAGCAGTATTAAGTTTTTATCCCTTTACTGCGATCACTGGTTCTGTGTATGCGGAAACCTGGCGCTTGTTGATACATTACTAAAGTCTTCGCGGTGCTGATGGTGAGACCGAACGCATCACAGGCCATAGAAAAGAAGTCCATGCTGTATTGCATGTCTTTCAGACTGGTAGCATTTAATGAACAATTGTCGGCGAACAAGAGGTCGCGAACAATGTCCGTCTTAGTTTTGGTCTTGGCCTTCAATCTACTAAGATTGAATATTCCTCCGTCAGCTCGATAGCGAAAACAAATTTCTGCACTGTTATTCCGGAAGGCATCATTTAACATGGCAGAGAACACCATGCTGAATTCGTCGGAGGCAGGACGCAACCCTGTTTGACGCCGTTGATCACTGGAAAGGAGTTTGAGTTTTCGCCGACATCTTGCACACAGGCTGTCATACCTGGCGAACCATGTTGGTAAATTTTTCTGGACACCCAAGTTTGGCCATAATCTTCCATAGTCCTTCGCGATTTACAGTGTCGAATGCCTTAGTTAGGTCGACAAAATTGGTGTAGAGACAAATGTGGTGTCATGAAACTGTTGAGCAACGCAGTGATGTCGAGCTGCAGATGCATAGGATAACTCATTGTCACAAATGCGTTGAGTCAAGAAATTTCAAATGAAGCAGCAAATTTTGCTGAGGATCGTATTGCTGCACATAATTGGAGTTTTCGATATTATATGTCAATTATGTGGTGCTAAAATTTATTTGGACGACCAATCGATGGCAAGTTTACAAGTTGTTGCCGAAAGTGAAAGATCATGATCCCATAGCCACAAGACACCTATGGTAATAAGCTGGAGTATCCCGAGTTCCTGCGCTTGATGTTCTCTGATAATATAAACCATAAATACACATATTTTCGCGAGAATATTTACTTTTGTTTTCGCGACAATGGCAGCAAAAATTACGGATTTTCAAGATTGAGTACCATATGTTTTATAAGTTCGTGAATAAACTTATCATCGAACTTCTCCTATACAACCGCCATACAACAAAGTTCCACAGTTCGCTCAGTTGTATGTATTGGACAGCAGTCAAATAACAGACCTTCGACAAGCAAACGGAGCATGCGAAAGAGAAATTCTTGATAAAATCAATCGATTTTTTTCGTCAACACAATAGATTAGCACAGTCGTATCAGTTAATGCATGATATTGAAACAAGAGAGATTCAGAATGTTGCTCAAACTGGAAGAGAAATCCCAATAGTAAACATAGTCTTCAAGCGCGATCATCAATCTGATCAACGTCGCTCTATAATGAACCAACATCTAACGACGACGTTGCAATGAAAAATGAAAAAATGAGTTAAAAAAAACCTGAAGCAAGGGAGATAACAGTAAATACAATGTAGTAAAGGAGATAAGAATAAAAAACTGAAGTAAGAGAGTTAAGCAAAAAGTACCCCTTAGATGTGCTACTTTGAACTTTCGAATGTTAGTTCAATTTGATTATACCAGAGCTGTACAACAATAAATAAAATAGGGGAGGTCGAGTTCTGGTAATCCAGTCACTAGGACCTTCAGCTATAGTGAAATATGTATATATGAAGGGGGAGGGAGAGCGAAGAGCAGTGGTTAGTGCACTACCTTAGTGGTTAGTGGTCCTAGGTTCATTCCCCAGTTGAGACAGATGTTTTTTTCAGACAGCAATGGCTTCCGGATGGACCTAGCCTTAACTGGGTACCGGATTCATCTGAGAAGCAAAAAATGCGAGGAAGAGATGGCTGCCGCCTTCATATAGTAGAGCCACTGAAATTTGAGATTGCTAATATTTCACACCCCACAGCATTATTAAATGCCGTGTATTAACTTTATTTTATATAAAAAATGAGGGAGCTAAGGGTACTAAAATAAGAAGTTAGTGAGCTAAGGGTACTAAAATAAGAAGTTAGTGAGCTAAGGGTACTAAAATAAGAAGTGAGGGAGCTAAGGGTACTAAAATAAGAAGTTAGGGAGCTAAGGGTACTAAAATAAGAAGTAAGTGAGCTAAGGGTACTAAAATAAGAAGTAAGTGAGCTAAAGGTACTAAAATAAGAAGTTAGGGAGCTAAGGGTACTAAAATAAGAAGTAAGTGAGCTAAGGGTACTAAAATAAGAAGTGAGGGAGCTAAGGGTACTAACATAAGAAGTTAGTGAGCTAAAGGTAGAAATTGCACCTTCATTATTTTTTTTATTATGATTGTAAAGCTCTGATAAAACCAAATTGGACTAATGTCTGCGGTTGAAAAGTGCGTACATGTTACTTAATTAGAAAGGATAATGTAAAGGGATAAGGGAACTAAGAGTAACAAGATTGAAGTAAGGGAGTAATTCAGATAAGGTTAAAAAGATTGAAGTAAGGGAGTAAGGTAGCTAAGGGTGACACGGTTGAAGTATGGGAGCTAAAGATGCTAAGGAAGATCAGATTAACGTAGAGAAGAGAAACTAAGTGTATAAATACTGAAGTAGGAAATCTCGGTGAAAAAATCTGTGACACCAGTTTATATGCTATAGGTCTTTAGCGTAAACAACTAAATTAGGACCGCATTGTAAACTGTACTAGGACAACCAGGTAGACAATTTAAGAAAGATCACAGGATAAACAACAGAAGAGGGACCACCGAGTATAGAATTTAAACAGGACCGAAATGTAAATTGAAGTACGACAAAAGGGTAAACAACCGAAGACGGACCACAGGGTAAGTAAGTGAAGCAGGACTGCAAGGTAAGCACACGAAACAAGGTTCCGGGGTTTAAAAAAGTAAGTGGCCTCTTCGTAAATAATTGAAGTAAGTAAATCATTAAAGTATAAAGTGGTGAAAAGAGTAAAGAATTGAAGTATAGAGCAGTGAAAAAAAGTAAAGAACGGAAGTATAAAGTAGTGAAAAAAGTAAAGAATGGAAGTATAAAGTAGTGAAAAAAGTAAAGAATGGAAGTATAAAGTAGTGAAAAAAGTAAAGAATGGAAGTAGAGAGTAGTGAAGACAGTGAAGAAACAAGTATAGAGTAATGAAACGAGTAAAGAAGAAGTATAGAATAATGAAGAGAGTAAAGAATTAAGTATAGAGTTTCAGATAAGAATGATAAAGTAATACAGAGAGTAAAGAATTAAATATAGAGTTTTAGATGGTTGGTGGTTGGTTGGTTGCTGATCCAGCGATCCATGGGCTCATGCCCTTTGACCTGATGCCATTAAATGGCATTATATTGCTGGGTAGTCTGTGGATTTTCGGCCCACCCCTGGCCAGAGCCAGAGAATAACTATCACACCTCCAGGAAGGTAGGTTTCAACCGATGCACTGTTCCGAGCCACTGTAGTAAAGATAGAGTTGACTGTGCTCATTCCCCGCCACCAATTGACTACTGGTTATGACGAACTTCTCTATTGCTCCAGGCATGCAACCAAATGTTCAAGACAAAAGGATTGTCACGTCCTGAGTCACTGTGCCTCTATGATGGGTCTCAGCCATAGGAAAAAACAGTGGTCAGTTTCCTCCTCTCCAGTGCTGCACAATACATCTCTGGCTCCCTCCCAACCATAGAGGGTGCATACATATATTCAAGCAAACATGAAACACATTTCAACAACAAAATATAAGTATAATTGTATAGATGACATGCCATGAAGCTTTTATAAGAAGATAACCACAATATAATGGCATGTCATCTACTAAAGTTGTCTGTTGCATGGGTGCTTTGTCTAGTGGGCCATTGGTGAGACCCACAGATGCAACTAAATGAGCACAAGAGTTTTAGATAAGAATGATAACGTAATGAAGAGAGTAAAGAATTAAATTAAGTATAGAGTTTCAGATAAGTAAGATAAAGTAATGAACAATCATTCTTATCTATTATGAGGGTTGATTATTTAATACAGCATTTTATTTTTTTTTAAACCAAAGATTTTTGTCTTACAGAATAGGGTAGCCAATGGTGATCTGTTGAGCTACTGTATTGGGTTTAACATGGAACACATGTTCTATAAAGTCGACATGTTCCTCTTTGAGTGGTGCCAGATCTACGTCAAGAATGTCGACCTTCAACCTGGCCTGCAGCTGAGAGTTGTATAAAATGTTGGTTAATAAATAATCATTGTTGGAAATATTCTAAATTAACAAACAACTAATCACAACTGGAACATCTAACATGAACATTCATAATCTGGAACATCTAACATGAACATTCATAATCTGGAACATCTAACATGAACATTCATAATCTGGAACATCTAACATGAACATTCATAATCTGGAACATCTAACATGAACATTCATAATCTGGAACATCTAACATGAACATTCATAATCTGGAACATCTAACATGAACATTCATAATCTGGAACATCTAACATGAACATTCATACTCACAGCTTCTTCTCATTGAGAAATAATATTGAATAAGAAATACAATTTAGAACTTACTTCTAAATTTGAAAATAATTGAAAAACATATTACATGGAAATACACATCTAGAAAAGCAAAATAATGACAACAGAGATGACAATGCGACTCATGTTAACATCTGGGTGAATTGACAGAAACTAGAAGAAGTTGATAAATTCGTAGGATCTAATATGAGCAGCAATGGAAGCACAATAAAACAAATAAATACTAGACGTGAAGTGGCATTGGCTACAATGTCCAGATTAAATATCATATGGAAGAGCAAAATAAGTATAGCAGTGAAAACAAACCTATATAAATCTCTAATAATATCTACTCTGCTGTACGGATGTTAAGAGTTTGGCATTTGCAGCAGAAATGGAGAGGAGAATATAGGCTTTTGAAAACAAATGTTACAGAAGAATACTGCGCATTCATTATACATAACAAAAAACCAACATATACGTGAAAAGCAAAATAAATATTCTTGTAGGCCAATAAGACCATCTGATGACAGTGGTGAGGGGTCGCAAACTTATGTGGTTTTGCCACGTGATGAGGCACGATTCTCTTTCCAAAACTATCTTGCAGGAAATCGTTGAGGTTGGAGGAAGAAGTGGAAGTTAGAGGACAGTATGGATTGATAATATTAAAGACTGGACGGAATTAAGATTCCCCACATTCAAACAAAGAACTGATAATGGAGAGTCATGAAGAAATGTTTGTGTTGATGTTTCCACGTGGTACCCCTACGTCCCTGAAGGGTTATGGGTCTGCTGATGATGATGATGACTGGTGTATCGGAGGAAAGGAGAGTCAACTTTCAAAACAAACATGCCGTTATCTTGCAGATTATATACCAGCTCATCAAATGCTACTCAACAAAATCGCAGAAGGAAAACATGGAAACACAGAAGGTGCCAAACATAAAAATACTCGGAGAGATACTCCAGCAAGTAGAAAAGCACAAATATCTTGGACACATAATCACAAATGATGGCAGATGTGATACAGAACTTAAGAGGAGAATGGGAATGGCAAAAATTACTTTCACTGACATTACGGAAATATTCACATCTAAACAAATTACAAACAAGATCAAAATGTGAATTATAAAATGTTACATATATTAATGTGTGATTCGTAAACATGGACAATGAACTAACAACTAGAAGATTGACGCATTTGAGATGTTGATATATCGAATAATAGGGAGAACTTCGTGGAAATATAAAACACGAATAAAGAGGATTTAACAACATTTCGTATGTAAAAAGAACTGTTGAAATAAATAAAAGATCAAACAAATAAAGCATTTTGAACATTCTAAAAGACATGACACCTTGTTGAAAACATTATTTAACGGAAGGCTGAGGTAGGCAGAGATACAAGTGAGAGAGAAACATCACGAGATGGACAGGTTACAATTTAGCATAGTGCACAACCAAGGCACGAGAAAAGAGATGTTGAAGGTTCATTGCAGCGAACCTTCGTTGCGGAGACGGCATGTAATTATAACGTTGATGTATCAAACGTTAGAGGAGACACCTTCGAAAACAGACATGATGATGATGCCTGGCACTTTTATATGATCGGCCAAAAGCTATGGCCACACATACAGATAAAAATAAGGCTGATGATTCGGCCTCTATTACGCATAACTCGATGTTACGAACGTCTCCCTAATGTTGGATGAAAAATATTCTTTCCTGTTGCTGAATAGCACCATGTAGACATGTCACAGAACCCTGTGCTTTGAAAGATTCAACCAAAGTGAGATTCATTACTCTAATAGAATAAATCATCTGAAAAACTCTGATGGACAAGTTCTTTTATCTTGCCTCTGGTCTTGTAATCACAGCTAAGTTGATTGTAGAAATTCATATCAACTTATTACTCCTACAAGAGAACGAAGAATAAGATAGAAGAAGGAATATCTAACACAAGGAAACAAGCAATGTAGTTAAGACACTCAAACAAATTCTTTTGCTTATTATTCGAAAGTAGAATTGAACTTTCCATGGCGTAGTACTTAAAGCTGTTCGCTTTGTGCTCAAGAGGTCCTGATTTTGAATTCCACTCTCGACGTCCAGTTTACACAGTAGATATTTTCGATTATCCTCAGGGATTATTGCTTGAAGAAGTTACGCAGTATAAGTAACACTCTTGACATACAACTTGATGCCTCATTGAGAAAGACGCAGTACATATGGGGAAACAATATATTCAATAAGATGTATAACAAAGTCAATCCTAAACCACTGTTCAACCTTTCGAAACGTAAACTATTAGATTAAATTCGAATAATCATTACCGGTAGATGTCACTACATTTTTTGGCAGACAGCGAAAGAAAATAAATGCAAATATTTATTAATAATTTTTATTTTCAAAGATGATCTCCCTTGCCTATTATTATTCATCCGTGGATGAGGTGTAAATATTTATTTTGGAAAAGACCTGGAAAGAAGGAAATTTAGAAAGTTAATATGGCTGTATGGTTGCATGGATATATGGTTGTATGGATGTATGGTTGTATGGATGTATGGTTGTATGGTTGTATGCGTGTATGCTTGTATGGGTGTATGGTTGTATGGATGTATGGTTTTATGAGTGTATGGTTGTATGCGTGTATTGATGTATGGTTGTATGCGTGTATGGTTGCATGGGTGTATGGTTGTATGCGTGTATGGATGTATGGTTGTATGGTTGTATGGATGTATGGGTGTATGGTTGCATGGATGTATGGTTGCATGGGTGTATGGTTGTATGCGTGTATGGATGTATGGTTGTATGGTTGTATGGATGTATGGGTGTATGGTTGTATAGATGTATGGTTGTATGGGTGTATGGTTGTATGGATGTATGATTGTATGGATGTATGGTTGTATTGTGTATGGATGTATGGTTGTATGGTTAAATGGTTGTATGGATGTATGGATGTATGGATGTATGGTTGTATGGGAGTATGTTGTATGGATGTAAGAATGTATGGATGTATGGTTGTATTGGTGTATGGTTGTATAGGTATATGGATGTATAGGTGTATGTTGTATGGATGTAAGGATGCATGTATGTATGAATGCATGGTTGTATGGTTGTAAAGATATGGATGTATGGATGTATGGTTGTATGGGTGTGTGGTTCTATGGTTTTATGGTTGTATTGTTTTATGGTTTTATGGTTGAAGGATGTATAGTTGTATTGTTGTATGGATGTATGGTTGTATGTTTGCATGGTTGTATGGATGTATGGTTGTATGGATGTATGGTTGTATGTTTGCATGGTTGTATGGTTGTATAAATGTATGTTTGCATGTCTGTATAGTTGTATGGATGTATGGTTGTATGTTTGCATGGTTGTATGGATGTATGGTTGTATAAATGTATGTTTGCATGGTTGTATGGATGTATGGTTGTATGGATGTATGGTTGTATGTTTGCATGTCTGTATAGTTGTATGGTTGTATAGATGTATGGTTTGTATGGATGTATTGTTGTATGGTTTTATGGTTGTATGAATGTATGGTTGTATGGATGGGAACCGACTGGGGTTAGAATTAGAATAAAGTTACTTTTCAATTGCAGAAAATAAATAACCACTATCAATTGGCCATATCATGAGAAGAGAAGGTTTTTAAATACAACCTCCAGCCAACAACAGGCTAGCCTGAGGTAAAAACGAGATAGGGGATACCAGAGAGGAGAGAAGATGCCAGTTAATGTAACATCATAGAGTTGCAGAATGTCAGTAACGTAGATGACACACTACATTGTGGACATAATGTTGTGAGAATCAATGACCATCTAACGCCACCTGTCACGGTACTTGACGACGATGATTGTTCACGTTTTAGGTTATTATTTATGTAAATTTTTATGTATCTCTTGTCTTCATTGTCTTGTTCGGCGCTTGTTCTCAAACTAGCGCTAGTGGCTAGTTAGTAGGATGTAGTCCGAAGTAAGCAGATGTTCTGCGCCATGGTTTAATTCTTTATCGGCATTATCTTCACTTGGTCTGACACATCCAACTTCGTTATAACTTCTGAATTTCTCGTCATTTAGAAATTTTCCACATAGGACAAATGTACAGTGTCCACTGGCCCTCGTTTCTTCGTCATCCACGGTAACCATTTGATAGAAAAAACAAAACTAGACGAGACATGCAATGACAATTTTTCTTTATTCACAAGTGGTGCGTTGTCAACAACTTGCTCATATTTTCCCTTCTTTGCCTGCTACGACATGTTGGAAAGAAATTGATCCTATTCTTTGCACCCTGAACCCTGATATCCAAACCCAAGTTTTAATACGGTCGATAGTATTATAAAAATTATAAGAAAATCCGAAGTAAGGAAAATCATCAAGTCACCAAATATCCAGTAAACTATGAAAAACGAAAGTGAAACAAACTTTTGAATTTAAATACCTGGGAAGTATATTCACAGACAACGGAAAATTACACAGAGATATTGAAACAAGATGCCATAAAGCAAACATAGTGACATACCAGCTATCACCATTACTACTCAACCCAAAGATCAAGATGGAAGTCAAGGAACAGATGATAAACTGTAATTTAATGCCAACACACTGCTTTCAATGCCAGACATGGGCGCTGACAGCAGCCTAGCAGAGCAAACCTACAACATGTGAGATTAAATGCCTGTGAAAAGCTGCAAGAGTGATCAAACTAGACACAATTGGAAATGATGAAATCAGGAGAAGAATCGGTACAAGACCATGTACATAATACATGGAGAAACAACAAATGAAATGATACCTTATGAGAATGAACCATAAACAACCAATAAGAACATATAACATAAGAAGATAAGGATACAGGTCGAAAAGAAGACCTAGAAGAAGATGGATAGATACAACCAAAACAACACTGAACGAATATGGATTCATCACAGCCAAGGCGACACATCTGGCCTTGGATAGACAACTAAAGCTCTCAGTCACCACCAGTACAATTAACGGCAGGTGTGGATATTCTTACCATCATCCACCTGGGATAGACAATAGACAATACGAAAATTCTTACTGGCCAGTAATCGGTTCTGAACAGCATTGGGTTAGCCACGCCACCAAATGTGTCTTCAAATGTTATGGAATTAGCATCAGGGATCATCTGGGACACAAATTTGCCGAAAGAGCATGATGTCATGTCTGTGGAGCTTCTGCGAGAAATCAGAAAATCATTATTTACATTCAGTCATTATGATAGCGATTTTCTTCTTCTTTCGTTCACTAATAATGTCTATATCTGCAGTGTTGTTTCTTGCATAAATTGTTCGCTAATAATATGTATATCTGCAGTGTTTTTTCTTGCATAAATTGTTCGCTAATAATATGTATATCTGCAGCGTTGTTTCTTGCATAAATTATTCGCTAATAATATGTATATCTGCAGTGTTGTTTCTTGCATAAATTATTCGCTAATAATATGTATATCTGTAGTGTTGTTTCTTGCATAAATTGTTCGCTAATAATATGTATATCTGCAGTGTTGTTTTTGTATAAATTGGACAGTGCTTTCCATTTCTTGTTTTGTGCCATGGAGTTTAACATTCATCGGTGTATCAGAAAACCAGTGTGTGCACCTTAATGTGTAATAATTTGTACATTCTTAAAGGATATGCTCTGAAGCTTGGTTGTCTTGTCCACATGTATACTTTGTCGATGCGCCAATTAAAATTTGTATAAATATTGCTGTTTAATCTGTTATGTTCAGGTCTTTTAACTCTGGTAGTATATTGCATTGTAATGTAGTACTGATCATATATCAGTATTACAATAGTGTGTGAGGTACTGTTCCATGTTAAAATTGTCTCTGCTTCTGCATGAATTAGCTTTGACATAAAATTCATAGTTTTTGTAGTAATTCCCCATTGTATACTTGTGGTATCAGTGGTGCCATCTGGATATTCCACGTTACACCACTTCCCCCCCCCCCCATTTCTTACTGCATTCTGCGCTGATCCATCCGTATCCATCCATAGATCACGTGGGTAAGTTTCATCCAGGAAGATGAGAGCTGTAACACTTTTCTGTAGATTATTCTGCTGTTCCTCCCCATACACACCTGTTATTTTTGTTTGGATGGTCACTGGTAGGTCTGTCTCTTTTTTTTTCAATGGGGTGTGTACTGGTTGAGATATCAGTGATATTGTTATCCCTGGTAGATCCGATAACTGTCTACGTAGACGCTTGTCCTGGTGTGTATAGTTATTTCCTTTAAGCCATCCTCGAGACAGATTCTGGAATATTTCTTTCGTTGGGCGATTGATGGGAAAGGAATATAATGGCGATAATGGTAGGGGTGATGATATTGATCACAGTGACGTTTTGATGAGGATTAATATTGTTATGCTAGTTATTGTGATAATAGTGTTGATTGTGACGATGATAGTTGTGATTGTGATGATAGTTGTGATTGTGATAATAGTGATGATTGTGATGATAGCGGTGATTGTGATGATAGTGGTGGTTGTGATGATAGTGGTGGTTGTGATGATAGTGGTGGTTGTGATGATAGTGGTGGTTGTGATGATAGTGGTGATTGTGATGATAGTGGTGATTCTGATGATAGTGATGATATTGGTCATAGTGATGATAGTGGTGATAGTGGTTACTGCGATGAAAGTTGTGATAGTGGTGATAGTGGTGATAGTGGTGATAGTGGTTACTGCGATGAAAGTTGTGATAGTGGTGAGTGTGATGGTGGAACTAAGAGGACGTGCAAGTTTGTTGACGTTCCTCCCGTGTCAATCGGTAGATTCGTCTTTTAGCTTTTGATTTATGTGCTTTACGATGAAATGATCCCTCTAGCTGTGAGCTGGTATAACAATGGCTGATGATTGACTTAGCCTGGGTTACTATCAACACAACCATGACGGTCACATTCAAGGATATAATGTTGCATTTAAAACAAAATAATAGAAATGTTGGTTAAATACTGACCCCTCAGAACGGTCCAGACAAACGATGAAGCGATAATCACAAGGTGAGACACATAATTTGAGTATTCCATCACAACAACATCCACTACTCTTCCAACCTAGATCGTTCGATAATGTCACGAATTTCAATGATATAATGGCGTCACCCGTTGCTATCTGAAAAATTATTCATTGTAATGGTTATTTTCTGTAGAGCTTATAAATATTAAGATATTACGAATGTATATATTTCTGATTAAGACTTCCTGGTCGAAACTCTGATGTTGTTTCCCCATTTTCTTTGGTAAAAATGTTGTTACTCCCTTCATTGAATAAAATATAGGTTGGCAACTATGTCTAGTCCGCGGACCAAATTCAGAATTAGTCGAAGGGAATAGACATTACTTACTATCCGCAAGATATTAAGAACATTTTAGTATCCTATGATCAAAGTAGTGTCTACTATCAAAGTAGCAGATTTTCCCCTCACATTTTCGTTAATTAAGTTGACACAAGATGTAGTCTCCCCAAGCCTCAGTTGTCCTTACATAAGACCAACTTGTATTATCAAAGTTGTGATATAATTCATTTTGATCTGTATCTATATTGTACGACGTGGTTTACTGCGTATCTGAGATAGCTCGTGATTTGATATTGTGTGAGATCAGAGGTCAGTAAATAAAGTAATTTTAAATCAGCCTTTCTGGCCCCATGTGGTCTCAAGGCCGTGGTTTGCCTATCTCTGGTATAAATCTATATATTTGGTACCATTGTAATGTTTGATTTTATTTTTTTTTAAATTGTTAACGTGCTTTTCAAAGATAATTTATTTTAATCACTCTTTGTTTTTTTTCCACAACTTCATGTATTAAAAAAGTTATACTTTGTCTTATCTTTCCCGTTAGAATATTTCAATATCCGTGAATGTTTCACATACATTATTCTTGCTTCTTTAGATCTGTACCGTTCTGTATGTGTGACAATGCACTGGCATATCTAACATCGGGTGTTAATAGTCTTCTAGCATATCCTATTCATGACGTAACCATCAGCCCATCATTTTCAGGTTGTATACATTTTCTAGGCAATGTAAATACGTTCAGCATTTTGCCGTTGATTTCTGAGCTTTCCGTATGAATAATAGCATGATCCAGGTGGCCAAAGCCGACATGACGTTGGGCTTAATTATCATGTAAACGCGAGGCCAACACCACCGCCGGCACTACCGGAACAGGGGCCAAACCAAGCATACCATGAACGACAGCCCGCTGCCACATCCCAGGGACCTATGCCAACCGTTAGTGTAGCTGATAAAGTACTTGCAGACCAGCACTGAAAAAGTACTTGAAAAGATCGCACTCATTGTAGGAGGTATCACTGTCGGGCTACTCTCGTTTTGGTTTCTTCGATAGCCACTCTTTAACAGCCACAAAGAGCAGGCCACCGACCGCAACTATGAGCGCCCATAAATTTCCAGCGAGCTATCCGACAGCTGACTTAGCTGTGGAAAGGAGCCATGATACAATACTGCCTATTGTTCCTGGAATTGCACCGCCACTTTCTCTGCGAGCTTACCGAGCAGGTGTGCGAGGTCTTGAAGGCGCTGTTTTATCCATTCCTTTAAACCACCATCTCCCGGAGTAGGTTCTGGAGTAGGTGAAGGTTCTGGAGTAGGCGTAGGTGTAGGAGGTATGACAACAGCTGCTACGGCTCTGGGGGCTAATACAATAGTCGAGATCACCATACTAAGCGCTGTGATTATTGATGCGATAGTGAGGCCCAGCTCTCTTAATTAGATTTCCAGCTTCTCACCCAACCTTAGTCTTCACTGAGAACCTTAGTTAATGTTTCGCGAATCCGATTGATCTGGGTTCGCAGAGCAGCACGATTACGAGATATGGCTTCCAATCGAGAAGACCTTTCCAAGTGAAGTTCGCGCAGCAGCTCTATTTCACGATTCCGGACTGACGCATCTAACGTTCGCGATTCCACAACCTTCGCCTTCTGGTGGGAAATCTCCTTATTTTCTTCTTCTTTCTGTCCTCGTGTATCTTTTGGTTTTGAGGGGAGAGTGAGTGTACGGTCTTTAATCTATTTATCAAATTTTGAAAGCTTGGCTAAGTTGTTAGTGAGTCCGCCGCTGATGTTCCCCGTCAGTGACCAGAGTATTGAGGAGAGATTCAATCGCACTCTGGATGAGCGGATTTTTTGAGTATCAGTATGCCCAAGAGCTAATTCTCGCGGCCTTTGGGTCTTCCACGCGATCATCGGAATGGGTGGCACGGCTCCCCGCTGTCTTGAAAGAACTCAATGTTGAACCGACTTGGTTGACAGGAAAAAAGCATGTGGATACTGTTGGTCTCCAGCGACTGACAGAGCGGACCTCCTTTGTAGTCCTGGGTCGTCCGGTAGGGCTCGAGGAGCAGTTTATTCCCTATGACGCCCAGATCCGTTATCTTTACCAACCAGGTTAGCAGGAAGGTGGCGACCGAAGGCGGGCGACCGACCCAATATGGTCGGTCACCACGCATACTTTATGGCTCGATAGATCTTCGTGACTCTATGCCCAGTGCGTGATACAGCTGTAGGTTACGATAGTGGACGACGTATAGTTCCTTTTTACATAGGTTCGAGACAAGCTTTTCGCACTCGGTGAGCTTACCCCAGTTTGTCCGCGAGTGCATGTTGATAGTCACTCAATTACGCTAATGATCTCCGGTCAAAGTGGATTGTCACTGTGAGCGTCGTGTCTATTCTCTGGGTACTCCATAGTGACTTCCAGGGTATATGCCTCTGGAACATCAGCCGGTAAGGACAGCACTTCGTAGAACGTCAAATTATCTATCAAACGGAAGCCCCCAACGGGCAGATACTGCATCATAGCCCAACCGTATAGGTTGGTGGCGTCCAGATATAGATTCGAGCTATTGGGCTTTGTATTGTCATAGTCTGGACACTGTGGATTATTTGCCTTGGCAAACCGCTTTCTTAGCATTGAAATTCCGCCTCGCGAACTATTCTCCACAAACAAGTGTTGGTCGATGTCGGTCAGGAGCTCTAGCCGTGCTTTAGTCTTTTTTAACAGTGCATCCCAAGAAAGGCATGACGCGCTGAAGTAGTTTGCAGGATCGAGCCCGTAGTGCTCTATAGAGGTATTTCGAAAGGTCTCGAATACGTCGGCTAGAAGATGAACATCTGTGCGTAGATATAGAACATGATATTCTCCAAACGTTTTGCAGCCGAATTCTTTCCAGACCATCAGAGCGTGTTGATAATCTGTATCGCTGATGTGCTCTCTACTAAGCTGACTATAGGAGGCTTCATCAGGTGGCAGCTGCGTCTCGTTGAATATCTCAAAGTTATCGACGTACTCATAAGGGTAGACACCCTCTCGCAATAATAGGTGCGCTGGAGTTTCGTATCTTTCTGCTTCAATGGTGAAAGAAAATTTATTTTCCAGTATAGGCCAAAACACTCGCTGCGCAACAGGTGTTCTACACATGGGACATGGGCTAAGGAGATCACATCTTTACCTTCACGGGCCACTCCTCCGAGCTCTACTAGCTTGTAACATGTGGGGTATCGCGCTTCACAGAGTTCTGATTTGGATGCCACGAGCCGCTCCAAGGAGCTGTTCATAAACTGAAGCGAATCGATGAACTGCAGCTGGCCCACAGAGAACATCATATACTTCTTCATGTTGTTTGGGATGCAGCTGATTTTATCAAGAGGCGCCTCATTCTCTTTCCACTCTCCCTCCGCAGTTTTATAGCTCACCATCCGCGTTCCCCAATTATGACCCACAGGGCTTGCATTAATAGGTGACCATCATAGCCGCGCAGGTTATGGAATACTACATGCACTTTTGTTATATATGGGCGAATACGTAGCTTGAGATTGCATTCGTTATGGGCTGCTCTGCGGAACTTGCCTGTGATGTCACAGTGGTCGCGAACCCGCTTCTTGCCTAGTGTACTGCCGCATATATAACAGTTCTTAGCAGTTTTGAACGCGCGATTATCGGTGGATGTCATCTTCATCCTGGCTGGTGTAGCGAACTCTCTGTTCATCCTATAAAGTTCGGTTTTGAGGCTTGCGTATACGTGTTTAACAGCGTTCTCGTCACGATATATGACCCAATATTTGACTTGCCCATCACAGCGGATGATTATATAGTAATATCTAAGAGTCAGGATTACTTTGGTTTATCATTTCTTCTTCTATTAGGAATGATGTGTTAGGGATCATAGCCACTAGAAATTCCAGAGGTCTGTATCCGAGTCTGTGTCCTATGGGCCGTCCTGCACTATAGTCTCTGAAAATATCGACGATCTCTTTCATCAGACTGTAATGTGGTGGGGCAGTACGGTTAGGTTCGGTTGTCTGCAACAAAAGCAAGGGATCATTCGTCTTTACTCCCCCCCCCCCCCACCTTGCGTCTTGTATGGCTATCTAGTGGGTCAAATTCCTGCAATACTTCCTTCAAATTTAACTTTTGTCTCCGTCTACGTTGCGGAGGTACCGGACTTGGAGCTAGTGGCTGAGTCCTCACCGCTTCAGTAATAGGTGCATCTGGAATGTGAAGCGTTAAATGTTGCCTCCTGTGCACATTGAACCGTTAGGCGATCTCCTGTAGAGCTGCACGAGATCGTGGGTATGGCGGACGAACCGCCGTCTCTCGTTCAAATTCATCTCGAGGTATGCGGGCTCTCTCGTGGTGAGTCATAGGTATATGTATACTCCACCTTTCTCTAAATGTTTTTTTTGGCTAGTCGAAATCATTCTGCCTGATACGACGATCGCGCCCTGCGCATCCAATATCGATTATAAACTTTGTGAACCCCGCAACCTGGACATAGGAGGTAGTAATTTATAACGCCCAGACCACATCTAGAGCATGGTCGAGTTTGTGATCCTCTCCGCAGAATTTGGAGGTGCACTTTAAAGTAGGTATTCAAGCAGCTTCTGCCACAGAGCTCCGTAGAGCGGAGAGTTAACCACTGCCACGTGTCTTTGCCCTTAATTAGGATATATGATATATTCATAGTCCACACTCATCTAAATGGAAATTTGAACCAGGCAAAAGTGGCTATATTCAGAGGGGGCCGGCCTCAGGGGGTCTCAGCCGGCTCCCTCCACGGACACCAAAACGGTATATTACAGCGAATTTTGGAAAACGGCGCCTCCATGTGACATACAGGGACCTCAGGTGTCGCCGTCACATCCCAACATATGAATGGAGGCTTAATTTTCGGATACGGAGCTCTCAGTGGACCTATCATAGGCACAATGGCGTTATGCCATCATTTACCAACTACTGCATGAGTCTGGATTTGAACCCGGTACCTGATAGCTTAACCTCTAGATACAAGGATTAATTTATCGTTTGTTCTTCTACTTCCTCTATATTTCTCTGTAGCAAGACAAAGTTTCAGTTAGATTTCTAGCAGGGCATAGTCCAGAGGTCTGAGATTCACGGTGTCTCCGTTTTATTTGGCTCAATTTTGCGATGTATCAAACTTGGGCGGTGATACAAGGATACTGCAAGATTTAGTAGCTCAGTATAACAGTTTGTTGTACAGAAACATTCTGCTAGTACTTTTATATTCAGGAGTTTTCTTAAAGTTGTTTAACTTTTGTCAACCTTTTTTCTTATAGTCCATATCGTGTGGAGTTGGTTAACATGTATTACCACAGCTTTCTGTTTCGTGGGCTGTCAATACTTTCCGATACCTATGTTCCCACATGCCACAATAAGTGCAAGGATGTCTAGCATCTTCTATTTTAGACTACATTTACCCCTCTTACTCTTCAACTTGGCTGTTGTCACGATGTGTTCCACCTTCCCTCTTCTCGTGATGCACACAAATATAAACTGTCTTCTTCTGATGCATGTAAGCAGCTCCCTTTTTAAAATTAATTTCTTTCAATATATCTCCATTATTCTATTTGGATATATATCTACGTATGGTGTTCTTATTGTATAAAACCACGTCTCCGTTGCCTCTATACATTTTTACTAGTTTGTTGATTGTCCAAGATTCACTTCCATAGAACGGAATTAGTTTTATACAACTTCTAAGAACTCTCATTCTCACTTGAATTAACAAGGATATATTACATATGATATCTTCTCATATTGTATTTGAATGGACATTTCTAAATTGCATTGGACTTCTTTATATATATATATATATATATATATATATATATATATATATATATATATGTATATATATATATATATACAATTCAGTTAACCGCGAGAAGTTAATGATCAGGTTGACACAGTCGATAGCGTGAATGATGTCCAATCAGCGAATATCATCGATTCTGTTGTTAAGAGGTCGTATGCTTCTCAAACAAAAAATGGTTCAATTCCAGCCATTAACTGTTGTGCACCCAGATTATTCAGAAAGTAATGAGAATCTACTAAACGTAAATATTGCATAGACATCACAACAGCCAACAGATTCTAGGTTGATAACTTACGTCATAGTAGAAAAACCTACCTGTAAAAAGTTTCCAATTAGCAACAAAGAAGCTGCAATATTGTACATGGTGTTCCAATTGTTTAGATAAATCGATGACTGACTTCTAGATAGCCTTGTTACACGACCTATACATATTTAAACGTATAACACACTCACTTATACATTAGGCAAACATTGTAAGTAAATGATTAGAAGGTCTTACGAATTACTAGAAGCCCATAGGAAAACACACAAATGCAAAATCTAACTAACTAGTTGACTGAGTGACCAAGGGACTTGTTGCTTGTCCATTACAAGTGAAGATGACCATTTGTTACATGAACTTTATGATATTCAGATAGAATTATGTCTTTGACTGTGAGTTCTTAGATGGACAGACTCTCTACGCTGGCAACAAAGGTCATTGGACAAGCTGGGTATGGTGTAATCACTTTAGATGGTGTTTGATATTTCAATAGCGTTTTAACTAGTAGTCTCTGTTGTTGATCGGCTGCATTTCTACGTTTTCACAAGGATCGAATCCTTTTTTATGTGTTAATTGTAGTAGGCCATCTAGTTCTATCTCGTACAGTGTCCTCCCACGTTTCATCTTTTATGTCAAAAATTTTATTTGAGGTATGTCCAAGTAGCGTTTATTTTGTCAAAGGTTTTCATTGAGGTATTTAGCTTGTCCAAGCAGCGCTTATTTTGTCAAAGGTTTTCATTGAGGTATTTAGCAAGTCCAAGTAGCGCTTATTTTGTCAAAGGTTTTCATTGAGGTATTTAGCAAGTTCAAGTAGCGCTTATTTTGTCAAAGGTTTTCATTGAGGTATTTAGCTAGTTCAAGTAGCGCCTATTTAGTCCACCCGTAGAAAGTATTCCCTTCGGTATTTCACGATAAAAGTATATCTTAATTCAGTCTGTAAGACTATCTCGTCCATCTCATAATATTGTCTTTTTCTGCCTACCATTTTCTCGCAGCTCTTCAACCAAATCACCTTTAATTAATGTCGTCAGACAGGTGTAAACGCATACTTGTATTTATACTTATGCACAATGTGGACACATAATCACAAATGATGGTAGATGTTACACATACGTTAATAGGAAAATAAGAATTGAAACAAGTTTTTTTCAATGACATAAGAAAATATTAACATCTACACACATAAAAAACAAACTAAAACTCAGAAATAAACAATGATATTTTAATTCTACATTAATTGTATGATTCAAAAACTTGACAAACCACATCCCCATAAAAGATGCGAATTTGTCAAGACATTCAACCTATATACTCATGTCACTTAGAACGGACCAATCGAAACAAGGACTGTTACAAAAACAACGAACATCCTGTACAAGTAATGAAGTATACTCAATAACACAAACATATAACATCCGTATTCGTTCTACACGTGCAAGTAGATCGTCTTGTAAACATAAATAACATATAGACTACAATTTTGCTTCAAATAATTGCTTATACAAGTAAATAATTGCTTGTAGTTAAATTGTAGTCCGTATGGTAAATATGTACAATAAAAATTTATAGAAGGTGAAATAACCGCTGTACATGGAGAAAGAACAAGATATAACGAATTGATGTTTCATACAGAAGGTCTTTACCAAGATGGAGGCACACACACACAAAAGACTTGAAGGAACAATAATCTCAGTAATACTTCAAATAAATGTTTGTCATAATTTCATGTAGTCCTAAATTATTTTGTTTGCGTGTGCCTATCTTTGATAAAGACCTTTTATTTGAATCGTCAAATTGTTATATCTTGTTCTTCTTGATCAACGTAGAAGTGGTATTTAACCAATTTTACATATATGAGAACGTTATATATATATATATATATATATATATATATATATATATATATGCATTGCATTTATTCTGGATATACGCAGGTATATTTTCTTTACTCTCACTATTTTCATCGTGACATTTTCATCGTGACATTTTCATTGTTGTTATTTGAATTCAGCTCGCTAGTCTAGAGAAACATAATGTCATAGAAAAAAATAATTATGAACAACTCAATTATGTCCATCTAATCCTTTTCATTGGTCAGGTATTTTGAGAATCTTAAATGCTTAGATAATATAGCCTCATAATTAACACAAGGAACAGAACAAAATAAAAAGAAAGAAAGAAAGAAAGAAAGTCATCCCCTCCGTTTTTATGACAGTTCGGTTTAGTAAACTATTGATCTATCAAAATATTATGAAAGGAACTAGTTTTCTGGTTAAAATAGAGTATTAGAAAAGTTGTACTTCGACCTGGGGTGTTGTTCGCACCAAAATATAGACTATCCATTTTTGTGCATTCCACACTACCACCTTTTGTCTAGAAGAAAATGAACTGTGTGTTTTTTATGCATAAAAACACATTTTTGGTTTGAAATTTATTCTAGGAAATTCCAGGACAGCTCTGATGTTAAGTAACTGAAAAACTTATAAATAAATGCCTACAAACATATTGTCACAAGGCAGTTTATAGGTTCATTGTCTGACAGATTTGCCTTACCATCTGTTAACATTTTGTCAAATGCCAGCTTGAGAATTTCTACTTCACCGAATACAAGAACAATAGGTTAGGTAGAGATAATAATTCTAGTACACGAGGAAACTTTCACACAGAGTGGCATCCCTGAACATAACTCAAATTTATCATGTTACTCTATGTCACGGGTTCTTAAACCATATGTAAAGACGTCACTTTTCCACGTCATTGAGGCGTCTCGGGGTATATTGTGTTAGACCAGTGTTTTTATAATCAACGGCATACATAGGGGTGATGTGGTCAACGTCAAACCTGCCACTTTTACTTTCACAGAAGATCCTATTGGATTACTCGAGCAGGAAGCCAGTTCACTGTCGTGCCAAAATTCCAGCGAGTTTTCTGTTTGAAATATGCTGTGTTGGGTGTAGTTATGGTGGTGATGATTGGTCTATGGTCACTTCCTATGTCATCAAAGATTTCTAGCGAGCAAGAGTCTATTATATCAGATGAACAGATAGTCGTCAGGTCGACTGAGAGATAGATAGCTCCTATGCAGAAATGTTGGTACAGACTTTGTATCCTGAAGGACAGACAGGTTTGTTGTTTCACAGAGTTCTTCTCTATATCTTCCTGTCTTATTGTGGTTCTGGTAACCCCAATGGGGGGAGTGGCCATTAAAGTCACCAGCAAGTATTGTTTTGATAAATTCTGTTGTATGGATAACCAGTAAATGGCATGTTGTCTGAGGTGGGCTGTATATGTTGTAGATTGTGTATTTTTCTCCAGTATACCAGATAGTCACCTTCTCCGTGTCTGTGGGATTGGCTGTTATTTGGGTGACATGTCCCTGAATGTCATTCCTGATATAAGTAATTATGCCACGGCAGTTAGTACACTTACTAGCATAGCGGGTATATACCTGACAGATATGGGTCAGTGTCTTTGTGTATAGTCTGCTGTAAGAGGACCACATGTATCTTATGAGCATCTAGTAAATTAGCGAGCTCTAGTGTTTTGTTTCTTATACCACAGATGTTCAGTTGTAGGATGTTAAGCGAAGACTTTGTTTTGTGGCAGTCTTGGCTCCTCTGCTGGTTCTCCCTCCAATGTTTTCTCGGTTTAATGTTTTGGTGCCTGTGCAGGTGTTGTTGTGTTGTGTATTGTGCATGTCTGTGTTGTTTTAAATGTGCTCTAGTAGTTAATTTCTCGACCAGAGCAGCCTGGTTACCCACTGCCTGCCTGCGACTTTGATAACCGAGGCGACGTCCGACTCGTTTGTAAATATATTTTGTTGTACTTGCATCATATTGCTGGGAAGTCTGTGGCTTAGTGCCCAAGTCAGAGCCAGAGAATAACTATCACACCACCAGGAAGGTTGGTTTCACACTATGCACTGTTCTGAGACACTGCAGCCAAGATATGGTTCACTGTGCTCATTCCCCGCCACCAATTGACTACTGGTTATGCCGAGTTTCTGTATTGATCCAGGCATGCAACCAAATCTTCAAGTCAAAAGGATCGTCACTACCTGAGTCACTGTTCCCCTATGATGGGCCTCAGCCATAAAAACAGTACTGTCAGTTTCCTCCTCCCTAGTGCTGCGCAGCACATCTCTGGCTCCTTTCCAACCAGAGCGGGTGCATACATATACAAAATCAAATGGCACAAAACATATTGGAAAAAAAGCACGAATGAGAAGCATAATTGTATAGATGACGAGTCATGAAGCTTCTATAAGAAGACAATCTCAATATAACAGCGTATCATTTAATAAGGTATTCTGTTGCATGTATGGTTTGTCGAGTGGGCCATTGGTGAGACCCACAGACGCAACCACATGGGTTTTGATGCAGTTCATCCGCATGAAATAGACAAGTGCTCTTGAAGTGCACAAATTAAAATATGTACTCACTTAATGGGAACGTTGATGTATGTCCTGTCCGAGATAGGAGAATAGATCAAACAGCTACAGTTTGAAATAATAGATGCCCGGATGAAGTGGATGAGTGTTGTTTGGAGGGCAGGAAATAACCTCATTTTGACACCTAATATAGAAGAGTTCTTAGTAAACACTAAACGACTATGTATAAGAATATTTGTTTCAGAGAGAGAGAGAGAGAGAGAGAGAGAGAGAGAGAGAGAGAGAGAGAGATCAGACTCCGTTATCGTGAAATGTGACTTGCGACGGAATTTAGAAGATCTGTGCGCAGAAGACGTAAACATCTAGATGGCTCATTTTGATTATTTCGTTGGTCCGCTTTAGCTATTTTTGGCATGCGACTCCAAGTATATAATAGTGACCAACGAGAATCACAAGAATATTCACAAACGTAACCAATGTAGTTCTAATTAATTCTGCACACAGGTCTTCTTAATGGTTAAGTCACGCTTGAAACAACCAGATACTGGAAATACAAGAGCTGGGGCGAGACCATCGACTGTAGAAGCCCTCTGCTCGGAATTAATTAGGACATTATCGTTACTTTTTAAATTATCTATTCCTTCGTCTTCTTCAGAGAATGAAATGCGTTGTTTCATGATTTATAGCTTAGCTGCAATATCCGCGCCTTTCAGACTGGCATAACTGACTTCAGCATGGATTCAGGGTCACTTTGACCCTATGTGGAATGGAACAGCCAACTCCAATCTATAACCTATTTTTTTGTCTCTTACGACATGCACGGAAGGTAAACAGTGTTGCAAGTCTTTATTCAAAATGCTACTCTTTAACTCTTTACTGTTCTTTCTGGCCTCGGTAGAACACAGTCTAGGATACATTTGATGGCTTCATAATCAGTCAACAATCTATTTTTACTATGTCCTGCTTCCTGATCGTAGGTAAAAAAAAGTAAAGAGGTATACTACTTCATGCAGTATTTTTACTTTAAGTGGTTGGTTGCCTAATACAGGATATAACGTTAACGGCATCCTTTTTCATTAAATTTTGCTAAACTAGAAACAAAGAAAGTGCTTTTCAACACCATTTTCTTACCAACATTGTGTTATCAGTGTCAAACTTGGACATTAGATTCTAGAACAATACATAAGATTAACACCGCTGAAATGAAATGTGTGAGACGTATGATTGGAGTTAGCTTGAGAGACAAAATCAGGAATGAAGCACTAAGGAAACAACTAGGGATCAAGTCAGCAATAGAATACATCCAGAAACAACAAGTTAAATGGTAGGGCCACATAACCAGACAGAAAGAGCAAAGTATTATCCAAGAAACATTTAACAAACGATACGAAAACAGTCGAACTATTGGACGCCCTCGTAAAAGGTGGATAGATAGTGTATTAGAGACACTCGGAAATATAACAGCAGAAGAGGCAAATAGAAGGGCAAAAGATCGTACACTCACTCTCCCCTCAACACCGAAAGGTACACGAGGACAGAAAGAAGAAGAAGAAGAACAAGGTTAGGTTTTCAAAATGGTTAATTATAGGGGAAAAAATAGTTATAGCGTGGGTTCCGTTATGGAGAACATGGAAGAATTTCTACTTTGTAGAAATAAATTAATAACGGTACATCTATTGTATGTCAATGTATGGCTCAGAAACATGGACAATAAATAAACAACTATAAGACAGAATTGATGCCTATGAAATGTGAATATATAGAAAAATAGAGAGAACTTCACAGAAAGAGAATGAACAAAGGATCTAACAACACATTGTATTAAAAAATATAGCTTTTCAAGGAAATAAAGATCAAATGAATAAAGTATCTTGGATATAGTAAAATACCTGAGACCTTGTTGAAGACGTTACTTGAGGGTAGAGTTGAGTGGAAGTACAAGAGGTAGGCAGAGAAACAAGTGGGGGAATAACATCACGAGGTAGACAGGTTACAGTTTGCATTATAATCTTGTAATTCAAAGTATATAATTTTCTTGTCATTCAATGCATATTCTTGTCGACGTTGAAATGGCAAACTTGGTGTAATGGAGTAAACAAAGTAAATGCGTCATGTGACGTTTTCTCTCCAGAACGTTGTCTTCCCAATGAACATTTTGAACCTCAATCTAGTTCATGTGACTTGCATTTTCCAACGACGCATTCATGCTACATATAATGTCATCAGTCCATCTTCTTCTTAGTCTGCCCTTTCTCCTTTTTCCAGGTGCTCTGCCCTCCATAATCTGTCTTTCTAAACAGCTGTGTCTCTGTATGTGTTCAAACAGGTGTAGTTTTCTTTTTACTGTTGTGTTTAGTAACCAACATTTTGGCATCTTCATTATGTTTATAATATCCGAGTTTCTTATTGTTTTCATTCCTTGATATTCTAAATATCTTTCTATAACATTTCATCTCAAAGGCGCTGATCTTCTTTGCCGATATTTTATTTTGGGTCCATGTTTTCCAGCAGTAAGCTACAACTGGAAAAATAAATGTCATCATCATCATCATCATCATCATCATCATCATCATCATCATCAAGTGCGATTGCGAATGGTTACTTAATCATAAATCTCCCCAACTCTCTATCGCTATTATCGTGTATTAGAATTTTGTCGACTACTTGCCATGCCTTGAGGTTTAAGCATCGAATAATTTCTCTAATATATCGCCGTTTCTCTCTTGCCTTCAGATGTGTCAGTTGTAGCTTCGAGTATGTCCTCTCTCTCTCTCTCTCTCTCTCTCTCTCTCTCTCTCTCCTGCTGTGTCTCCTGCTGTGCTCTTCTTAATAATTTTTAGTAAAATTAGTGTGATAATTCAAGAAAATAATGTGCAACACTAAGAATCTATAAAAATCTGGCAAGATAACACTGATGTGTATAGCACAGCATTGACACGCGAGAATGAAGCGTGTCAGCCAGATTTCTTAACTACACAAGGGTTATGTCTACGAGCACTAACATAATCTTTAGTAGAGGTGGCAGTGTCCGACTGTCGGTCACTCCCTGGAGTTTTGATTTAGTATTAATTTTAGTTTGTTAGTGGATGTGGTCATCGGACCTACCTGGAACTACTCTGTGGGCATCCGTGGTAGGGTCCACTCCAGCTAAAATGAGCCACAAATACTGGCAATTTTAACACCGTATACACCGTATTGAGATATTAATTTGATTTTTCACGCTGGAGATTTTGCTTTTTACAAATAGTCATCAATTAATACTTCGTATTATTTAACATAAGACCTTCATCTTTACTTTCCGCTTAATACGAGACTTGTGAGTGAGAGCCGCTGTAGTAGTGTTAAGGTACTTGCCCATCGACCAGCAGACTATAGTTTCAAATGTATTCGGTATTCTTGGTTTAAAATACAGTTATTCACCCTACCACAATGGACGTAAAAAAATGTTAACCCATAACATTTATTAATGTCGTAGGGGTGTGAGATGTTAGCGATCTCACATTTCAGTGACTCTGCTATATGAAGGTGGTAACCATCTCCTCTCCGTTGTAGACTTCACTTTCCGGATTTATCCGGTACCCAATGGAGACTGGAGAATTAACACAGGACGAATCATCTGCGAAGCCAGTGCGTTAACCACAGCGCTACGCTGCCCCCTCCCCCAATAGAAAGAGAGTATTTTATATTAAGAAATGATAGATAGGTAGGGTAGCCCACCCGAAATGACAAGGTATGCCGAAATCGGATGTACAGGGCCAACAAGGCGCATAACGGTGGCACAACGTAACTACGCTCCCGGCGGAGATCACACGAATAACCGTGCTCATTACAATGGAGCCAACGCAAAACAAACAAACATATGAATAAATATTGATTATCATTTTCACACACCTGGCATGTCCATACGTTCTTGCTTGTTTGTTAAATGAGGAATGAGAGCTTCTTGCGGGGGCACAAATCCTCCCATCTATGACTGGAGTTTATGTTGGTTATATCGGGCCGTGTTGTCTTTTATTTGTGTGTGACCTTATGACCTGGGACAATTAAATAATTGCATAAATTATATGCTGGTTCAGTGTGCTATTATTGAATTCTTAGTTATGTGATCTCTAATAACATCTGTCCATACTCTTCACTGGTCACACCTATGGTAACTCATACCATCAGTCCATACTCTTCACTGGTCACACCTATGGTAACTCATACCATCAGTCCATACTCTTCACTGGTCACACCTATGGTAACTCATACCATCAGTCCATACTCTTCACTGGTCACACCTATGGTAACTCATAACATCAGTCCATACTCTTCACGGGTCACACCTATGGTAACTCATACCATCAGTCCATACTCTTCACGGGTCACACCTATGGTAACTCATACCATCAGTCCATACTCTTCACTGGTCACACCTATGGTAACTCATACCATCAGTCCATACTCTTCACGGGTCACACCTATGGTAACTCATACCATCAGTCCATACTCTTCACGGGTCACACCTATGGTAACTCATACCATCAGTCCATACTCTTCACTGGTCACACCTATGGTAACTCATACCATCAGTCCATACTCTTCACGGGTCACACCTATGGTAACTCATACCATCAATCCATACTCTTCACTGGTCACACCTATGGTAACTCATACCATCAATCCATACTCTTCACGGGTCACACCTATGGTAACTCATACCATCAGTCCATACTCTTCACGGGTCACACCTATGGTAACTCATACCATCAGTCCATACTCTTCACGGGTCACACCTATGGTAACTCATACCATCAATCCATACTCTTCACTGGTCACACCTATGGTAACTCATACCATCAATCCATACTCTTCACGGGTCACACCTATGGTAACTCATACCATCAGTCCATACTCTTCACTGGTCACACCCATGGTAACTCATACCATCAGTCCATACTCTTCACTGGTCACACCCATGGTAACTCATACCATCAGTCCATACTCTTCACGGGTCACACCTATGGTAACTCATACCATCAGTCCATACTCTTCACGGGTCACACCTATGGTAACTCATACCATCAATCCATACTCTTCACGGGTCACACCTAAGTAACTCATACCATCAGTCCATACTCTTCACTGGTCACACCTATGGTAACTCATACCATCAGTCCATACTCTTCACGGGTCACACCTAAGTAACTCATACCATCAGTCCATACTCTTCACTGGTCACACCTATGGTAACTCATACCATCAGTCCATACTCTTCACTGGTCACACCCATGGTAACTCATACCATCAGTCCATACTCTTCACTGGTCACACCCATGGTAACTCATACCATCAGTCCATACTCTTCACTGGTCACACCTATGGTAACTCATACCATCAGTCCATACTCTTCACGGGTCACACCTATGGTAACTCATACCATCAATCCATACTCTTCACTGGTCACACCCATGGTAACTCATACCATCAGTCCATACTCTTCACGGGTCACACCTATGGTAACTCATAATTCGCACATTCTCTCGATACTTCTTCTTCTTCTTCAGCGTTCGCTCTCAAATAACCACAACGATTTTTTCGTGTGATTTTCGCCAGGGAGCGTGAAGTACGTTGTGCTGCAAGTTCCACAGTAAAACTGTGATTATTTGCACCCCGGTTGGCCACTTGTGGTCAGGACGGTGAGGTCCAGCACATCCGTTTTCGTCATTCCTTTATTTCGGGTTTGGTCCTTAGTCCGTGACAGCCTGTGTATCTGTCGCCGGGCACGCTGGTGTGAAGTGCCTCTTCGCCAAGACGCTTGTCGAGCGCGTCTATCTGGCACGAGGTGCCCCACCGTCTATAAACCCATCTCGTGCAATTGGACGAACTCTGCCTGTGTCCATCTGGTACTGAACCGCGAGCCTGGTTCCGAATGAGGAAGAACTCGCCAGAAGAGATGGACACTGGCTCATTGGGCCTGGGTCTCTACCTATAAGGATCGCAGGTAACTAGAAGCTCGTCTCGAGCTAACAGAGCTTATGGTTCCCTTTCCTAGGATTTTTTTTACTTTTCATTTGAAGTTCGCGCATTTGGGATCTTGGTTATCTGCTAACCCTGGGTCCGCCTAGAGAAATGCGCTCCCTTTGCGCCCCTTTCGATACTGTCTCATGCTCCTGCATTTAAAAATCCTCTGATCGTGCCGATTCATGAAAAGCAATGATTTCGCCGTCTCTGTCCATTCTGTTATGATGGTGAGGCTAATTCATTTCGGCTCGTTCGTTTCCCTCTTTAGACTGTCGTGTCCGGAAGCAAAGAGTTATTTTTCGCAGTTTTTATTTTTCGATGTACACTTGCTTTTATTTGCATCTCGTTAGGAAGTAGCTTAATAGTGCTTCCGCTCTGGGCATGTTGAAAAATTATGCCATCTCTACTGAACAAGTACTGAAAACGACGCTGATCAGTTGATTTATGGTAGGTCACTGACTGGACAACTATGGGGAAAACTGTGTGCCATACTTTACCTTACCTTTACCGTTTCTTTCGCCAGTAAGAAGCTCAGCGCACATAATCAATTAGAACTACATTCGCTACCTTTGTTTTTATTATTCTCGTGATCTCATTGGTCACTATTTATATACTAGGAGTCGCATTAAAAAAATAAGCCTAACCTACGAAATAATCAAAATGAGCCTTCTAGGTTATGTTTACGTTTTCTGGGCACACTTCTAGGTTATGTTTACGTTTTCTGGGCACATATTTTATATACTGTCGTAAGTCACGCCTTTACATTTGTTATCATTATCTTCATCCAAATCATAACCTTCAGTGTCGTAGGGGTGTCACATCACCACAAAAATTTCGTCATGCCTCTCTGTTATCAGTTCTTTGTTTGAGTGTGGGGAATCTTAATTCCGCCCAGTCTTGAATATTATCAGTCCTTGCTTTCCTCTGACACACTCTTCTTCTTCAACCCTCAACATTTGTCATACAGACGATACTTTGTCCATCAGCTCTTTCTCAGAAATGACAGCGCCTTTTCATACCTCAATTGCATTATATTATGTCCACCAGATAACATTACTAGAATAGTTACTATCCCCGTGATCTCCCAGTCCACTTAGACTTGACCATTCCTAGGGAAGACGGGTATATAAACCATGTAAGGGAGATAACCCTCTAACAGCTTTACCACTAAATATTCTATTATTTTAAAGGGTAAACTCCCTTTTAGTATTTATATAAATGCCGATCACCCCCCCCCCCCTCCCAGGGATGGCCAATTCTATGTTGACCGAGTCATCGTGACGATAAGATCCTGGAATATTATACAATAGCTTAACTTTGTTTTCACTGACATCAAATCTAGTAGCTTTAAAAATTCCTGACTGATACATTGCACTTCTTTTATATATTCTACAATAAGTATATACGAGTACACTATACGCCAGAGAAACAAGAAAAACAAAGACATTGTTCACAAAGTAAAACTTAAACAAAGTCTGAGATAGTACTCTATTTAATAATAATCAGAGTTAAGACAAGTTGCCCGTTTTTTCCAGCAATCGCACTCGGTGCTTAGATTCATGTTCGCTAGCTTCACCAGTGTTACTCTGGTGAACTGTTGTTTTGGGTGAAATTGGTTGAAGTGAACAGTGAAATTGATGCTAGGGAATGTTCAATATCTTCTCTAAGAATTGCTATCGCAATCAATTTCTAAGACTAATTTGTAAGGAAAAGTTTAGGGTAGAAGGTGAGGAGTAGGACAGAGAAAATTCTGGTTTGAGAACATCAAGGAGTGAACCAGGTTTGTTGTTTGTCTATTTGTCACTATCTACATGAATAGCAAGCAACTTGCTCTTACTTTCTATTCTTCTTCTGCGTTCAGGAATGTTCTGGTCTTCGCTAGATCTTCCTGCCAGTCGCCAGGACGAAGCTCTCAGTCTTATCCAGGTCAGAGCTACTGTCCCAAAGTTTTTGTCTCAGTTCGGTCCATTGTGGCCATGTCTTGCCTCGCAGTTCCTATGAGTAGTGGGTTTCTCGGAGCTTTCTTACACATGAGACATTAAAATTATTTTTTAAGTTGGTCCGAATGACCGAGGTCAGAGGTAATTGAAGGACTATTTGTGCTGATGCCTCAAATGTGACACTCCCACAATCCTGACGGAGAAAGGATCTTATTACTATTATTGCAGTCAGTTTTTTGAAGTACAATATATGTTCAAAGTGGCTGTCATTCATTTCCAGACATTTGTTAGTAAGTAGTATGTAGGAAGTTGCGTTGCTTAGTAGCCTAAGTCAATGTATCCAATAAAATTGCTAGATACATGCATTTTCAATTTCTTGCAAGAGTTGCCATGTTAGCTCTTCTGTAATATACGATATCCTTCAGGACGATCCACGGGTAATATTCTACTGCTATTAAATCAGAACGTGCATGGAACTCAATTGTATTTCTTCGACCATGGATTTCTTCGACCATTCTAGTGGCCTTGCTTCTTTCTCTACCAGATACCGTTGTACGTTACGGTGGAAGTGTATACATTTTGTCGGCTGGATCTCTCGATTACTCTCTCTCTCTCCCTATATATATATATATATATATATATATTTACACACATTCCATTACTAATAGAATTGTTCATTATAGGGAGATTCTCGCGATGCGTATTTGTCTTTTTTCACTAATATTACATTTTCTGGGGTTTCAGAAATTATTGTCATTCAGACAACATCATGCACAGATGATTCACATGATTGCAACAGACAATGAAATCTTGCATGAATTACACCTTTATTACACCTCAGTCTTGATATTATGATACCGCCTCCTCTTCTTTTTCTATTCCAGGATTGTTATAGTTTTTTGTTGCATTCAATCTCAACTGAGAATTATGATTGGTTTTGTGGCGGCGGGGAACGTGTCTGTGATGCCAAGGTACCAGGTTAGAATTTTGCCACAGGCCACATGAAAAACAAGATGTCATCTATAGATCAAAAGCATTGCAATGTCTTGTCTCCACATATCCAATCAGTGAGACCTTGCTATGGATCCCTAGACATATCGATCTAGCAGGAAATTAAACAACAGACATACTTGTACAAGAAGAAAAACAAAGACATGTAGTATGAGAACTGTCAGACAGATTCTTAGAAACAGCACCAGGAAAATATGGTTGAATAGATGGAAAAATGGGCTGACTGCTCGAAATGTATTTAATCAAATGACACGACCAAAGGACAATTACAACATAAACAAAGTCTGTAGGAGAAATAAATCCTCGATCTCTTGGTATCGAACAGGATATGCAAGGATCAATAATCATTAAACTGTAACAAACCCCATCAATAACCTTTTTGTAAACACTGTTCTCATCCCAACGTATAAATAGAACACTTCCTTACTGATTGCCTATTCCTTTCAACTGCCAGGAAATACCTTTTACAGACAAAAACTTTGGGACAGTAGCTGTGACCTGGATAAGACTGAGAGCTTCGTCCTGGCGACTGGCAGGAAGATCTAGCGAAGACCAGAACATTCCTGAACGCAGAAGAAGAATAGAAAGTAAGAGCAAGTAACTTGCAATTCCTGTAGATAGTGACAAATAAACAAACAACACACCTGGTTCTCTCCTTGATGTTCTCAAACCAGAATTTTCTCTGTTCTACTCCTCTCCTTCCTCCCTAAACTTTTCCTTACAAATTAGTTTTAGAAATTGATTCGATGGTAATTCTTAGAGAAGATATTGAACATTCACTAGCATTAATTTCACTGTTCACTTCAACCAATTTCACCCAAACAACAGTTCACCAGAGTAACACTGGTGAAGCTAGCGAACATGAATCTCAGCACCGAGTGTGATTGCTGGAACAAAAAGGGCAACTTGTCTTAACTCTGATATTATTATTAAATAGAGTACTATCTCAGACTTTGTTTAAGTTTTACTTTGTGTGAACAATGTCTTTGTTTTTTAACTTACTCTGGTGTATATTGTACTCGTATATACTTATTGAACAATATATAAAAAAATCAAGGTATCAATCAATCAATCAATCAATCAAGTGCCATGCCGACTGGCGTAGGCGATGATGTTTCTCCACGACTCTCTATCTCTTGTGTTGTCAATAAGCTCGGTTGGTGAGCTTCTACCGTGCCACGATACAAGCCCATCTAGTAACTTTTCTCTTTGTCGAATTCTATCTCTTCTCCCTTTGATCTTTCCAGTGGTTATTAAGTGTTCAAGCTGTGTTCTTCTCAGCACATGCCCTAGAAACCTTGACTGTCTGCCTCTAATGTTTGATATGATTGATCTTTTTATGCCAGCCTCAATGAGAACCTCTGCATTAGTTTTCTTGGCTGTCCATGGTATTTTCATTATTCTTCTCAGAAACCACATTTTTGTAGCCTCCAATTCACTTTGAATTATCTTGTTTATAGTCCATGCTTCACATCCATAAAAAAGAATCGGTTTGATATAACATCTCAGCACCCGAATTCGGGTCTGCATTGATAGACTTCCATTGCAAAAAATGGTTCTCATTTTTTGGAATGCTGATTTGGCTTGTGCTGTTCGGCTCTTTATCTCACTTGAGCATCTACTTTCTGATGTTAACAGGGTGCCAAGATATTTCACTTTTTCAACTTGTGCTAATTTTGTGTTATTAATTATTATGTTGCATCTTGGTGGTGTATGTCTCTTTGATAAAACCATTATTTCTGTTTTCTTCTTGTTTAAACTGAGGCCTTTGTTTTAACTTTCCTTCATTACTTTATCTAATAGGGCTTGCAGTTCTTGTTCATTTCCTGCGATAATCAATGTATCAGTCAGGGATTTTTTACAGCCATTAGATTTGATGTCCGTGAAAACAAGGTTCGAGCATTTGATAATATTCCAGGATCCTATCGTCACGATCTCTCGGTCAACCTAGAATTGACCATCCCGGCAAGGAGGGGGGGGGGGGTTGGTATCTATATAAGCACTAAAAAGGAGTTTACCCTTAAAAAATAGAATATTTAGTGTAAACGGTGTTAGTGGGTTATCTCCCTTATAAGGTTTAGATACCCGTCTTCCCTAGGAATGGTCAAGTCCAAGTGGGCTGGGAGATCACGGGGATAGTAATTATTCCAGTAATGTTATCTGGTGGACACAATATAATGCACTTGAGGTATGAAAAGGCGGTGTTCTGATTGCCATTTCTGAGAAAGATTTTCAAGAGTTGATGGACAAAGTGTCGTCTGTATGACAAATGTTGAGGGTCGAAGAAGAAGAACAGATCTGAGGAAAGCATGGACTGATAATACTAAAGACTGGGCGGGTTTAAGATTCCCCACACTCAAACAAAGAACTGATAACAGAGAGGTACAGTGAAATATTTGTGGTGATGTTTCCAGAGTGATACCCCTACGACACTGAAGCACGGTTAACCTACTTCATAACGAGATGCCAAAAACATCGGACATCACTGAGAAAAATCACTTTGTCCCCGGACCAGATGGTCTAGAGAGGGAAACGAACGAGTCGCCAAATTACTTAGTCTGACCACCATAACAGAATGCCAGCCTATGGACAGAGCCGACGAACTCACTGCTTTTCATGAATCCGCACAATCAGAGTATTTTGAAGTGCAGGAGCAGGAGATAGTTTCGAGAATGTGCGAATTATGAGTAACAATAGGTGTGACCCGTGGAGAGTATGGACTGATGTTATTACTGACCACAGGTGTGACCCGTGTAGAGTATGAACTGTTTCCTCTTACACCATGAACTAATCTACTAGTTTTACTACCAAAACACAGATCACCTACAGTATAAATTATATATATATATATATATCATCACCACCATCATCAGGTTTAGATGCCAAGATGGATGACGTAGGCGATCATGACTCTCCACAGCTCTCTATCTCCAGCATTATGTATCGATTTTGTATCAGATCGTTGTTAATTCCCTGCCGTGTCAGGTTGTGAAACTGTCTAATATTTTCTCACGTTGTCGCCCCCTTTCTCTGTTGCCTTCAATCTTGCCAGTTGTGACTATGTTCTCCAAATCTCCCTGTCGCATGAAGTGGCCAAAAAGTGAAGGTTGTCTTTTTCTTATATTATTGATTAAGATTAGTTTCACATTTAACTCTTTAAATACCTCCATATTAGTTTTTCTGGTAGTCCATGGTTTTGTGTGAGAACGAATGCATATGAACGAATACACGAGAACGAATATAAACATATATATTTGTATGAGTGAATTATTAATAGATGACATGCTTTCAAACAATCATTAAAACGGTTTTCAATCTTCTTCAATCCATTAGTACATGAAACGGTTAACAAACTAAAAACATTTGCATAACTTTAATGGAGTAAACGAGTAGTCTGATAATTGTAAAACAATATATTACACTTAAATATTATATTGTAATTTAATACGTTCGGTGTCCATTTTTACGTAATATTCTATAAAAATTATCTGTTTTATTTCTAAATATCCTGAATATGAAATTTAATGAGAAACTTTATAAAAACTTCATTTAAAAGAAACAAATCTTGCAGCAAACCGGTTTTGAACCAGGTCCGATGAAATTGCACCAAATCGCCTCGGAACTTGAGTCAACAAATCTTCCGTCCATATACAAAGTATTCGATGGTCAACATGATTGTGCCAGGGATCCAATTCTGGCTCATAATGATAGTGTTGACATTGCTGTCAGACAACTTTTTAACAATAACCAACTTCCCCGTAGTGCTCTTAAACTTCGAATTATGAAGAGTAATCTTGGCTGTCCTACTCTGTATCTATTACCTAAAATACATAAATCATCTAACCCAGGTAGGCCGATTATCTCCGCCTGTTCTTGCACCACTGAACTAATTTCTGATTTCCTAGACAGTGTCTTCCAACCTCTTGTCGTATCTCTTCCATCTTACCTTAAAGATACTAATCATACTCTATCCATCTTTTCTTCTATTGTTCTCGATCCTCTACACTCACCTATCATTTATTCCTTCTTGATGTTGTTTCTCTCTATACATCTATTCCTCATAACGATGGACTTCTGGCCTTACAGTTCTTTCTTAACATCAATCCGCACAAGTCTATATCCACCACTGCTATTCTTCGACTGGCTGAATTAGTCCTAACCTTGAATTCTTTTGAATTCAATGCACATTTTTTTTGTCAAATTAGTGGTTTAGCAATGGGTACTAAGATGTGACCCAGCTATGCTTGCTTATTTATGGGTCATCTTTAACATCTTATCTTTTCCAATGTTCAAGGTCCAATCCCGAACATATTCCGTCGTTACATAGATTATAGTTTTGGAGTTGCCGATATTTCTCTTGATGACCATCACAATTTCATAAATGTTGTTAGTGGTTTTCATCCAACTATTAAATTCATCTCTCTTATTTCTTCCACTTTTCTGTTGCTTTCCTCGACATCTGTGTTTCTATAGGATCTACATCCCTTACCACGTCCGTTCACTTACAAGCCCCCACTGTTTCTCATAGTTTTCTTCTATACACATCATTTCACCCAAGGTCTTGTCGCCATTCCCTTCCTTTTTCTCAGCTACGCCGTCTTCGTCGTCTCTGCCAAGGCGATGCAGATTTCCTGTGCCCATCTCACAAAATGTTAGATTTCTTTCGCGTCCCTTGTATCCTGAAGATATCCTATCATCAGCTTTGCAACACGTTTTACCTATATCCCGTTCTGATGCCATTCTGCTATCTGCTAAACACACATCTGACCGCCTATTACTTTTCACCCACAAAATATGTTAGCACTACGTATCCTAGTACGATATTTCTCTATCCTCCAATTAGATTCCATCTCTAGTCCTGCATTTCCTTCTCTTCCCCTTCTCGTTTTTTGGAGCGATATAAACCTTCGTGATCTCTTGGTTCATTCTAATCTGCGCACATAATTAGGTCAATTAGTAACTGTTCCTTGTCCCCGTAATTGGTTGACTTGCCCTTTCGTTATTCTAACTCCCATGCTTCATCCTTAAGTCAAATTTCAAGATCCAAGACTCTTTCTCATGTTTGTCCCGTAATTTAATATACTCTATCATATGTAAGCGTTGTGGTATGAAGTATAGTGGTGAAACAGGTAGACGTTTGGCTGATAGATTCGCTGAACATTTAAGAGATACGAATCACCGTGACTCCCTGGTGGCCATTAATTTCAACAGCCCTTCACATCATGGCAGCACTAATGTCTCTGTAACTGGTCTGTTACGTTGCTATTCCAGTGATCGGCAACGTCAATCTTTGGAATACCAGCTCATCTGCCCATCTGTCATATGGGGTCTTACAGCCACACGGGATGAACAAAGGTAAACACCGTTTTGTTTGATGTACCACCACATTAAAAAATTTAATTTAACCTCTACTCCAATATTTCGTTGATCCTTGCAGTGGCGCAGCGTGGGTCAATGGCGCCCGGGGCGGAATCATAATTTTCCACCCTTGTGACATTAAAAAAATATGGCAGTAATTGTGAAAGCCTGGACGAAAATAAATTTGCCGCCTTCCCGATGATGCCGCCCGAGGCGGTCCGCACCTCCGGCCCTCTCTCGCTACGCCACTGATCAGAGACAGAGAGCGACAACGTGAGAAAAAATTAGTTTGACAACCTGGCACGGCAAGGAAACAACATCGACTTTGATACATAATACTGTGGACTGAGAGCTGTGGAGAGCCATGACCGCCTACGCCAGCCGGCATGACACCTGATGATGATGATTCTATTTTTGACTTCTGTTTGATATATGCCTATTTAATAAATTATCATTAGACCCTGTTCTTATTTCTGTTGGTTTCCAGAATTTGCACAGAAAAAGAAAAAAAAATTGAAACATTAAGAGCAACGAAACATTTTTTCCCCATATGTTTACGGTCTCTCTAAAAATATGAATCTGTTCTCCCTTTTGTTACTTATGACGTTCTATTTGCCTAAAGAAGGGGGTGGGGCTAACCACTCAACTCCCCATTTATCTACGGACCTGATTATGCTGATCTACACCTGTGTATTCCACTCATTTTGTGCTCATTTGTATTTCATACTTTCTGATCGACTCAGATGTAAATGATTACCTGACGCATGAGTAAGGGAAGTAAAGATAGCAAGGAAGGGAACTGGCAATCCCACTTAATAGTTGCTGCGGCTTAGTGCACGAAGAGTTATCTTCATCCCGAAGACAGATTGCTGCCATGGTAACTACCTTTACCTTAGCTTCCGGAACTTTATCAAATATTAGTTTCGTTAGTGCAGGGACGGGGAAAAAACGGCTCGCAGGAAAAATCGGAGCCACCAAGTTCATATTTTCTGGTCCTCTTGACTGATCTCCTTCTGGGTTCGTTCTCAAACATAATAACGGTTGCTCACCACTGCTTTACTCCTTGTTCTTGCTCCAGCTAGTATCATGGGATCAATACCACCAGTGCTACGTGCAAGTGTCAGATATATCAACCACCGATCGATAAAATGTGTTATAATTCTGTAACTGTATTATCTGCGTTGTGTAGCTTATATCTTCACAATTACTCTAGATATGATGCGGGCATATACATTCTCTGATTCTCAAAATTAATTTAAAGAGCTAGCAGATTGTATTATTCAATATGACGGCATAACTAATACTAATGTCTGGTGTGTTGTGATTCAACAATGCATATTACGCATGCGGTTGCGTCTGTGTGTCTCACCTAGTCCACTAGATAAACCACACATGCAACAGAAAACCCTAGATTGAGGTTTTCTTCATTAAAAAGTTTTATGGCACGCCATCTATACGATTATACTTCTCATGCTTTTATTTTGTTGTTGCAATGTGTTTTAAGGCATATATATGCACCTTCTGTGGTTGAAAGGGAGCCACTGCCAGAGATGTACTGCGCATCACTGGGGATGAGGAAACTTACATCACTGTTTTTTTCCGATGCCCACAATAGAGACACGGTGTATCTAGGACGTGATAATCCTTTTGACTTGAACATTTAGACATTTTGTTGCATGCCTGGAGCAGTAGAGAGGTTTGGCATAACCAGTAGTCAATTGGTGGCGGGGAATGGGTAAAGTGAACCTCATCTTGGCTGCAGTGGCTCGGAACAATACATAGGTTGAAACTTGCCTTCCTGGTGGTGTGATAGTTCCGGTATGGGCCGAAATCCACATACTTCCCAACAATACAATACTAATTTAATTAATGACATTGGGTCCACCGGATCAACAAGCAACCAACAATGTCTTTTCTGTACATACATCTGTATAATGGTTCAAAATTGTTTATACATCTTAAGTGCAGGACTCTGTGGCGCAACGGTAGCGCGTCTGACTCCAGATCAGAAGGTTGCGTGTTCAAATCACGTCAGGGTCAGGTATTTTTTTAAAACAATCTGATGATTATGGTGTTCCAGCTCTGTCCACAGTATTATGTATCAAAGTCGTTGTTGTTTTGCCGTGCCAGGTTATCAAACTGTCTAATATTTTCTCACGTTGTCGCCCTCTGTCTCTGTTGTCTTCAATTTTGCCTGTTATGTTCTCTAAACCTGCCAGTCTCATGAAGTGGCCAAAAAAGATTTCCTTTTATATTGTTGATTAAGGTCCATTTCGCATTTGACTCTTTCAACACCTCTACGTTAGTTTTACTGGCAGTCCATGGTATTCTCAACATTCTTCTGTAGAACCACATCTCTCTTGCCTCTAATTTCCCACTTTCCAGTTTGTTTATTGTCCAAGACTCGCACCCATATGTTAGTATAGGGGTTATATAGCACTGCAGAACTCTCTTTCTCTAATGACAAGGTCATATTACACAGTATATTTGTCATTTATATGAATTCTGTTTTTGCCTGTCCTATTCTGCATCTTATTTCTGTTGAACGTCTTCCATCGTTTCATGATTCATTCGTGAATCATGAACGAATAAGAGAAAAATTAAAACCAGACATTGAAAATTCTTTTTCTTTTTCTTATTCTTACGAATAAGAGAAAAATTAAAACCAGACATTGAAAATTCTTGAGACTAACGGGAATTGAACCAGTCCGTTAAACGGCACCAAATCGCCTAGCAACTATTGAACACGCGTTCTTCCGTACTTGACTAACCGCATCTCCAAAAAAGATGCGATTTCGTCAAGCCATTCAAACCGTGCACACAAAGTCACCCGAACGGACCGATCGAGACAATGACTATTACAACAACAACAAACATCCCGTACAGGTATTGAAACATCCTCAGTAACAACAAACATATAACATAATATCCGTATTAGTTATACAAGGGCCGATAGGTCTTCTTGTAAACATGGATAACATATATAGACAATACACTTTTGCTTCAAATAATTGTTTATACAAGTAAATTTAAGTAGGAAGCCCATAAGGCTTGAAAAGTTAAATGATAATGTATTTTTGTTTATGTACCTAATATGTTGTGAAATAAATATTTTCGTCCAGCCTTGTACAATCACTGACATAGTTTATTTTAAGGTCACAAGAGCGGAAAACTATGATTCCGAAAATATTGTATTTACATGATATTTATTTCTCTTAATAATTATTTCGTCATATTAAGTGTTTTTAGAATCTCTTTGTTTGTTTTCTTCTCTTACCATATTGTTCTCCCTATTCTTCCATATACCGGCATCTCAAAGGCATCAATTATGTCTTCTAATTGCCCGTTAGTGTCCATGTTTCTGGGTCATACATTAATATAGAATAGATGTAGCATTTTATAATTCTCATTGTTAACATGTTTGTAATTTGTTTAAATGTTACTATTTCCCCCATGTCTTTTAGCTATTCTTTTAGCTACTTTTAGCTATTCTTATTCTCCTTTTAACTTCTGCCGTCATTTGTGATTGTATCCAAGATAGTGATAATGTTCTACTTGTTGCAGTTTCTCTTCGTTTATGTTTAGCTTTTTTGGGAGTGACAATGATATCTGCACATATTTATATCTGCGAACTACCATATTTCACTCGGATACGCTTGTTGTAGTGCATTCATTTCTATGTGTGGTATTTTTATGTTTATATGTTATGTGCGTATCTTGAAAAAGGCCTAACGTCGATTTTGTCCAGTGTATTGTCATTTGTGATTTGTATGATTATATTCTGTGTGTTTGTTTTGTTGTGTATACCATATCAATTCATGTAAACATCCGTCAGTGGTAGTGTGTTAGTCGTCATCAAGTAGAACTCCATTACCTGTCCTTCACGTTAGTATTATTTTCAATTATGTTCTACTAGCAGTACTACCTTCTAATGAGACCTAGTCCATTCGTAAATTCCCTTGGACAATTCGGGCAAGGAATGACCAGACGAATTTTGTAAACTAACGCCTTTGTATAATGGTTCAACAATGTTCACACATCGAAAACATAGGACTCTGTGGCGCAACGGTAGCGCGTCTGACTCCAGATCAGAAGGTTGCGTGTTCAAATCACGTCAGGGTCAGGTATTTTTATTTTAAATAATCAAATGTAGCATGACAAATTAATCACGTCTTCAAAATTGACTGATTAGAAATATATATTATTTAGCTAGTGAGAACAGCTACTCACCATACATAGAAATAAGAAGAGGTTTAATTAAGACAGAGAATATCTGTAAAAGTATAGAAGAATGACGATGTTTATGACACATCTAATTAAAAACATGTTAAAAATGGGAATTATAAAATGCTACATCTATATTAACGTATGGCTCAGAAACATGGACACTTTTCTTTCCTTCCTCTTTTAACCCTTTACGGGTGTCGAGGGAGATACAATGTTCTTGTTCTCGCTTTTCTAGCAGCTTCAGATAATGTTATTTGGTGTTCGTGTAATGTCTCTTCGATGTCGATCCAGCGTACGTTTGGCTCTTCTTTCTGCTTCTCCTCTCTTCGTATATGCTTTATAAACTAATGAATCACACGGCATTCTTTCCAGATGACCAAACCATTGTATATATTGGTTTTGTTTGTATTATAGAATTGATATGACAATTTCTCTTATGACATCGTTTCTAATTCTGTGTCTTCTGACATGGACAATAAACAATTAGAAGACAGAATTGATGCCTTTGAGATGTGGGTATATAGGATCATGGAAAGAGAAGACAACAAATAATGAGATGCTAAAAACACTTAATATGAAGAAAGAACTACTAAGAGAAATAAAGATCAGCCAAATAAAATATTTTAGACACATAAAAGACATGACACCTTATTGAAGACCTTCATCAATCAATAAACCCATAACCCTTCAGGGTCGTATGGGTACCACATTGGATGCTTCAATACACAGAGTCCTCCAGCGAATTCTATCCTCAGCGATGCGGATGAGTGTGGAAATATCTTGCCCTGTCCATTCCTTGATGTTGTCTGTCCATGTCTTTATTTGGTCTCCTCTGCTTCTTCCTCCCTCGACAGTTCACTACAGTATTGTTTTTGACAAGGAATCGTGCCTGCATACATGTCCGAATCATGCTAGTTTTCGTCGTTTCACCATTGAAATGGCTCCTGAACACCTGCACACATCTCTACCTTATTTCTTACGTACACATTGGTCTTATGTTCCCTATAGGAAATTCGTAGAATTTTTCTGTAGCATTTGTACTCGAAAGCACCAGCGACTTATACAGTTTGATTTTCACTCCAACACTGATGTTGCTTTTCCAAATCACAGTTAATCTTGACAAGGACGCTAAAGCCATCTCCAGCCTTATTTTTAGTTCTGCTTTGCATTTACCATCGCTGCATATACTGGATCCGAGGTATTCGAAGGTATTTACCTCCTCAAGCTTATGTCCATTCATCATGATATTAGTCTGGTTTTCTGTATCTCTGCTGATTACCAAGATTTTACTCTTATCTGTATTGATTTCCATTCCGTACTTGCTGGTAACTTTTTCCAAGACCTTACTTGAGGGTAAAATCAATGGGAAGCGAGCAAGAGGTAGGCAGAGATACAAGTGGGAGAGTAACATCACACGATGGACAAGTTACAGTCTAGCAGAGTTGCACCACCAAGACAAGAGACAGGGATGTTGGAGATCAGTTGCAGCTAAATTTTGTTGCGGAGACGGACTTGATGAAGATCATGTTAATTCTTTGCAAGCGAAGATGAGCATGAAAAACAATAAATATGACGAGCAAGTAGAAAAACAACAAAACTATTGTGATTATCTAATTTGGTTTTTTTAGTTTGTAGATGCCCGATAAGTCCAATTCGTGCAAGGAAAGTTCTAGAGGGTTGTAGAGGATTGGGGGTAGGAGAGTTTCCGGATTTATCCTTCCGCTTCCGGCGCTCGTGAATTGCACACAGTTCTCTTTCTATTTCAATTTAGTGATGCCAGCAGTGATCTGGGTGTGTCAAGCTGAGCGATCAAGGGATGCAGTCACTCAGGAGCTAGGATCGATGCTGCAGAGTGCTTGAGAGGGTTTTTTAGGTGACCCTTGAAGCGCTTTTTCTGCTCTCCTCTTGAACGTTTACCACCGCACTGCTCCCCATAGAATAATCTCACTCTACCGGCTGTTGTTATGTTATTCTCATGCCAGTGTTGGACTATCCTGCTACAGTGTTATTCGCAAAATGAAGTCTTCTAGAATAATGGAGAAGGGATGTGATGGCATACAGCAAAAAGGAAAAATACAGTAGAATTACTAAATCACTTCCACACAAGATGCGTCAGATAAATATTGGTTACGGTCTCTTGGAATTCTGCTTCTGCGTTCGTTCTCGAAACTCCTGCAGATTAGCAGGATGTAGTTCGGAGAACGGAATGAGCTGTGACATGGTTTACACCATTGCTGCGATATCTGTGCCTTTCAACCTGACACATTCGATTTCAGCATGACTTTGGGTAACTTTCATCATATATGGAGTGGGACAACTAACTCCAGCTTCTTAGTCGTCACTTACGACATGCATGAAAGGTTAACAGCTTTGCTAGACTTTGCTCCCCTCTCGGGTCACGGCAATACAAGGACGACTGAGATATATAATCGTCGAGTAGTGGCTAAATCATTCGCATTTTGTATGCGAAAACGAACAGCAACATCTTGTATAAAACTTTGTGTATATTATTTGACGAGATCCATGGTCATCGCTTTGAACTACGGAATTTCGTACTGTGAATGGTACTCTCGGTGGGGAAAGTGTTGCTTTGCTGAGAGGGGCGGAATATATATCCTATGGTGAAATTCGCGTTCGATTAAGTCAATTCTCAACATCTTTTGAGCCATTAATCGTCAGAATTAAGTGGCAATATAAATACCTTATACTGCAGTCCTCATGATATATTTCAATGGGATGTCCACACATTATGGCAATACCTGGGGAGGAGGGTGCTTAAAAGCATTTTGCAGTTGTTCACAAAAGGAATGGGTTATTAGAATGGGCTATCTTCAACAATGGGATTTTTAAATCTTCTTCTTATTGCCATTAGTTATGTATTTCCACAGCCGTCTGTTTCCTATGTTGTCAATCATTTCCGATTCAGATGTTCTTCCAAGCCACAATTCCAGATTGTCTAGTATCATCTTTCTTGATCTTCCACTTACTCTCACGCTCTTCAACTTACCAGTTTTCATTATGTTTTCCATCTTTCCTCTTTTTATGTTGAGTCTAAAAATAATTAGTTAATTGGTTAAAAAAGGCTCACTGATACCCGTTGATTTCAGGCGTTAATGACAAATGACAGGCCCTACAAATGTTTCAGGCTTGTATTGTTGTATCTCTTTGTTGTGTGTGTTCATAGAATGTAAGATAACAGTTTCCGATTTGTTTCGTTGCATCTCTGTGGTGATTTTGAAGATGACTGAAATGTCCAATCCAAACCTGTCACATTTGGGACACGTATGATCAGAATAGGGCGTTGTGGTTATTTGTTGCTGCCTTTCCGCGTAGCACGGTTTTCGTTGCATCTGAGATGTGATGCTTTGTTGATGCTTATTAATTTGATGTCTAATTTTATCATTTCTAATTCTATCTCTTAATGACACTCCGAGTATTCTTCATAGACATGTCGTTTCTGCTGTCACTATTTTTCTTTTATCTTGTGCTATCATTGTCCAGGTTTGGCACTGGTAGCGCTGTGATGGAATAATAATAGACTTGTATAATGCAACTTTAGTGTTTATGTTTACATTTTTCTTCTTTAAAATACGTGTCATCTGTCCTAGGATCTGGTATGTTTGTTGCATCTATTTTGTATCTCTTTACCGTTTTTCCCTTCACTCGATATAATGCTTCCTAAGTAATTGAACTCATTTACCAGTTTAAGGTGTTTATCATCGATGGAGGCTGTGATATTTCTTTCTTTCTTTGCTATTGCCATTATTTCGGACTTTTCAATATTAATCTTCATGTTAAATTTTTGACATGCTGTGTGGATTCTTCATATGTTCTAACAATTGTTCTTCTGATGTCGATATTAGTAGAACAATGACATCGACAATGGAAAAGAAATTATCTGCATTCGAAATTAAATGCGATAGAAAGGTCCTAATAATATCATGGACAGTAAGAAAAACTAATGCAGATGTCAGTAAAGATCTGAACATAGAAGAAGACTGGCTCTTCAAAACTATCAAAAAAGCGAACTTAATATTTCGGACATATAAAGAGACATAATGGTTTGGAAAGATTAAACATATATGGGAAAGATATATATATATAGGAAACATATAGGAAAAAACCTCGGGTAAGAGAACAAGAGGCAGACCAAGACTAAGATGGACACATGACATCGAGGACCTTCTGAACATGACTCTGGAAGCTGGGCTGCTCGCACAGAAGAGACTTACAAAATGGCAGTGAGGACATAGTCCTGCAAAGGACACATCACATAGGGAGATAATTACTAAATTCGGAATTACTTCAAATGTGAGATAACATTTCCAAATAAATCAAAGTGTCCTATGCTTGACAATAATGGCAGATCTAGAATCATATTTCATTCATTTTCCTTTTGCGCTGGAAGTTAGCGCATAAGGCAGAGGTCAGATCTCTCCAATTCTGTCTGTTCAAAGCTATTCTGTGCAGTTCTTGAATAGTATGAATATTAGTTGTTTTACTTTCTCTAAGACTGTTTCTTATGGTCTACCTCTTTGTTCTTTTGCCTGTAGGTATCCATTCAAGAGAGAATCATATAGGCCCTACTATTCTATGAGCCTTGAGCTATTGATATCAGAATAAAGTAGTAGCAAGTTAGGCAGGTAACTTGTATTGCAATCATTATACATGTCAAGGGGATGTATAACGCCAGTAGGCAAGAGAACTAGCTCTAATGTATAATGCTTCAACAATGATTATACAGCTTAAATACAGGACTCTGTGGCGCAACGGTAGCGCGTCTGACTCCAGATCAGAAGGTTGCGTGTTCAAATCACGTCAGGGTCAGGTTTAATTTTTTTTATACAATCTGACATAAATTCGACTGTTATGTTATTTTCGGTTATTCGGTATTGTTATCATGCTATTCTCGTGGTAGTGTTGGACTGTTACAGTGTTATTCGCAAAATGAAATCCTCCAGAATAATGGAGGTCTGTAATGGTATACAGCAAAAAATATGCAGTTGACATACTAAATCACTTCCACACAAGATGCGTTGTATAATTATTGGTTACTGTTCTCTTTAATTCTTTTTCTGCGTTCGTTCTCGAAACTCCTACAGATTAGCAGGAGAATGGAATCAGTTGTGTCATGGTTTACACGATTGCTGCGATATATGAACCTTTTAGCTTGCCACATTCAACTAAATCTTAATGTCCTCTTCTCACGATGTGTCCAAAAATGTGGACTTTCTCTTTCTAATGTCGGTAAGCAACACTCACTCTCTTTTTGAATTAACTTCTTTCAAGAAATCTTCATCACACCTTTTATCTGCACATGGCGTTCAAAACATTCATAAAACAACATTTCTACTGCCTCAATATAATTATACATATCATAATATAATATCTTGCCAATATAATATAATCATATCGTGTGGTATATCATGGACCATATAATATTGACCATAATTTCACAAACATCATTGAAGGAAGATTCCCATACCACCCAATCATTTTACATTTAGCCAGTCACATGACTTAAGATACCGTTCGACGATACGAATTACGAATTGTAGAAACAAGGAATGTTTTTATAAATACATTTTGTCAACCACGGAAATACTGAAATAGTAGTTATTGTTTTCATTCTTAATTGAAATAGAGCACATAAAGTAAACACGGAGCAAATATTGATAACATTTGTTGTATTATAATGTACTGTGACCTAGTATATGAATATGTGACGATATGATTTTATTTATTATGAATGGATGGAATGATGAATAAAATTGAATTCATCTGAATTCATTTTGATACATCATGATTCATACTGATGATAGTGATACTAGAGTACTAGTACTAGACTAAGCCGGCCTAGGCCCAATTAAAGTGGTAATGTTTTGTAGTTTTGCTGCACTCAAATTCCGTATTGTATTATAATTATGTAGCCTAATGTAGGGCCTATATTACAAACAAACCATAGCGAAATTTTGCCCCTGCCACCAAATGATTTTTTGAAAATCAAAATGCGTGTCACTGTTATTTTGTGTGGCTGTTTTGAAAATATTTAGATTGACTAATAACTAATTGATTAATATGACAATGACTTTTTTGTGGTTCGAGATTTTAAAATAATATTTGTACATGAAAATAAATAATTGAATACAACATATATTGATGCAAGGTTTGTGCGAGGTTTTAAGTCCTGTGAGAAAGTAAAAATGTTTTTGCACAAAATACAAACAAATTATCACCAGAAAAAATATTTTAAAAAATCCTTTTTTGTCTGAGGTGGGAACATTGATAACACACCTAATTCTGTAGTATTTATGTTGTTTCATTTCCAAATTATCATAATATTGCTGGGGAAATTAAATAAAACATGTAAATTTGTTGTAAATCATTCTCTAGAGATAGATCTAGTTGTGTTTTGAATTGCAACAAAGCATTAGATTTTTGGCCTCTACATAATCTTCTTCTCGTTCGGAGCTTGACATGTCTACACAGCAAGTCCTGTTTTCTTAATAAATGCTGCTGTATTTGAAAGCTCCTCAGTGCTCTCATACATATTTCTGTGGATATCCATATCTGTGGGCCAGTGCTCTTCCTTTAACTAGTTTAGTATATTGCAGTCGTGCAGGATATGTTCAGCTGTCTGTGCTGCCTTGCCTCTACATAATGAAACCATTGTGTTCTACTGTATAAAAGTAAATTTACCCATAGCATTTATTAATGCTGTAGGGGTGTGAGATATTAGCGATCTCACATTTCAGAGGCTCTGCAAATGAGGGCGGTAGCCATCTCCTGTCCCTCGCAGTCTTTACTTCCCGGATTAATCCTGTACCCATTTAAGGCTGGGTTGGCCTGGGAGCCGTTGTGATCTGAAAAACATTTCCGCCTCAACTGGGGAATGAACCCAGGACCACTCATATGCGAAGCCAGTGCACTAACCACCGCGCTACGCGGCTCTTATTCTACTGTGAAAACAAATTATCTCCCAAGAATTCATCATCAGAATCACAATCCATAATGATTTTATTTAAAATATGATAAAACCTTGTTTCGGTTGATCCGTTCTCAGTGACATGAGTACACAGTTTGAATGTCTTGACAAAATCATATATTTTTTTGGGATGTGGTTATTCAATATGGAAAAACCTGCTTACTTGAGTTGCAAGGTGATTTGGATCAATTAAGGTTATTAAGGTAAAAGTGCATATTTCAAAATCTTTGTGAACTGAAAAATGAATCACATGCCACAGAAGTAGGAAGACAAGTCCTATGTTCATCTTCTGCATTTTTTCATTTTCAAATTCCATCAAATTAGTCCAGAGAACAGAGAATATGTAGTCCAGAGAATGGAATGTGTAGTTGTCATGGTTTATAGCTTTGCTGCGATAATAATAACTAACTGCCATTGCCTCAGTGAAGCCAAGCAAATTGGATTGGAATTATAATTTTGTTTGTTGTTCTGAGAAATTTACTGAAGCAGAGATCTGAGCACCTATGGACATGTCCGGTATGCAAAGAGAATAATCAACATACCTACTACAGTGGAATCCCTCTGTAGAGTGTTCTTTTATAACAAATTTCCCTATATAACAACACTTTTCAAAATCCTCAGTTATATTTATTGTGTATTGTTTGTACTGTATCTAGCAAAATTATGTTATTACATACATAATTTATCGGCCTAGACGAGGTTGTTATAACGGAATTTGACTACCTAATTTTGTATGTATTTTTTGTTGTTGTTGTTGTTCGTCCATCACAAGTGATGATGACCATTTGTTACATCCACTTTTGAAAATTCACTTTTGAGAAAATTGTTTGTATTATATACCAAGTCTACTGGAAAAATGTTATATTCATTTGGTGTATTTACAGCTTGAGGGCACTGGCAGACACATTGAAACATGGCATCACCGTCTATTAATTGGGATGATTTTGTGAGTACATTATATGTAATAGAAGTTTGCAATAGTAATGTATCTCTTCTTATTCTACACTTGTTCTCAAATTCCTGTGGATTAGCGTGATATAGTTTAGAGAAGGGAATATGCTGTGTCATGGTTTACAGCTTGACTGTTGTATCTGTACCTTTCAGCCTGATATGTTCAATTTCAGCATTACTTTTGTTTCATTTTGACCTATGGGATTAAGACCACCAATTCCACTCCCAAACCTTATTCATCTTTTACAACAAGAATTACATTTGCAGATAAGTGTTGCTATTCTTTTCTCCTCCTTTTCCAGACTCACTATGTCCCACCACATAGATCCAAGTGACCTAAACGCCATGATTAAGTCAGATGTGTCAGATTGAAAGTCATAGATATCAGTCAAGATGTAAATGATAACACATTCCATTCTCAGGATTACATCCTGTTAAGCAGCAGGAACTTTTTGTAACAAATTCAGAAGAATCCCTTGTTGTTCTCATTTTTATTCTGTCTATGCATCTTTATAATTTCCATTTGTGCTGTTAAACGTCGGGGTGGACAGTTGGAGCTGTCTGTCTTTGACCATTTGGCTCAGATTGGCCTTTTGTCTCTTTAAGGTTTCTATGATTGTCTCCACCCATCTAGTTCTTGGTCTTCCTTGTGCCTTGTAGCTAGATCTTCTGCTGTTGTACACCTAAAGGGCTGGTTGCATTGATTTCATAGATAGAAAAGTTCATGCTAAGAAAAGAATGGTGGGACTTATTGAACAACTCAGTTGTCCAGAGCATTACATGGATACACTGCCCTGGTCATGCTGTGGTCAGAGGAAACGAGAGTGCCGACTTATTTGCAGGAATTGCAGCGATAGACGGCACATTGCTGAGAAGAGATAAAGCAGATTTAATAAATGCAGTAATAAATTCATTTCAAGATGCAGATGATGTCAATGAGGTTGAGAACGTACACATACAGAGAATTTTAGAAATGGGAGTATTCAGAGGTGAGGGGAGGAAAAGTAAATTTTTTTGGAATATGATACTCTGGTCTTTTCTTTCCAGGAGGTTGATATTGTCTTTTGGATTTGGGCTGGTCATTGGTGCTAATAAAACAGGGAAATGCATTTTCATTTTCAGGACTACATCCCTGCTGGAAATGTAGTAGTACCATTGTCCTGGTACAAGACAGAGTCAGTGGGAGTTTGAGAATGAAGAATGACAAGGTTGACATTAAATGTAAAATTTTACAAAATATACTTAAAAACGTAGTTCTCCAAAAATAAAAACTGATAGCTAAAGATTATTGTATTTTACCATTTTGATATAACAAGACATACACATTTCTTTTTGTGCCAATGTTATTATAGTGGAAAAAGTTACATTTAACATTTTACAATAATTTTTTGATGTAAATTACACTGTGCACATATACTCTTAGATAGCCGATGGGTCGACAAGCTGAGCATTTATGGGAATGTCCTCAGTGCTGTGATAATTGTTCCTAATCAAGAATCACTGTTCTGTGATACAGAATTAAACAGATATGTGGCTTTGTTAAAAACATAAGATTTGAAAAAAATGTGCTTTTTAAAATGCTTATATAAACATATCTATTATTTTCCTTGTAGAGAAAGCAAGCTCTCCTTGTTCAAGAGCTCCTCTCACAGGAAGAGTATGCAGGCTCTCCTCATGTTATAACTAAAATGCAGAAAACAGAGGAGTCTCCACTATTTATTTCAAAAATGCCAGAACCGCAGGATTTAATCATGCTAAGTCCAGAAATGTTGACCTTTTCTCATAAAGTGAATGACATTTGTGGACAGAAAATTGACACTACAATTAGGACTCCTATGAAGGACTGTACCAATATCAATCAAGTCAGTATGCAATTATTTAATGACAGCATAGTAACACCAGTCAGGTGTAGAACTAGTGAGGAATCTTGTAGTGTTGTGTGTCCATCTTCAGCAGAATTTAAAGAATTTCTGACTGGCATCATGGAAGTTTCAACAGATTTGCAAGGTGATAGCGTTGAAGATCTGGAAGAAGAAGAAGCTGTGAAACTGTGTCGTGACCTGGATGGAAAGCAACAAGGTGAAGATTCACCTGTAGTAAAGGTTCGTCGTGAAAGAAGCGGAACATACAACTTACACTCTCCAGTTTGTGACATAAGTGTGTTTTCTGTCCCTGAAAATGAATCTTCATCTCATGAAATAGAAGTCTCCACAAAAACCACAAGCTATTCTACGTTGTTGGACATTAATACTGCTGTAGAGGAAAAAGCTAGACTGAACACTAGTTTTGTTATTGAAGATAAAATTATCACAAACAAATTAGACAGTGCAGCAATGTTGTCTAATTTAGATGACAGTAAAAGTGATGAGGTTGATAGCTCTTCTAAAATACAGGAATATGTTAGTGAGGAGCAGAAAGCTGCAATTGTAGTCGTTGGAAATGATATGAATACAAGTACTGTGAACCCGCTACAAAAACCAGCATCTAAAACTAGTGGGCTCAGAAGATCTCTGACTGTGATTGTTCTCAAGAGACCACTGGCAGTGTTGCCTAATTCCAGCAACAATTCTTCTGACAGAAATATGATGCAGCAGACACACATGCTCAAGATACCTGGTGCTGATTCTATTCCATGCTTGAAGGAGGAACAAGTCTGTTGTGTTAATGGAGAGTCAGTTTCAGGCACAATTCATAATAAATATGGAAATGTGGTATCAGAGAAGGGAGATAATTTACAAGAGAATAATGATTTGGTTATTATTACTAATAGTTTGGGAATATCGCCAGAGGCAGACTTTGATAAATCTAAATGTGAAACCTTAAGTGTGGACAATCCATCACCAGATGGCATATGTGAAAACTTGAATGCTTCCAACTTATTATCAGATGACCATTGTGGCATCTTGAGTACAGCTAACACATTACTAGATGCACATTTTGACACTGTGGGTGCTGTCAGCTTGCTACCAGATGTCTTAGGGGAATCCTTGAGTACTACCAATTCTAAAGGGGATTGTACAGAAGTCCAGAATGTACTTGATACTGTTGTAGAGCAGGTGCCTCAACTAAAGAAAACTATAAGTGTACCAAGACTTGCAAACAAAAAGACTCTTGAGGTAGGTAAATGAAGTTATTGTCATTGATTGTGAATAACTGTGTCCATCTTCTGTAATGAGTGTGTAATCTGTATTCCTTGAGGATAATTGTGGTCATAATGACATGTAGATTATCATCAAGTGACATATTATTTCCACAACATAGTCTTCCCTATGGATCTTTTGAATTCTCCACGGTCTTGAACAAGTTGTCCTGCCTCTTCTGGTGACAGGCGCAGACAATCTTGAATGTCTTTTGTCCAACAGTGTCTTGGATGGCCATTGTCCCTGTTGCCTTCTATCATCCCCTCCAGTAACACTCTCTCCATGCCATCATGTCTCTTAATGTGACCGCGAAAAGCCTAGCTATTTCTTTAATATGGTGTTCAGAAGCCAGCCTTTCTGGACGTTAATTGTTCGTAACACCTCCTAGTTTGTTTTCCTTGCTGTCCATGGTATTCTCTAAACTCTTCTATAGCACTTTAATTCAAATGATGTTATTCTCTTGACCACTGTTTTATTTAGTGTCCATGATTCACATCCATATGTCGCAACAGGAAATACACATGATCGTAGTAAACACAATGTGATTCTTATGTTAGTACTCTGCCATAGTTTCTTTAGCTGTTTTAATTCTGACAGTGCCATTGCTGTTTTTCTGTTAATCTCAACTGCGCAGTCACACGCATTGTTTATATTAGTTCCTAAATAATCAAAATATGTAACTTCTTCAAAATTGCAGTTCTCAATATTAATTTTTGGTCTTGATTTAGTTTTGTCAGTTGCCATTATTTTTGTCCTTTTCATATTTAAGAACAAGTTTTGCTGTTCGCTGAACTTTTGGGTTGACTTAATTATGTTCAGTAGGTAGTGTTCGTTTGTTGTTAATAGCACTGTGTCGTCTGCATATCTAATTTCTGGTATCTGCAGCACTCCTATATTTATGGGTCTGAAATCAGACTTCATTGTCTCAAGTTTCTAATTATATTTTCCATATAGATATTGAACAAGTATGGAGACAAGGTACAGCCTTGTCTTACCTATTTCTGTACTTTGAACCACTCCGATCGTGCACCCTTCACTTTTACCGCTGCTTCTCGGTCTTTATACAGCTCTGCTATAAGTCGTGTAATGTGTTTTGGGAAATCCATGTAGTTCATTATTTCCCATAATTGATGGTGATTGACACAGTTGACAGTTGAATGCTTTGGTGTAGTTTATGAAGCATGCATTTAATTCGATGTTATACGAAGCTGGGATAGTGCTGTAATATGTGTTCTTGTGTGTTTTTGCTCCATACATGTAGGACTCGGAGTCAGTAATGCCAACTCAGGTGTTATTGTTGTTTTGCTCTTGCTGTTGTTTTCTTGGAGCTCTCTTGAAGGACATTTTGACAGCTTACCATATGATGCATGAATTTAATTGTGTAAAACATCCTGTTTCGAGCTCTATGCCGCATGGGCCGGTGTTTTTTCCACTTCACCAGTAGGTGGTAGCTTGTGATACCTTCCTGAAAGCTGGTTTTTAGGGACTTCCAGCAGATTAGCTTTGCTTTCTACAATGCAGTGTAACAGAAAAATGATCTGTTGTGTTACCATCTTGGTGCAACCGGAAGTCGTGCTGCAAGAAGTCGTGCTTAACATTGGTTAGTTATTGGTTAGTCGTCGGATCATCATCACTGCAAACTGGATACGTCCATAATTGCTCCGATCTCTCCCTGAGTGTATCTACCATTACACTTCTGCTGACAGTACCTATTCTCTGCTGGTTGACCATCATTCTTCTGTGCCCTCTAAAAAAAATTCACTTCTAGCAACACCGCATTTCAAACCCTGTTTTCAAATCCTGGCCATCGAAAAGGAGTCATCATCCACACTAATCTCACTCTCGTGTGCTATATCTCTTATGGAGTTCAAAACGTCAGCTTGATCCATTGCCCCATCGCCCTGTGCCACAATCGCACATGCCGCCAATTGATCTTCTCTTTCATTACCTCAAACACCTACATGTCCTGGCACGAAAATAAATGTAACTACTTTCAATCTCACCTTTCTCAAGGCCTCAATCCACTGTTTGCAAACTTGTACCTTCGTAATGATACTCATAGTCACTCAAGATGCAGACCTGTGTTGCCTTCTGTGTGCCTACCCATTCAAATGCCCTGGTCACCGCCATAATCTCCATGGTCATGCTACTTGTAGTCACATCAAAGGCCCCACTCTCCTCCCTGATCGTTTTACCTGTGCACTGAACTGTGAAGGCCCAAGCACTGCGAACATGTCTAATCACAGATCCATTAGTGTATATAATCACATCCACCTCTTTGGCATTCTCACTGACCAAAGCTTGCACCTCTTGCTCCACAGCTGTGAGATACCATTCTCTGCATTCCCAGCTAAGTGTTATTACTACTCTCAAACAAGTTTCAAAATCTGTGGGTAGACCTTTCCATTCTGCATCTGCTGCCACATTTTGCAACCTGCACATACCTTGTATGACATCCTCAGCACGTCCCATCCATGACTTCCCATTCTTAAGTCTGCTACCTTTAACTTTCTGTATTTTGGAATGCAATGGGTGTTCCTTGTCTGCATGTATTTGAAGGTATGCCTGTGCACGGCAATACTGTAATCTGTGCTCTGTCGTTGGACAGTCGAGTAGGTACCGCATAGCTCATGTCGATGTGTCTCTTGTGCACCAAAGAATGATATGCATTGCTGCATTCTACGCCCGTGTGTTGTCGGGGGCTCGAAAGGGGAGCAAAGAATAGCAACACTGTTTACCTTCCATGCATGTCGTACAAGTCAACTAAGGAGGTTATGGGATGGAGTTGGCTGTCCCATCCCATATAGGGTCAGTGACCCAAAGCCATGCTAAGTCGGATGTGTCAGGCTGAAAGGCGCAGATATCACAGCAATGCTGTAAACCATGACACAATGACACAACGCATTCCGTTCTCCGGACCACATCCTGCTAATCTTCAGGGGTTTGAGAACAAATGCAGAAGAAGAAGAAAGAAGCTGCATTCTAGATTCTATCCAGTCTTTTGATTTGAGTTTGGCTAAGAATCAGAATTTTCAGTGAATATTCCACCACAACCACTGCCAAACCCTGATGCAAAAGAAATATACCTCAGCTCACACTGCACAGCAGTCATAACCTTCATTGCTGCTAATCCTTTGTCTGCTCTTATGATAACATGGTCAACATGTTCCCTGAAACTCGGACTTCTGTCAAAAAACACGCACAGGTAACTCATTGTGCTGGTTCTTTCTGTCTGGGTTTTATGGCTTTTCTACTTTTCTGCAACATGCAAAGTTGGAGTCATGAACGTCAGCTCCCCTGCCAAGTATTCCTTCTTGTTAGGTGTCCAAAGGAACCCACCTCTGGACCATGATCTCTGGTATGGGTGGAGTAGCCAACTGTGCATTCCCTGCCACCCAAAGGGACTCTCCAATTATTCAGGGCTAACATGTTTGTCTGATTCTGGGCTCTCCCAGGGAATTGTCACATCCTGCACAGAGTTGCTTTTCACTAAACTCCGTGTCCCACATTCATAGCTGGGGCACCATGTACACATTGGTAGTTACATGGTGCACATGGTCAGGGTTTGAAATCATCATCTCCCAGCATGATGTGTAATGCTGGATTCTCAATGTTTCACCACTAAGGGAAACTTAATTCTATCTATCTATATTCTGTGGCCATTGTTTGCCTTGCGGCGTCAGGGGTAGAAGAATTCTTTGGAGATGGCCTTCCTGTGTGATGTTTATAAACGTGTTCCTGTGGCTTCTTTGATTTCTGTGATCCATCTTTTACATAGTTTGCCTCTAGCTTTATAGCCATCATGAAATTGATTGTACAGATGAAATGCTGTGCGGCTTCAACAACAGGAAAACTTCACTGTATTGACATATCATCTACTGAGAGTTGAATTTGTTGCATAATGGTTGGTTAGGTGGTTGTCTATATTGGAGTGTTGGATGTGGAATGTACTGCAGCTGCCTGTGTGTGCTTATTAGAAGACGACATCATGCCTGGGTTGGATGTGTTGAGTCATTGGCACAAATAAAACAGACAACACAATGCTGTTTCCTGGACTTTATCGTGCTGGAAATCTAGTAGGACCATTGTCACGCTACAAGAGAGATCTAGTGGGAGTTTGAGAATGAACAAAAACTAAAGACTAGAAGAAAAAGATAATTGAGTTATGAATAGTTGGTTGGTTGTTGGTTGATCCAATTGTCCATGGTTTTTAATTTTTTTGACCCAATGTGTGATGAGTTATGAACCAGCATCATGTTACACATTTTACTCATAAGTGTTCCGCTGCATGGTCAGTGGTTGACAAGAAGCTGCCAGACTAGTGACGCCTTTAGGATTTATTCAGTAGAGACATTACTTGAACCACTAATAACATGAACCCTGGTAGTTGTTATCTGATGGCTAGATTCGACTGCTGGAGTTTTTTTGGGTGCAAAACTTGATTGACATTTAACTTTAAACCCAGATCACTTGGTTGGCAGGCAAATGACTTAGACACTGCATTACTGTAGCTTCCTAGACGTGACTTAGACACTGCATTACTGTAGCTTACTAGAAGTGACTTAGACACTGCATTACTGTAGCTCCCTTATTGTGACTTAGACACTGCATTACTGTAGCTCCCTTATTGTGACTTAGACACTGCATTACTATAGCTCCCTAGAAGTGACTTAGTCACTGAATTACTATAGCTCCCTAGAAGTGACTTAGACACTGCATTACTGTAGCTCCCTTATTGTGACTTAGACACTGCATTACTGTAGCTCCCTAGAAGTGACTTAGACACTGCATTACTGTAGCTTACTAGAAGTGACTTAGACACTGCATTACTGTAGCTCCCTTATTGTGACTTAGACACTGCATTACTGTAGCTCACTAGAAGTGACTTAGACACTGCATTACTGTAGCTCCCTTATTGTGACTTAGACACTGCATTACTGTAGCTTCCTAGAAGTGACTTAGTCACTGAATTACTCTAGCGTCCTAGAAGTGACAGACACTGCATTAATGTAGCTTACTAGAAGTGACTTAGACACTGCATTACTGTAGCTCCCTTATTGTGACTTAGACACTGCATTACTGTAGCTCCCTTATTGTGACTTAGACACTGCATTACTTTAGCTCCCTAGAAGTGACTTAGTCACTGAATTACTATAGCTCCCTAGAAGTGACTTAGACACTGCATTACTGTAGCTCCCTTATTGTGACTTAGACACTGCATTACTGTAGCTCCCTAGAAGTGACTTAGACACTGCATTACTGTAGCTTACTAGAAGTGACTTAGACACTGCATTACTGTAGCTTACTAGAAGTGACTTAGACACTGCATTACTGTAGCTTACTAGAAGTGACTTAGACACTGCATTACTGTAGCTCCCTTATTGTGACTTAGACACTGCATTACTGTAGCTCCCTAGAAGTGACTTAGACACTGCATTACTGTAGCTCCCTTATTGTGACTTAGACACTGCATTACTGTAGCTTCCTAGAAGTGACTTAGTCACTGAATTACTCTAGCGTCCTAGAAGTGACAGACACTGCATTATTGTAGCTTACTAGAAGTGACTTACACACTGCATTACTGTAGCTTACTAGAAGTGACTTAGACACTGCATTACTGTAGCTCCCTTATTGTGACTTAGACACTGCATTACTGTAGCTCCCTTATTGTGACTTAGACACTGCATTACTGTAGCTCCCTAGAAGTGACTTAGACACTGCATTACTGTAGCTCCCTAGAAGTGACTTAGACACTGCATTACTGTAGCTCCCTAGAAGTGACTTAGACACTGCATTACTGTAGCTCCCTAGAAGTGACTTAGACACTGCATTACTGTAGCTCCCTAGAAGTGACTTAGACACTGCATTACTGTAGCTCCCTAGAAGTGACTTAGACACTGCATTACTATAGCTCCCTAGAAGTGACTTAGACACTGCATTACTATAGCTCCCTAGAAGTGACTTAGACACTGCATTACTGTAGCTCCCTAGAAGTGACTTACACACTGCATTACTGTAGCTCCCTAGAAGGCAGATCTGATGAGCCATACTATGATGGAAGGAGTTTTGAAACAAATTGCATGAGTATGAAATGATACTTGTCCAGCATTGTAAGAGTGTGTAATCAGTGAAATCATAGGCATTTATAATACACTACCTGCTTAAGGAGACTATAAGCAATAGGTAAAGGTAGGACAAGGTCCGCTGAGGACCTGTTTCACAAGAAGCTAAAATGTGTGTAACAGATAGATATAAAAATATTATTTGCTGTGCTTTTATCAAAACAGGTTGATGCATGCAGCACAAGAAATCTGTCTAAGAAACCTCAGCTTACGAAGCTGCCCTCAATGAAACCTTTACAAGCACAGCCGAATCAGCCTATGAAAAGATCATCTGTATTGCCATGTTCAAAGTTACCAACATCTAGTAAGTTTTAATGACAGTGTATCTGTAACAAAAGTAGTTGATCATCGCAAACACGGACAAAACTTCATTCTATGTCATGTGTCTTGTCACAGCTCTAAATCTTTGATTATCAACTTCCCCTTCCCACTCGTGACACACCATCCACCTTTTGAGCTTGATTTATCTCTGTGGCTCCCTTTCAGAATGCTATTTTGTTTGAATCGGAGAAACTGTTTTTTCAAATTAACCATTTGTAAGCATCTGTGTGTGTGATGATAGGCTAGACAATTGACAAAAGGCCAAACATCTGTGACCATGTTTAGCTTTGAGCTTGGTGACCAGCGGGTAGGTACAGGAACCAGTTCTCTTGTACAGCTGGCAGACGTCAATATGGTTACAGACGTCCACAGTTCAGTGGAAGTATTTAAAAACCACCAAATGTATTAGTTACCGACTCCGAAGTTGGATGTGTCAGGCCATTGGTGCAAATAAAACAGTGCTAAAACATATTTCTGTTCTCAGGATTACATCCTACTAGAAACCTTGTAGGAACGTTGTCCTACTGTAATGGAGATCCAGTGGAAGTTTGAGAATGAGTGACAAAAAAGCCCACCAAAAACCATTGCAATATTTATCCTAGGTGATATTTACCTGTAACCCACCTAATCATGAGAAAAAATTAATCATTGCAATGTTTATCTATAGTGATGTTTATCTGTAACTCACCTAAACAAGAGAAAAAAGTAATCATTGCAATGTTTACCTTAAGTGATGTTTACCTTTAATCCACCTAATGAAGAGAAATTTAAATCCTAGTTGATGTTTGCCTGTAACCCACCGATTCCAGAGAAATGTTTATCCTAGTTGATGTTTACCTTTAATCCACCTAATGAAGAGAAATGTTTATCCTAGTTGATGTTTACCTTTAATCCACCGATTCCAGAGAAATGTTTATCCTAGTTGATGTTTACCTTTAATCCACCTAATGAAGAGAAATGTTTATCATAGTTGATGTTTACCTTTAATCCACCTAATGAAGAGAAATGTTTATCCTAGTTGATGTTTACCTTTAATCCACCTAATGAAGAGAAATGTTTATCCTAGTTGATGTTTACCTTTAATCCACCGATTCCAGAGAAATGTTTATCCTAGTTGATGTTTACCTTTAATCCACCTAATGAAGAGAAATGTTTATCCTAGTTGATGTTTACCTTTAATCCACCTAATGAAGAGAAATGTTTATCCTAGTTGATGTTTACCTTTAATCCACCTAATGAAGAGAAATGTTTATCATATGTGATGTTTACCTGTAACCCACCTAATCAAGATACATTAAAATTTTTTTCGTACATTCTCAAATTCCAGCAAATGAAGTGAAGTTGGAGATATGTTTCTCCACAACTCTCTGTCTCTTGTGTTGTTAATAAGTTCATTTGGTGATATTCTCCTGTGTCACAATGAAACAACCCATCCAGCAACTTCTCTCTTTGTCTTTCCCTGTTTCTTCTCCCCTTGATCTTTCTGGTGGTTACTAAATGTTTATGTTTTGCTCGTTATCATATGCCCTAAATATCTTGATTATCAACATTTAAGTTTTGCTGTAATTTGTCTTTTAATTTCAGCATCTCTTAGCACTTCTGCAACAGTTATATTATCTGGCCATGAAATTCCATTATCTTTCTGAAAACCACATCTCCGCAGCCGCCAAGCTCATTTTGAGCTTTTTTTCTTTATCATCCATGCTTCACAACCATAAAAAAAGAATTGGTTTCGATATAACATCGTAGCACTTGAATTTGCATATGCATTGATATTACTTCATTGCACAGAATATTTCTCTTTCTGGAAATTCTGATTTGACTTATGCTATCTCTTTATTTCAATGTAGCATCTACCATTTTATATTAAAAATATGTGCTAAGATACTTCGCTTTATCAATTTGATTTAATTTTGCATCATTGATATACTTCGTCTTAGTTGTGTGTATTTCTTTGAAGTAGTCATTACTTTACTTCTTGTTTAGACTCAGGCCTACGTTTTCACTTTCTTGTACTACCATGTCTAACAGGGCTTGAAGTTCTTATTCGTTCCCTGTAATTAGAACTGTATCATCAACTTATCTCAGACTATTCAGATTGTAACATCCATCAGCTATTCCAGACAAATTATTTTTGATATTTCGATGATATTGCATATCATCTTCTGTATACAGGGAGAAAGGTTTTGGCTGCTTTTACTTATTCTGGGCTCTATTGTGTTCATGATGAAGATCTTTTGATCAAAATGTTTTCCTCTGTCTCCAATGATTCACAAAATTTTGTCATTTTGAGTATTCAGTTTAACCAGTCGGACCAGTTTTACTGCAGTTTACACCTATTATCAAGATAGAGAGGAAAGGTGAGATCTATCTATCAATTCACCATTCACTCACTGTGGAGCATACATTATGAATGAATCCCTCCCATCTTGTTCTATCTTTAGCTATTGCTTCCAGTTCTTTCCATGTCTTAGCTGTCCGTTATTGGGTTCATATCTAACTCTTTTCACATATATCGTGATTTTCCTCTTGTTCTCTTTCCCTGTGCATTTCAGAGCAATGCCTGCCTCGTTTTTGTCATATCCATGATTTGCTGAATTTTTTAGCTGTCTGTATTGCAGTGTAGGGTAGCCAACCCTACACCCAACCTTCTTAGTCATTTCTTATGACAGACATGAAAGATGATGTTTTACTATTCTTTGCTACCATTTAGGCTGTGGCAACCCACAGGCAGAAAAGGAGATAACTGAATAAATGTGTCTGATTTGAAAACAAGTACCAAATTCCTTTTTATTTATTTTCAGTTCCATCTACACAAGATCAGGAAGCCATGAGAAGGGATGCAGGTACATTGTCGCAAACAGTTACTTTGAAACAGACAAAACATTCACGTCTTGAGAAAGCAGAGTCTCAGGGAGTGACAAAGCTGTTGTATAAACGTTCTCTAAGACCACCATTTGAAACTGCGGAACAGTCTCATAGGCCTTCAAGAATTCAACAGTTTTCTAATAAACAAGAGATTGAAATAAAAGCTCCAGCTCAAGATGTTACAAAGATGCTGCCAGGAATTGCTCGAATGAAACTTGGGGGCACAAAACTTAGTGGCACAAAACTTGGTGGCACAAAACTTGCAGACACTACGCTGACAAAAAGAACGTCTATGTTGAAAGGTATTCAAAGTACTACTGTAACCAAAACTATGCCTGATGAAATCAAACATTCTCAGTCTTTGCTGAATACCTCTAGAACAATTTCTAAGAAAATTGTACAAGCTGTTGCACCAGCTGATGGATCAAGAACAGTTACCAAGAGCAAACCTTCTTCATTGAATGATGAATTTCCTGCCAATGGTTCAAAAACAGTTACCAAAGATAACCAGCCAGTTGTTTCTAGGACGGTTACAAAGGTAGCTCAGGCTGAAGGTTCTAGAACGGTTACAAAAAGTAAGTGAACTTATTATATTTAATGTTACATACATGTCAATCTATGATGTTTTCAGGTTCTTGTCCTCAAAGTAGACAATGTATTTAGTTATGTTAGTTATCTTCCCTTAGTTTCTAAATTTAAAAAAAATATACATACTATATATAAAGAATGGACTTCCTTGTTTATTACGCTCATCTAGTATAATTCTAAACCTCCAACAATGAGTGCACATTTATATTTCTTTTGATATGGAAATATCATGCCCAATATAAAATTGACATTTATTGTCAAACTGCAAATAGATAATGTGAAATAACTAAATAATATTGGGTGCTTTGAGGACAAGTATCTGTATTTATTACTGGGTAAGCTTTTCACATGTGGTTTTCAATGTGAATCTGGGAGGGGGCACAGATATTTCCAGGGGAGCCATAGAGATAAACTTTACATTTTTTAGAGTGGTTGCGAGTGCGGCCACAGTATGGTGGTAACTATTTTAACATTATCTACTGGTTGGTTGGTTGCTGATCCAACTATCCATGGGTTCATGCCCTTTGACTCTAACATTATCTAACAAGATATGTAGTAGCGAAGCATGCAGAAAGCGAACAAGATTTAGTTTGGCTTCAGGAGAGAGTGGTAGGCCATGGAAGAGAAATGTCTGGTGGACACAGGTTAAAAATGTTTGAGAATGACAGGCATAATGCATTCTTGTCAGTGTCAACTACATTGGTACTAACTTTTCTCCATTTTCTCCAACTGAATGAAAGTCAAACTGTTAATGGCCTGATTTTTATGAGATCATCAGTCAAATAAGTGTCATGACAAGTAGCATAGGCGATCATGTTTCTTCACAACTCTCTGTCTCTTGTATTGTTAATAAGTTTAGTTGGTGACATCTTTTTATTTTACTTGGGGGGTGCAAAGGGAACGCATTGCTCTAGGCGGGCCCAGGGTTAGCAGATAACCAAGATCCCAAATGTACCTCCACGTGGTGCACCCTGGAAACAGAAATACAGCAGCTCAAGCTGATTCTGGCCAAATCATTTGGGGATCGTGTCCGAGAATGTGGAGGTAGCAGATGGAAAGAGATTTGACTGCACAAGAGACAGACAATATCTCCGACACCACCAGCATCACCACATATAGCGACACTGTCGACATACAGTGAAGCAAGTCAGTCCAGTCCGAACATTGGAGGGGCGGCCAATGTAAAATGCACGTAAAGGTAGATGCATGGCGAGAGTCAAATAGATTTCATACCGAGTACAATGAAACAATGAAAGGGCAGAACAGCGCTAGAGGGCAGCGCGAACTGCAAATAGAAAGTGAAAAGTCCCTAGGAAAGGGGAACTACAAGCTCCGTCAGATCGAGACGAGCTTCTAGTTACCTGTGTTCCTTACAGGCAGAGACCCAGACCCATCCATTGGTGTTTGGTAAAGCAAGAAGACCTAACCCAACTCTTATGTCGAGCCTTCCTAAACCGGAAATATGCTCGCGAAGAGAAAGGGTTCTGTACCCGATGGGCTTAGGCAAGAAAGGGACAACGATGGTAGTCCTGGCCCAACTCTACTGTCAAGGTTTCCTATAACGGATGTATACTTGCAGAGAGAAAGGGTTCCGTACCCGATGGGCTCAGGCACAAAAGGGACAACGATTTAGCCCTGGCCCAACTCTACTGTCAGGTTTTCCTACACCGGAAATACACTTGAAGAGAGAAAGGGTTCAGTACCTGATGGGCTCAGGCGCTATTGGGACAAGGACGCTCAGCTCGAGAACGCCTTGCTCTCAAACGCGTGGTGTGAGACACGAACTTGGACAAGGGGTACACGATGTCGGTGAACGACACCTCGGCTAAGAGGGCGAAAGAGCCAGGGTCCAACTCCTCTGTTGAGTTCTTCCCCTTAAGGAACCAGGATCACGGATGAGAAACGGTTCAGTACCCAATGGGCACAGGCACAGCACGTCCAATTACACGAGGCAAGTTCATAGACAGTGGAATACCTCGTGCGAGTCAGACGAGAGCAAAAATCGTCTGGGCGAAGAGTCGCCACTACTCGTGCCTGGAGACAGATATAGAGGCTGTCACAGGCTAAGGGTAGCCCACCCGAATTGTCAAGGCATGCCGAAATCGGATGTGCTAGGCCTACAAGGCGCATAACGGTGGCACAACATAATCACGCTCTCGGCGGAAATCGCATGGATATCCGTGATGGTTACAATGGAGCGAACGCAAAACAAACAAACAAACATTTTACATGGCACAATCCATTCCAAAATTTCTCTTTGTGTGTTGTCCTCTTGATCTTTCCGATTGGTTACTAAATGTTCAAGTTTTGTTTTTCTCATCACATGCCCATAAAAATCATGGCTGCTTCTAATTTTTGCAATAATTTGTCTTTTAATTTTACTCCAATATCTCGAGAACTTCTACATTAGTTTTCTTGGTTGTCCATGGAATTGTCATCATTCTTCTCAAAAACTACATCTCAGTTGCCTTCAGTATTTCCATATTTTCTTGAGCTCTTTTGTTTACTGTCTATGTTTCACATCCATAAAAAGGTATTAATATAGGCTCAATATAACATCACAGCACTCGAACTTGCGCATGCATTGATACAGCTCAGTTCCATATAATGTTTCTCATATTTTTAAATGCTGATTTGGCCTGTGCTATCCTGCTCTTTCTCATTGGAGCACTGGTTATCTGATGTTAAAATGGTACCAAGATTGACTTTATCCACATGATTTAATTTTGCATCATTAATATTAATACTGCACTTTTGCGATGTGTATTTCTTTGAAACAACCATTCTTCTGTTTTCTTCTTGTTTAGACTGAAACCTTTGTTTTCACTTTCTTGTACGAGGGGTGGTCGTAAACAGTTTTGCACAATACTAAGAAATCGTAAAGACAGTCAGGATTGTTGTATATCATGTTAAAGACGCATTATTGGTTGACAATTCCCACACGTTCATGGTTTGCGTGGTGCAGTGCATGAAAGTGAAATTGGTGGGAAACTACGTTTCTAGAAGACTACGTTCTTGAAAGAATATGTCACGTAATGATGATGATTATCTATTCATCAGGCAGAAGAATTGTACTTTCAGTTCCAGATGTCTGTTTTATTCAGAATGGCTGTTCTTCTTCTTCTTTCGTTCACTTGAAACATGTCTATATCTGTAATTCTGTCTCCTTAATAAAACTCACTGTCTTTTGTAGTTCATACAGTGTCCCATAGAGCTTTGATTCCAGTGTTGTTTCCTCTGGCCAATATGTCTGCCTCAGCGTTTCATGCTCAGAACACTCTTGAAGTATATGTTTGGCACTCTGTGCTGCCTGTCCACATGTACACATCGCCGTGTTGCCAATCTTGAACTTTGTATACATGTGACTGCGGAGTCGGTTGTGTCCTGTTCTGAGACGTAGAAGAGTAAGCAGAGTGCTGAAGACGGAGGCATCCAGACAAAAGGCGCACAGATAATCAGGATGCCACGCACAAAACACAATGGAAACATGTCTGTATCTATAAAAAGTTATGGTGCCTGCCCTGTGGCGGACGTTCAGGCAGGGACGGTGCCTGGCCCTATACCTCGAAAGGGCGATGCATGGCGAGAGACATAGATTTCATACCGAGTACAATGAAACAATGAAAGGGCAGAACAGCGCTAGAGGGCAGCGCGAACTGCAAATAGAAAGTGAAAAGTCCCTAGGAAAGGGGAACTACAAGCTCCGTCAGCTCAAGACGAGTTTCTAGTTACCTGTGTTCCTTACAGGCAGAGACCCAGACCCATTCATTGGCGTTTGGTAAAGCAAGAAGACCTAATCGAACTCTAATGTCGAGCCTTCCTAAACCGGAAATATGCTCGCGAAGAGAAAGGGTTCCGTACTCGATGCGCTCAGGCACAAAAGGGACAACGATTTAGCCCTGGCCCAACTCTACTGTCAGGTTTTCCTACACCGGAAATACACTTGAAGAGAGAAAGGGTTCAGTACCTGATGGGCTCAGGCGCTATTGGGACAAGGATGCTCAGCTCGAGAACGCCTTGCTCTCAAACGCGTGGTGTGAGACTCGAACTTGGACAAGGGGTACACGATGTCTGTGAATGACACCTCGGATAAGAGGGCGAAAGAGCCAGGGTCCAACTCCTCTGTTGAGTTCTTCCCCTTAAGGAACCAGGCTCACGGATGAGAAACGGTTCAGTACCCAATGGGCACAGGCACAGCACGTCCAATTACACAAGGCAAGTTCATAGACAGTGGAACACCTCGTTCGAGTCAGACGAGAGCAAGAAAATCGTCTGGGTGAAGAGTCTCCACTACGCGTGCCTGGAGACAGATATAGAGGCTGTCACAGGCTAAGGGTAGCCCACCCGAATTGTCAAGGCATGCCGAAATCGGATGTGCTAGGCCTACAAGGCGCATAACGGTGGCACAACGTAATCACGCTCCCGGCGGAAATCGCACGGATATCCGTGATGGTTACAATGGAGCGAACGAAAAACAAACAAACAAACTGTATGTTGTAATAATTGCAATAGGGACTTCAAATCCTGCACAAATTTTGACAAGGTACCAGCTGTAAAGCTGAATTACACCTGGTTAGAGCAAGCATATTTCCAGTTGTAATTTATGGATTTGAAACGTGGACATTTAATAAAGTGACAAAGAGAATAGCAGTCTTTGAAATGAAATGCTATGAAAGATTCTGAGAATATCTTGGGCAGTGAAAAAGATTTATCAAGCAGTGATATGAACATTAAGCATTGAAGAGTGTTGACTCGTAAACAACATTATAATAAGAAAGCTGAGATATTTTTTGGCCACATAAAGAGACATAACATGGAAAAAAATTAATAATGCAAGGTATGGATGCTGCTCGTAGCATAGGTAAGTGTTGTCCATGACGACGATGGATAAGTAGCATCTCAGATTGTTTAAACATGCCCTTTACCATGGCAGGTAAACTTTCCCAGAATTGTGAGAAAATCAGAAAATCCATAAAGGAAGGCTTTGTTTGAAAAAAAATAATGTCATCTGGAGTCCAAGTATGAGTCTTCAGCCGATTTTATCACAGCATAGATGATGTGATGGGGTAATCAACGTCAAGCCTGACTACTTTAGTCCCGACTTACATGACGTGTGACAGAGTTACTGCTTTTGACTTCTCTCTCTAGTCCTGGCAACACACAGGCATTACTAGCTTTATGCAAATAGGTGGTGCTTTCTGTCATCATCCTCACTTGTTGTCTCTGCATAGACAGTTGACTGCAGTGACTCTCCATTATTGCTATTATTCTCAGCTCAAGATGAGTTATCCAAATGCAGATATTATTTACCATTCTTCACCTGACTGTTGCTGAAGTGTGAAACAGGAGAAAAGAATAGTGACATTGCTACCTGCCAAGCTTGCCGAAAGATGCAACTACTGAGGTTTTGAGGTGGAGTTGGCTGTCCTATCCCATGACTCAGAAGCCATGCAAAGTTTGATGTGCTGGGACAAAAAGTACAGATATCACAGATAAATTGTAAACCATGACATAATGCATTTCGTTCTCCAGACTACTTCCTGCTAATCTCAGAAGTTTCAGAATGAACTCAGAAGATGAATTTTACCATTGTTAACATGCAGATAATTAATACTAAATTTTCATATATTAAATATTTTGTAGATATATTTAAAGTAGACCACAGTACTGAATTAAAATGTAAAGTACCAATACTATCTATACCAGGTGTTCTCAACCTAATCCTCGTTAACACCATGTGAGTTAAAAATGTGCTCAGGAGCACTAACGATGACATGTGGTAGGTGCTCGTCATGTGAAAAGTTGCGAACCCTTGATTTATACAGATTGGACTGGGGCCTATAGATGCACCTTAAGTGCAGAGATGTTGATTCTGACATATTTTTTTATTTTCAGCTTCTGGTGGACAGTCATCAGATAGATCTAGAAAAGAGTTTAGCACACCAATGATGTGTGACAAGAATCTTGCTCCAAGGAGATTGTCTAATGTCTTCCAGTCGCCTCCAACACTAAGGTAAATTAGGATAATTGTAAACATACCTGTAAACTGTATCTGGAATAAAGGAAGACTCTGGACAGATCAAATAAAGAAGGGACATAGATTGAATAAAGAAGGGGCTCTGGGCATAGATTGAATAAAGAAGGGCTCTGGACAGAACAAATAAAGAAGGGGTTCTGGACATAATAAAGAAGGAGCTTTGGACAGATAAAATAAAGAAGGGACTGGACATACATTGAATAAAGAAGGGGCTTTAGACAGAGTGAATAAAGAAAGGACTCTGGATATAGATCAAAATAAAAAGAAGGGGCTCTGGACATAAAGTAAATAAAGTTTTATGAAAGTTCTAAGTTATAATCATCACATGGAAAGATCTGGAGTGGAAATCTTTGAATGGAGTAGATGAGAGAATTCATCCACGAAAACCAGGGGCTTGATTGAAAGAAGTTAATCACAACTGTGGTTCACAGAGATGGGGGATATGTAGTAAAACCATTTTGTACCAATGGTAGCTCAATTCTGGACGTTTCTTATAAGGTTAAGTCATGTATCACATTTACATGTCATGGATGCGTATATTATAATACTGCATTAGAACCCTTTTTGTATTTGACCAACAACATACCTAGAGATCACCAAAGAGTTGAAGGTTCAAAAGGGAAGCAAAGAATTGTAGCGTTTATCTTCCACTCATATCGTAGGAAGTGAATAAGGAGGTTATGAGGTAGAGTTTACTGTCCCATCCCATATAGGGTCAAAGGGACCCAGTTGTTATGCTGACGTCAAATGTGTCGGGTTGAAAGGCGCAGTTATTGCAGCAAAGCTGTAAACCATGACACAATGCATCCCATTCTCCAGACTACATCCTGCTAGCTAATCTGCAGGAGTTTGAGAATGAACGCAGAAGAAGAATAGGCCTAGAGATTACAGAAGCTCTGGTAACCATTTCCTTACTCTTGGCTGACCTTGAAACTGTTTGTAATCTAACAATATTTTCAGTTGACCTGGAAATCAAACCTTGTGTCATTTTGCAAGTCCGTTCAGTGGTTAGAAAGTGGATAAAATAAGATGGAAAGAATAATTCTAAGAACTTCTGAAATCGGAAATAAGCACCAACAACCCCACATTCAAACATAAATGGGATCAAGAAACAGAACCATATATAATATCATAGGTCGAAGAGGCACTGAAAAATTAGCCCAATCCACAAAACTCTGAGCGAAGACTGAATAACAACAGAATTAATAAACAAATATGGCGACACTGAAGTAAAATGGCAACACAATATTCTACACGGCATGGAATGAGCGAAGAATATCTGAAGACTGGGAGACAGCAATAATAATTCTGATATGGGAGAACAAGGGTTCAAAGAGAGACTGCAACAAATACAGAGGGATATCGCTACTGAGTCAAGTTGGTAAGACTTACGCAAAGATAATAGAAAAAAGACTGAGACCATGTATAGACCTCCAAATAAGTAGACAAGTTGGATTGAGGAAGGACATTGGCTGCATGTACGCCTTTTCATACTTTTGCAACTGAGTGAACAGACAATATAATACAATAATCAACTGAATATCAAATTTATAAACCAAACTGAACATCACATTTACCGACCAAGAAAAGCTTTTGACAGAGTTAACAGACAAACTATGGACCTACTTAGAAGAGTACAGAATCCACGGCCAACTTCTAGAAAACAACAGAACTCTATATCAAAGCGGTACAGCAAGAGTAAAAACACTAGAAAGAATGACAGACACATTCATAACAACATCTGGAGTCAAATACCATTGTGTCTTGTGAGAAGATCTGCTGTATAATAAGTATTAAAAGACTGCTTCTTGCAGAGTAGTTTATTCTCGTTGTTGAACAGATTGGTTATTCATGAAGTTAGAACAATCTAACCTGATTATTCATACATTTTTACAGTACTATTGTAAGCAACAGTGGCAGGGCACACAATTCTTTCATTCCCACGCCGTCCAGGTTTAATCGCAGTGCCAGGTAAGCTGTATGATTTTCATTTATTGGGTGATATTTTGTCTCATATAATTTACCAGTTGCTCCTTTTCTCTGTGTTTGTTCTCAAACTCATATTTAGTAGGATGTAGTCCAGAGAATAAAATGTATTATATCACATGGCTTCAAGTTTGATAAAAGTGTCAAAAAATAGCATTCTGACATTGGATATGCTGGAAAGAAGCAGATGTTCTTTTTCTGTTTTATGTCATGTGATATATTCTCTCCAGAACGATGTCTGCCCAATGAACTCCCTGAACCTCTCTCTGTCGTGGACAATGTGAATTGCATTTTCCAATGACATATTCATGTTATCTTTAATATTGTCAGTCTGTCGTCTTCTTGGTCTACCCTTTCTCCTCCACCCAGGTGCTCTGCCCTCTATTATTTGTCTTTTTAAACAGTTGTGTCTCTTTATTTTACCAAACAGGTATAGTTTTATTTTTACTATTGTGTTTAGTAACCAATACTCTGACATCTTTAATGTGTTTATAATATCTGAGTTTCTTTTTTCTTCCTTCCATGATATTCTAAGTATCTTTCAGTAGCATTTTATCTCAAAAGCGTTGATCTTCTTTGCTGCTGTTTTACTTAGGGTCCATGTTTTGCAGCTGCATGTTACAACTGGAAAAATAAGTTCTTAGTATTAGCAGTTTCATTTCTATTCTGTTGTTTTTCCATGTTTTTCAAACGTGTTGTTTTACAGTATGCCATTGCCAATCTCTTCCTTATTTCTGCCATGCAGTCTCCTGCACCATTGATATTTGCTGCTAAGTATTCAAATTTATCCACACATTCTATCTCGGTATTGTCTATTCAGATTTTTGGTTGTTGTGTTGTTATATCTGTTGACATGATTTTTGTTTTTTGCACATTAGAATATACGTTATGTGTTTCACTGTTTCTTTGTGTTCTTGATTAGTTGTTCCAATCCCTTTATATCATTTGAAAGAACCACAGTGTCATCCGCGTTGCGTAGTTCAGGGATTTAAAAACCACTGATGTTTAAGGCACGGTAGTCAGCTTTGTGTATGTCTCCTCTCACATTCCTCATTATATTTTCTGCATAGATGTTGAACAGGTGGGGGAGAGTGTGCATCCCTGACTTGCTCCACCCTGTACCTCAAACCACTCTGAGAGGTCACCCTCTAACTTCACTGCAACCTTTTGATCTTGGTAAAGCTCTTCTATTAGATGAATCAGATTTCTTGGGAACCCATATTGTTCATTATCTCCTATAGTTTTTGGTGTTGGACACAAATGTTTTTGAATAATCTATGAAGCACTTGTGCAGGTCAGTTGAGAATTCCCAACACTTTTCCGTAAGCCTCATGTTAAGTATGTGATCTCTTGTTCCTCTGCTCGATCTGAAACAGGCCTGTATTTCATTTATCTCCATCTCTAATTTTAGTTTGATTCTTTGTATTATGATGCTGAACATTATTTTACTTGCGTGACTTAAAACGGCTATACTTTGAGCAAATCTGAAGGTTGCCTTTTTTGGGGAGGAGTATATATAATTTATTCTATTCCTCTGGCCATGTGCTGCTTTCCCATATTTTGCAGCAGAATTTGTGGTAAATCTTGATTCTGGCCTCACCCCCTGCTTGTATCATTTCTGTTGTTAAACCATTGTTGCCTGGGGCTTTTCCTTTCTTTAACCTTTAGATCTATATGGTCGCAATATTGCTACTGTAGTACTCTCCGGGATGCCTATGGTCGCAACACTGCTACGATACGATATCGCCCGATTCCCGAGTACGAAACTTCACGAACTTAAGCTCATGTGACGTAGAATTCCTGCCACACAAAGCTAGGAATACTTCACAGTCTAAAGGTCAAATTCCTTTACGCATTACCATTGTAAGAAGGGAGAAAGCTGGCTGGATTTGTCAATCCATTTCTGGAGCGTTTGGTAATTTTCAGTGCCATATTTTACTATCAAATTGAGTACCACGTGGCATGGATAAGTGATCGTGACTACGTTTTAATTGTTGTTTTTTGTGTGTTTAATATGTTGTTATTTGATAAGAATGTTTGTGTATTCATTCAAAAGCACAAGATCAATATGTATCAGGGATGCCATGTGTGTGCATGGACAATAAGTGCGCTGTGTGTCGGCCTAGACCTAGTGTTGACCAGACAAGCATTATATGTGATTTCTTCACATTTTATTAGTTTTTTTAGTCTATATTATATTACTTTGGATATGAAACAATATATATACAACAAGTATAGGTATTTAGGAGGATTTTATCAATGTTGCCACATATTGCTCAAGTATTAGGGCAGTCAAGAAGTTATATTTGCAATCTTTAAAGCGGCGTTTTGAAATTTTCCCCCTTTTTTCAACTTCACAACTTGCTTACAACTGTCATATCACACCAACAAAAACATGATTATATTCACTCCTTTATTTAGATGGGCAAAGATTATTTTGATATCTTTTAAAACAAAAAAGTTATCCCATTTTCAAAACACCCACCATCAATAACGCAAATTTTCCAAAAAATAAGTCATGCCCCAGGGGATATTGCATAATTTTAAGTCAGAGCTCTAAAGGTTAAACTTTCTATTGTGTATATTGCTTCTTCCTTTGTAGGTTCTGGCTCTTTTTCGTATTCATTTATTGATTAATTTTATGTTTTTTCTTGTGTCATTGTACATCTCACTGCAGTATTCCTTCCATCTATGTAAGATATGCTTCCCTTCCATTAGCATGTTGCCTTGTTTATCTTTCAGCACTTTTAACTATTTCCGGACCAATCACCACTATACTGGCTTTATAGCATGGGTCTACAGGACCAATCACCACTATACTGGCTTTATAGCATGGGTCTACAGGACCAATCACCACTATACTGGCTTTATAGCATGGGTCTACAGGACCTTTCACCACTTTACTGGCTTTATAGCATGGGTCTACAGGACCTTTCACCACTTTACTGGCTTTCATTTGATATTTGATTACTTCACAAGGCTAACTGTAACCTTGTGAAGTAATCAAATATCATCAATGTACTTATGTATTCATATTCTGTATCCATTCCCCTTTCCAATGATATATTACACATACACTATTTATCAATATTAGTATGTCAAGTGAATCATTAAAAAACACATAAGGAAATTTTATAAAATTAATTTGGTCCAAACCTAAAAATAATAAAGCTCTGAAAGAGTTAATGATGGTTGAAATTTGTTGTCTTGTAGATGTACATTTTTGAACATCAATTTACTGTTACCTTGGTTTTTCTGCCCTTCTATTTCAAGGCATATTTTTTAAAAGGTAATTTTGCTTATCTTGCCTAATTCTTCTTTGAGTCTCTCTTAACAGACTTCTATAATTGCTCCATTTTTACTTCTATTTTTAATTTGTCTTCTTTCTTGGATGATGTTCATACTTTCTTCTGTTATGTACTCTTTCTTCTTTTTGCTTTTTTGTGTACCTTGTTTTTTGCACAGTTATTGAAAATTTCAATTATTTTGTTTTCAAGTTCAATTGAAGTGTATTCTTGTATTTCAAAATTGTTTCTCAAATTTGTTTTGAATTTCAATGTTGTATTATTACGGTATAGACATCATATATCCGAAAATGATCAAATTTTTTATTGTCTTATTTGAACTTTGCGATGAGTAACTCATGATCAGTGTTGTAGTCTGCGGCTGGTAGTATCTTGCATTGAAGGATGTTTGTTTTACATTTTGTTCTATAAATATATAATCAATTTGGTTTTTTGTCTTTCCATCCGGTGACCTTCAGGTGTATAGTCTTCTTGGGTGATGTTTGAAAAAGATGGGGGATTTACTTCCGTGCTGTTTTCTGCACAGAAGTTTAGCAAATGTTCCCCTCTATTGTTCCTACTGTCTAGGTCGTGTGTATCTTAGTTCAAGTCATGTTGATATTTGACCTGACCTACTTTAGCGTTGAAGATGCCTAGAACTATGTTGATGTCTTGGTTATTGATTTTATCGTGCACAAATTGAAGTTAATCGTAAAAATCTTCTATTTCTTTTTCATTTGCTGTTGTTGTTGGGGCAAGAATCTGTGTAATGGTGATGTTTCTTTTTCTCTCCCTTTATTCTGATGGTGATTATACACTCATTTATGGGGTAATATCTTAATAAAGAGGATTGGATGTTTTTGGAGAGTAAGAAGCCTACACCGTTTTGTTCACCATTTTCTGATCCGGAGAAAATGCACAATTCTCCATTTTTTTTAAACGTGAAATGTCCTTTATTTGCCAGTGTTCCACTATACCCAGGATGTCTACTTTTGTTATTTTCACCTCTTCTATTACTAAGTGTTGCTTCCCATGTTTTAAATAATGTTTTAATGTTTTTCTGCGTTTGCGCTCTGAAAATCAGCAGGAAATAGTGTGGTTTTTGCCGGGGAGCATGATGTATGTTGTGCTGCTCATTTAGTGCTACAGTGGAGCTGCGTTATTTGCACCTTCAGACCCAGCACATCTGATTTTGGTGTGAGACCCAGATAGCCAAGCTAATTTATAGCCAAACTAGAAATCATGACACTGTACATTCTATTCTCTGGACTACATCCTGCTGACTGGAAGGAGTTTAAGAATTTGAGCAGAGGAAGGATAAAACTGATTTCTACATTCCAAATCAGATGAACCGGAAGGTGCAAAATAATGCAACTCCACTGTGAAACCAGCAGCACAGATTACTTCAGAGTCTGATATTAAAAAAAAGTAAAGTAACCCATAGCATTTATTAATGCCGTAGGGGTGTGAGATGTTAGCGATCTCACATTTCAGAGGTTCTGCAAATGAGGGCAGTAGCCATCTCCTCTCCCTCGCAGTCTTTACTTCCCGGATTAATCCGGTACCCATTTAAGGCTGGGTCGACCCGGGAGCCATTACGATCTGAAAAACATTTCCACCTCAACTGGGGAATGAACCCAGGACCACTCATATGCGAAGCCAGTGCGCTAACCACTGCACTAACGCGGCTCCCTAATATACTGATATACAGACGTATAGAATTCTGAGTGTTCATATGAAAGGCATCTATAGTTGGTGAGCAACAGCGACTCTGCTGCCTGCATCTGCAGAACAGAAACACAGACATCAGAACACATAATACAGAATTGTCCCAGTTTTGCTGTTCACAGAACAACAATCTGGCCCACAGGAGCTTCTCTGCAAAACAAGTTGTTGGAAACTCAAGATGATCTAAAACAAACCGCTCTATACATGACCAATATTTGATTTGATGTTTAACAATTCATCGCAGAAAAAGAAGAAAGGTGAGCAGACTATAGTAAAGAGAAATCTAATTATGTTGCTGAATGGTATATGCAATATGAACTGGATGCAAGCAATAGGATTGTGACAGTTTTATGTCTCAGTTGGATAAATTCACTATTAAACATGGTACAAACTGTACTGGATATCTGCTTAACAGTGAGTGCTGTGTGTAATCAGTGAGCCACAGAAACTATTAGCATTCATACTCATTAACTAGAGGTGGGGTTACGCAGAACTTTGTGTGTCCATATAATTTATAATTTTAGATAATTTCAAAATGAACATTTCTGTTGACAAATATTTTATACATGGTCAAGGTTTCAGTTTTCCTATCCTAAATATTTATAGTAAATTCTAGATTTTTCTTTCAAATAATATTTTAGGACATTGATTGTGTAGAGTTAGTAGGACATGAATTGATTGTTTAGAGATAGGAAGGAATTGATAGTTCCGAGATAGTAGGGCAGGAATTGATTGTTTAGAGATATTAGGACAGGAATTGATTGTTCAGAGATGTTAGGACATGAATTAGTTGTTCAGATTATGGGGCAAGAATTTATTGTTCAGAGATAGTATGGCAGGAATTGATTATTCAGAGATACTAAGACAGGAATTGATTGTTCAGAGATGTTAGGACATGAATTAGTTGTTCAGATTATGGGGCAAGAATTGATTGTTCATAGATAGTATGGCAGGAATTGATTATTCAGAGATACTAGGATAGGTATTGATTCTTCAGATATAGGACAGGAATTGATTAATCTGAGATTCTTCTTCTTTCGTTCACTTGAAACATGTCTATATCTGTAATTCTGTCTCCTTAATAAAACTCACTGACTTTTGTAGTTCATACAGTGGCCCATAGAGCTTTGATTCCAGTGTTGTTTCCTCTGGTCAATATGTCTGCCTCAGCGTTTCATGCTCAGAACACTCTTGAAGTATATGTTTGGCACTCTGTGCTGCCTGTCCACATGTACACATGGCCGTGTTGCCAATCTTGAACTTTGTATACATGTGACTGCGGAGTTGTTGTGCGCTGTTCTGAAATGTAGAATTATAACTTGTTCTGATCTGTTCATAATGTGATAGTCATCTTGTGTTGGTGTTTGTGGCTTTCTTATTGACTTGATCATCTGTTTTTTCTGATGGTAGGTGATTGGTATGTCTGGTTGGTCTTCGGCAGCACCTTCCTTAGCCAGTTGGTCTGCTTTTTCATTTCCTCATTTATAATCTGAGATAAATGTGTAAATTTATTAGAAATCATTAACTCTTTCCGGACCAATCGCCAGTATACTGGCTTTATACTATGGGCCTACAGGACCAATCGCCAGTATACTGGCTTTATACTATGGGCCTACAGGACCAATCGCCAGTATACTGGCTTTATACTATGGGTCTACAGGATCAATCGCCAGTATACTGGCTTTATACTATGGGCCTACAGGACCAATCGCCAGTATACTGGCTTTGATTTGATATTTGATTACTTCACAAGGCTAACTCTAACCTTGTGAAGTAATCACATACCATCAATGTACTTATATATTCATATTCTGTATCCATTCCCCTTTCCAATGATATATTACACATACACTATTTATCAATATTAGCATGTCAAGTGATACAATAAAAAACACATATAAGGAAATTTTATAAAATTAATTTGGTCCAAACCTAAACATAATCAAGTCCTGAAAGAGTTAAGGAATTTAAAAAAAATTTATTATATGAGATTCAGTTGAATTTGGTAAATGAGATGGCGCATGTCGGCGGAATGGACATGGTTAAAATTTTTCTCTTTCAGAAATAGCATGATGGAAATGAACATTGAAAATTTGAATCTAGAGTTTTGTAACTACTAGATGGTGTCTAAATAATGAATATATGAGTTATATCATCATCATCAGGTGGCATGCTGGCTGGCGTAGGCGATCAGGGCTCTCTATCTCCAGCATTATGTATTAAGATCGTTGTTGTTTCCCTGCCAGGCCAGGTTGTCAAACTAATATTTTCTCATGTTGTCACCCTCTGTATCTGTTGCTTTCAATATTGCCTGTTGTGACTATGTTCTCCAAACTTCCCTGTCTCATGAAGTGGCCAAAAAACGATTGTTTTTTCTTATATGTTTGATTAAGGTCCTTTTTGCATTTGACTCTTTCAACACCTCCACATTAGTTTTTCTGGCAGTCTATAGTATTCTCAGCATTCTTCTGTAGAACCACATCTCTACTGCCTCTAATTTTCCAGTTGGTTTATTGTCCAAGACTGGCATCCATATGTTAGTATAGGAATTATATAGTACTGCAGAACTCTCTCACATCTAATGATAAGGTCATATTACACAATATATTTGTCATTTTTCTGAATGTTGTTTTTGCCTGCCCTATTCTGCTTCTTATTTCTGTTGAATTTCTTCCATCGGCTGTAATCGTGGTACCTAAATATTTGAATTGGTGGACCTGTTTTAATACTATATCTTTCACTATATACTATAATACTTTGATCTTGCAAGGTGTGGTATTTTGTTTCTTTGAAATAACCATTACTTTTGTTTTCTTTATAATTAGAAAGAGGCCTTTCTCTTTACTTTCTGTGACTTACTACATTAATTAAAACTTGAAGGTCTTCCTCACATTTAGCAATCAAAACAGTGTCATCCGCATATCGCAAATTATGTATGTTATGTCCTCCCACTGATATTCTTGTGATATCATCTATTGCACACATTATGTTATGAGTTAATATGGAAACTATAAAGAACTGTTTGTACACCTATGTGATTTTCTTTTTAAGGTATTCCCATAGCACATAATGCTGTAGGATGTGAATTCTTGAAGATCTTACAGTATTATGCTTTAGTATTTGAGAGTGTGGTAGCAGTTTTTATTTTTGTTATTGTTGCCTTTCCTAACACACCCAGTGGTATTTTGTCAGTTCTGAGACTAATGCTTGCGGTAATGTGACATCAGCTGTATAGCCTGGTAAGCCAAATTTGGCCTGTTGGTCATATTTAGTTCACCTCTGATCTAGAGTGTTCTTACACTAAGGATTATGGGTTCAATCCTCTGTGTTTACAGAATAGTGACATATTTACCTGCCATGCATGTAAATAAAAGCGACTACTGTGGTTCCAGGGTTATCCCATCCCACAGATGGACAAAGTGACCCAAAAGCCGTGCTGAAATTGAATGTTTCAGACAACTTCTTCTTCTTCAGCGTACATTCTTAAAATCCTACTGGATCTCTCTTGTAGCAGGACAATGTTCCTATTAGATTTCCAGCAGGATGCAGTTCAGAGAATGGAAATTTGTGTCGCTGTTTTATTTGTGCCAATGGCCAGACACATCCATCTTCAGTGATGCCAGACTAAAAAGTTCATTCATCGCAGCCAAGTTCTATAAACTATGACAACACATTTTATTCTCTGAACTACATCCTGCTAATCTGCAGGAGTTTGAGAGGGAACAAAGAACATGATGGATTCAATTCTTGGGGTGACCAGTATACCCAGCTATGGCTATTTTGTTATCCAACTCACACTGTTGGGGAAGCTAAAGCAGCGAGGAAGAGAACTATCCCACTCACCTCTCACACAAAAACTCCCTTCAAAGCTTAGTTCTGTAATGTAGAAAGCACTCTACGCTGTTATGACATGAATTGCTATGGGACTACCTTATAAGAATTCTAAAAGATTTCAGCTGCTGAATACAATCAATAAAAAAAAGTGAAAGTTCTATCCTTTGTTCTGCAGAAACCAAGCAAGCAATGGAACACGACTAATGTCATAGATATGGGAGGTGGCTTGATTTTCCAGTGCAACGGTGGAACAATCTTATTTAAGAATTGTAATGTGTATTTTGATCTTAATGTGATTTGCTAATGATCTTCAGATATTAACACATGATTTAATCCTTTAGTGCATGCTTCAGCAATCCAGATATTCACAAATTATATGATTTAATCAGATTGTTTGTTTTAATTACCAGGAATTATGAGCAATATAGCTCGTTTATCCTTTTGTTAAAGTGGGGAGGGTGGTGAGGTCTTTGTCTTCAGAGCTTTACTTCATTCCGATAAGACTCCCAACTTGTGGTGGCAACCATTGCTTTGAGATGAGACGTCCTACCCAGATGAGCATAAAACCTAATTGTAATGATGAAATGCTGAGTAGCTTCCACAACAGGGCAGTCGCACTTTATTAGACATTTCATCTGCTCGGTTCCAAAACTTTTGTAACCTTCCGTGACCCTCCCACCCCAATTGTATAGAAGCAAAGGGAGCTGCAACCCTGACATTTGAAAAAAGACTTTTAATAGGGTAAAAAAAACCCATAAAAACTAGAGTTTTTGGTATAATATAATTCAATATAATTTGAACGTATGACATAGTGAGATGATTGAAATTGTGAATTGTTCTCCTTCTGTGTTTGTTCTGAAACTCCTGCAGATTAGCAGGATGTAATCCAGAGAATGGAATGCATTGTCTTATAGTTTACAGCTTTGCTGCGATATTTGTGCCGTTTTAGCCTGGCACATCCAGCTTCATCATAGCTTCTAGGTCAGTGACATATGTTAGATGGGACAGCCAACTCCACCTTATAACCTCCTGAGTCAGCTCTTATGACATGCACGAAAGGTAAGCAGTATTGCTTATTTTTGCTTCCCTTTTGTGACCAATAACACATAGGTGTTTAACTTGTTAACAAGCTGTTTATGGCATCCTCGTCCACTTTTGCAGGCAGATGTTCTCACCAGACATCGTTCAGTCTTTGAACTTTCTTCTTTCCCTGCATGTTCCAGTCTGGTGCTTTGTCTAGTTATATTGTTCAGCATCTTTTGTCCTATCGATCTCCATTTCCTAACTTCCATTTCCTAACTGAACACTTGTGTGATTTAATAATTGAACTAATACGGATGTTATGCTGTATGTTTGTTGTTACTGAGGATACTTCAATACCTGTTTGGGATGTTCGTTGTTGTTGTAATAATAGTCCTTGTCTCGATTGGTCCATTTTCAGTGACTTTAGTGCACAGTTTGAATGTCTTGACAAAATAGCATCTTTTTTTGGTGATGCTGTTAGTCAAGTACGGGAAAACTCGTGTATGAGGGTTGCTAGGCAATTTGGTGCCGTTGAGCGGGCTGGTTCAATTCCCGTTAGTCTCAAGAATTTTGTCATTTAATAGCAACTTGGTCATCTGTTACATAGTTGACAACAGATTCATCTATTCATAAATATCTAATTTTGAAGTAAATTTTTGGGTCCTGTGCCCTGTTTTGGAACCATAAAACAATACATACTTCACAGTTGAATAATTTTTTTTACTTATTTTTTTTCTTATTTTTTTTTCATTCATTCTTAAACTCCCACAGAATCTCTTATAGCAAGACAATGGTTATACCATATTTTCAGCAGAGTGTAGTTCAGAGAATGGAGATACTTTGTGTTACTGTTTCATTTTGGTTGGAGTGTCTCACCCATTCGAATATAGCAATTGTTGGAATGTTTCACTCATTGGAATATAGCAATTGTTGGAGTGTTGCTAGCTTATGTCATTATACTATAGTGTTACTGGCTTAAAGCAGTCACTGGACTATAGTGTTACTGGCTTATAGCAGTCACTGGACTGTAGTGTTGCTTCTTAAAACAGTCACTGGACTGTAGTGTTGCTGACCTATAAGTCACTGGACTGTAGTGTTGCTGACCTATAAGTCACTGGACTGTAGTGTTGCTGTCTTATAACAGTCACTGGACTGTAGTGTTGCTGACCTATAAGTAACTGGACTGTAGTGTTGCTGTCTTATAACAGTCACTGGACTGTAGTGTTGCTGTCTTATAACAGTCACTGGACTGTAGTGTTGCTGTCTTATAACAGTCACTGGACTGTAGTGTTGCTGACCTATAAGTGACTGGACTGAGTGTTGCTGTCTTATAACAGTCACTGGACTGTAGTGTTGCTGACCTATAAGTCACTGGACTGTAGTGTTGCTGACCTATAAGTCACTGGACTGTAGTGTTGCTGTCTTATAACAGTCACTGGACTGTAGTGTTGCTGTCTTATAACAGTCACTGAACTGTAGTGTTGCTGTCTTATAACAGTCACTGGACTGTAGTGTTGCTGACCTATAAGTCACTGGACTGTAGTGTTGCTGTCTTATAACAGTCACTGGACTGTAGTGTTGCTGACCTATAAGTCACTGGACTGTAGTGTTGCTGTCTTATAACAGTCACTGGACTGTAGTGTTGCTGACCTATAAGTCACTGGACTGTAGTGTTGCTGACCTATAAGTCACTGGACTGTAGTGTTGCTGTCTTATAACAGTCACTGGACTGTAGTGTTGCTGTCTTATAACAGTCACTGGACTGTAGTGTTGCTGTCTTATAACAGTCACTGGACTGTAGTGTTGCTGACCTATAAGTCACTGGACTGTAGTGTTGCTGACCTATAAGTAACTGGACTGTAGTGTTGCTGACCTATAAGTCACTGGACTGTAGTGTTGCTGTCTTATAACAGTCACTGGACTGTAGTGTTGCTGTCTTATAACAGTCACTGGACTGTAGTGTTGCTGACCTATAAGTCACTGGACTGTAGTGTTGCTGTCTTATAACAGTCACTGGACTGTAGTGTTGCTGTCTTATAACAGTCACTGGACTGTAGTGTTGCTGTCTTATAACAGTCACTGGACTGTAGTGTTGCTGACCTATAAGTCACTGGACTGTAGTGTTGCTGTCTTATAACAGTCACTGGACTGTAGTGTTGCTGTCTTATAACAGTCACTGGACTGTAGTGTTGCTGTCTTATAACAGTCACTGGACTGTAGTGTTGCTGTCTTATAACAGTCACTGGACTGTAGTGTTGCTGTCCTATAAGTCACTGGACTGTAGTGTTGCTGACCTATAACAGTCACTGGACTGTAGTGTTGCTGACCTATAACAGTCACTGGACTGTAGTGTTGCTGTCTTATAACAGTCACTGGACTGTAGTGTTGCTGTCTTATAACAGTCACTGGACTGTAGTGTTGCTGACCTATAAGTCACTGGACTGTAGTGTTGCTGACCTATAACAGTCACTGGACTGTAGTGTTGCTGTCTTATAACAGTCACTGGACTGTAGTGTTGCTGTCTTATAACAGTCACTGGACTGTAGTGTTGCTGACCTATAACAGTCACTGGACTGTAGTGTTGCTGACCTATAACAGTCACTGGACTGTAGTGTTGCTGACCTATAACAGTCACTGGACTGTAGTGTTGCTGACCTATAACAGTCACTGGACTGTAGTGTTGCTGACCTATAACAGTCACTGGACTGTAGTGTTGCTGTCTTATAACAGTCACTGGACTGTAGTGTTGCTGTCTTATAACAGTCACTGGACTGTAGTGTTGCTGTCTTATAACAGTCACTGGACTGTAGTGTTGCTGACCTATAACAGTCACTGGACTGTAGTGTTGCTGACCTATAACAGTCACTGGACTGTAGTGTTGCTGTCTTATAACAGTCACTGGACTGTAGTGTTGCTGTCTTATAACAGTCACTGGACTGTAGTGTTGCTGTCTTATAACAGTCACTGGACTGTAGTGTTGCTGACCTATAAGTCACTGGACTGTAGTGTTTCTGTCTTATAACAGTCACTGGACTGTAGTGTTGCTGACCTATAAGTCACTGGACTGTAGTGTTGCTGACCTATAAGTCACTGGACTGTAGTGTTGCTGACCTATAACAGTCACTGGACTGTAGTGTTGCTGACCCATAACAGTCACTGGACTGTAGTGTTGCTGTCTTATAACAGTCACTGGACTGTAGTGTTGCTGTCTTATAACAGTCACTGGACTGTAGTGTTGCTGTCTTATAACAGTCACTGGACTGTAGTGTTGCTGTCTTATAACAGTCACTGGACTGTAGTGTTGCTGTCTTATAACAGTCACTGGACTGTAGTGTTGCTGACCTATAACAGTCACTGGACTGTAGTGTTGCTGTCTTATAACAGTCACTGGACTGTAGTGTTGCTGTCTTATAACAGTCACTGGACTGTAGTGTTGCTGACCTATAAGTCACTGGACTGTAGTGTTGCTGTCTTATAACAGTCACTGGACTGTAGTGTTGCTGACCTATAAGTCACTGGACTGTAGTGTTGCTGACCTATAAGTCACTGGACTGTAGTGTTGCTGACCTATAACAGTCACTGGACTGTAGTGTTGCTGACCCATAACAGTCACTGGACTGTAGTGTTGCTGTCTTATAACAGTCACTGGACTGTAGTGTTGCTGACCTATAAGTCACTGGACTGTAGTGTTGCTGACCTATAAGTCACTGGACTGTAGTGTTGCTGACCTATAAGTCACTGGACTGTAGTGTTGCTGACCTATAAGTCACTGGACTGTAGTGTTGCTGACCTATAAGTCACTGGACTGTAGTGTTGCTGACCTATAAGTCACTGGACTGTAGTGTTGCTGACCTATAACAGTCACTGGACTGTAGTGTTGCTGACCTATAACAGTCACTGGACTGTAGTGTTGTTGACTTATAATAGGATACTAGTGTCATTGGCCTGTATGTCATTGGGTGCAAGCACCACTCGTTTATCAGCCACTGGACTATGTCATGACTGGTCTGTAGTAGTTATTGGACTAGCGTCGATGGCCTGTAGTAGTTATTGGACTATATAGCATCTTTAAAGCAGTCATTAGAGATTAGTAGTCTGTGCAACCCATAGAAGTATATTATTCATTTATCTAAAAGGTATATATTTTTAAAAAGGAAGTATATTCTCAATGTCACTACACATAACTATTTAAAATTACTTCAAATGTAACTATTCACTCTCAAATTAACTTGTATTATTTGTGAATTGTTGGTTTGTTTCTAACAATACATACTTAATACCCAGTCAAACTTCTGTTAAATTTGTTTATGTGTATTTTGATGTTTTACAACTGAATTATGCGCATGCGGTTGCGTCTGTGAGTCTCACCAATGGCTCACTAGACAAACCAATCATGCAACAGAAAATCTTAATAGATGACATGCCTTTATATTGAGGTTATCTTCTTATAGAAACTTCATATGGCACGTCATCTATACAATCCCGTAGTCGTAACCTTCGATAACAGTTACCATGTTGTTCCGACAGGCCGATGTTGTGCTTGAACTAGTTATGGGCACGACGTGGGTGGGCAGAACAACAAAGAAACCTGTCGCAAGGGCCAGAGTTGTGCCCTGATGTCGATGTCTGTTTTGGCGGCATTAGACTTGAAACACCGAGCCGGATGGCTGCTGGAACAGAGGGCGGAGCACTTATGGGAATGCCCCATGTGCTGTGAGGCCAGTTTCTAATCAAGGAGAATTAAGTGTCACATAGACAGCTTAGATAATGATGAAGTAACTCATTGAGCTATGAGTAGGCAGCTCTTGACAGAGAAGAGAGAGAAAGCCTTTCTGACAAAAGCACAGGTTCTCAGATTCAGTGATCAAGGTGACACCCAGACTTGTATAAGGTTTGTTGTCTCAAGAATTTGGCTTTGTTGGAGATTTATGTATGCATGTTTAGTCTCTGAATGGAAGCTTTCCAGTGTCAGTATCCTAGGATTATCATGCCCTGCCAGTAGTTTTTTCTTATCTTTGACCATTCTTTCCCTGTTACCAGCTCTCATGTTTTCCATTGTAAACTTCAAGTCAATATGTTTTCATATTTTATTTCTTCATACAAACTAGCAAATACAAAATCATGATTTGATTCAACCAAGTGGGACATATAACAAACAGCATTCATACCTTACATTCACTTCATCAATTCAAATCTGAACTGATAATTTCAATTCTGATCTATTGATGAATTCAAATCTGATCTCTTGATAAATTATCAAATACCTATGAATGCCCCATTTGCTAGTTAACCAATACATTTTTACAATTGTCATTTTTTCATATATATTATATATATATATATATATATATATATATATATATATATATATATATATATATATATATATATATATATATATATATATATATATATATATATATATATATATATATATATATATATATATATATATATATATATATATATATATATATATATATATGGCTATTTTGTTGCTGCAGGTATTTTTTCTCTTTCTCTAAGGGTTCCATAACAATGTCATCCTTAAAATGATTTCCTTTTGTCTTCATAATATAAGTTAGATCCATACAATCAACAAGGTTTTCTCTAGAAAATTAAATTATATTTCAGCTATATAAATCAACACTGCAGCATAGAAAAGACTGTTAATTGGAGGGGTTGATGCCAAGACAACGAATAAGAGGTAAACCACCAAGAAAATGGGCACAAGATATCAAAGATGGCAACATTCTGAGATGTCACAATGTAACTGCATACCAAACAAACGGCCAAACGTCATGCCTCAGGAAAATCAAAGACAATAGAATAGATAGAAACATCCCATATCTGTGATTTCAAACAAATACAAAGATGAATAAATATCTTATGTACATACCTATAAATATAAAAAAATAATGACTTGCTGGTGGACAGAAGAAACACTATGAAGAATCTATTAGTATCTCTAATGAGCTTCAACATTGATGCCACGTCCTGGGAGTCTGTCACTCAGAATCGACCAGTGCGATCCAACAACACCAGCAAAGGTACTTGCATTGTTGAGAAGCTTCAAATCTCAGAGGCATATAGAAGACATGCTTCCCAAAAATACAGAACAAACACACAGTTCCCAATTATGATCATACATGTCCCAAATGTGGCAGAGGATTCTATGCCAGGATTGGATTTCTATCATCTGCACACACAGCAGAAAGATGCAACAACATAAGTCTTAAATGGTGATGGATGGCTGTTAAATATCTAAAAGATTTGATTACCTGTATGACAGCCAAAAATATTTCATATTTTTTACTCCAAATTATGTCTATATTTTGTACACAAGTCTGAAATATATAAGATCTGCAGAGAACTCTTCTATCCCTGATGCAGAGAACTCTTCTATCCCTGATGCAGAGAACTCTTCTATCCCTGATGCAGAGAACTCTTCTATCCCCGATGCAGAGAACTCCTCTATCCCCGATGCAGAGAACATCCCTGATGCAGAGAACTCTTCTATCCCCGATGCAGACAACTCTTCTATCCCTGATGCAGAGAACTCTTCTATCCCTGATGCAGAGAACTCTTCTATCCCTGATGCAGAGAACTCTTCTATCCCTGATGCAGAGAACTCTTCTATCCCTGATGCAGAGAACTCTTCTATCCCTGATGCAGAGAACTCTTTTATCCCCGATGCAGAGAACTCTTCTATCCCCGATGCAGAGAACTCTTCTATCCCCGATGCAGAGAACTCCTCTATCCCCGATGCAGAGAACATCCCTGATGCAGAGAACTCTTCTATCCCCGATGCAGACAACTCTTCTATCCCTGATGCAGAGAACTCTTCTAACCCTGATGCTGCACAACATAAATCGGTATAAGTGGGGAGGGGGGGGGTCTGAAATGTTAAATTAAATTTGAGATAAAACAGTACAGTGGAATCCCTCTATAGCGCATTCTTTTATAACAAATTTCCCAATATAACAACACTATTCACAATCCCCAATTATATTTATTCTATATTGTTTGTACTGTATATAGCAAATTTCTGTTATTACATACATATTTTGTTGGTCCGGACCAAGTTGTTATAATGGAATTCCATTGTATATGACATTGCTGTTCAACTATTGTTGAACACATGTAGGTATCGCTAATACATCCAATCGTATTGCCAGTAGAATGTGGATGATCAGTTCTTAAAACGACCAGAATATTCTCTTAGTTGGGTCTGAGAGGTAAGCAGTGACTAATCTAAAATATAATATTTACATTTTTTATAAGTCTCATTGGAAAGCAGTCTTCTGAACTGACATTTGGCATTGCCCGTGATTTTAATTGGCTGTTGATACAGAAGTAACCAATGAAAACCATGGACAAAGTCAATTATCCTTGAATATGGCATGTATGTGCATAGGACATCACTCTTCAAATATCCTTGAATCTTGAGACTTCACTTAAAACATTTAGTAGTATAACAAATACAATATGAATAATCAACCTTCCTTTGCTGTGACTGTTGAAAGTTCTGGCAAATTGGGATTACAAGACTAACTGAAAAAGGGGTTGTCCATAAATAATGTCACAAATGTTTGACCCCTTCTCCCCTCTTGTCAAGATTTCTGGGACTCGCCCACACTCCATGCTTAATAACAAATTTATAAAACATGCCCCCCCCCCCCAATAATTTTAAGGCAGAATTATGAAATAAATAAATGATTTGTTTCTAATTTTTAGAAAAATGTTTCAAATTAAAATAATATAACGGTATTGTTGACATCTACTTTGGGTCAAGCCGTTAACTTCTCCTTGTCAAACGTTCTCAGATGCCCCATCAAATTGTTGACGTAATTTATTGATAACCCGTATCCTTCTGCCACAGAGGCCATCTGTTACTTAAATACATACATATATCCAGATATATATAATATAATCTGTTAATTTATACAGAATATAGAGGAAAAAACATGATCAATGTACATAAATCGAATAAATGCAAAGTGAAATCAGCCTTCCAGTTGGGCAACTGCGTAACAGTTCTGGCATAACCCATTTACTGTCATAAATTGTTTGCAGTTTTTTAAATTCTGTTTTCCTGTGTACTCTGTAGATATATTAAATACTACCTTAAATGAAAGCACTGTTTTCTAACAAAAGTAATATCTTAGTAGTTATAATATGGGGAAGTGCTTTCTAACAAAAGTAATATCTTAGTAGAGACTTATAATATGGGGAAGTGTTATTTAGCATAGTCAATATCTTATTAATGGGTTCTATAATCACAAAACATACCTCCTATATTTCGTTATTATAGCGGGATGTGAACGAAACAAGATTCAATGCACATGTTCATTGGTAGTGTATGATGGTTTTCACAAATAGGATACTGCTAGATTTTAGAACCTTGGGGGGGGGGCAGGGTTAGGTATAGGGTTTACAATAAATCTAATGCTAGTACATGTCCCACCCCTTCCTGGTGAGGGAGATAAACAAGTAAAAGTTTTTATAAGCACAGAATTCTTAAAAACTGAACAGGTAGTAGTAGGTGGTATGCTCTGTGATTACTGTTCCTATTAGTGTTATTATAATGCACAACAGTGTTTTCTAACTGCAGCAATATCTTAGTTGTGTCATAGAATTGGGGCTGCTGTAGATTTATCAGATTTTCAACGGATAGACTCTTTGTGCTCTAGAGATTTATGTGTTTTTCAATTAATGCATATATTTCTGCAGCAAAAGATTTCTTTTTGAAATATTGATACTGTTGTATCTTGGAAGATTTATATAAATAAAATACTATTGTGTCATGGAAGATTTATATTGAAAGGAAAAATACTGTTGTGTCATGGAAGAATTATGTTTAAATAAAAAATACTGTTTTGTCATGGAAGATTTATATTCACATGATGACCATTGGTGTGCCCTGTAAGATTTGTTGTTTTGAAATGACGAATAATGTATAATCTTAGAAGATTTATTTTCCAATGATAAATACTGGCGTGTCCCTGAAGATTTATGTTCAAATAATAAGTACGTAGTTTTGTTGCATGGAAGATTTATTTTAAAATAATTGTAAGATGGAAGATTTATTTTCAAATAATGAATATTATTGTGCCATAAGATTTATCAGTTTTCAAATTGAAGTGGGAAGATTTGAGTGATTTAAATACTTGGGAAAATATATATCTTGGCTACAAAGTAATTTTTAGCCATCAAAGATTTATCAGGTGTTCAGGTACTTTTGTACTGGGACCAAGGATGATTTCCTGATCTTTCATTGTGGATACATTTGTACAGTATCACGGAAGATTTTTGGGGTTTAAAAAAACCACTTTTGCACCATCAATCTATCTATAATCCTGTATAACCTGTCAAGATTTTAGGGGTACTATATTGGATGCTTCATAACACAGTCCTCCAGCGATTTCTATCTGCAACGATGTGAATGAGGAAAAATATTGCTTTGTTCAGTCCTTGATATTGTCTGTCTATGCTTTTATTTGTCCTCTGTTTCTTCCACTTTTGACAGTTTCCTGCAGTGTTGTTTTTGACAAGGAATCATGTTGTCATCCATGTCCAAACCTTGCATGTTTATGAAGTATTCAACTCATGGATACACTTGTAACAAGGACATATTCTTTAGCTTCTAATCATTGGAAACTTTTGGAAGAAGTACCAAGGACATATTGTCTAGATCAAAATGTTTGACACTTTTGGAACCAACGAATGTTGGTATACATGCATTGGTTTGTCTGACTGTCAAATTGATATACGAGCGTACATTACTGTACACTTTAGAAAAAAGTATTTTCGCATCTACATTAACTCCTACAATACCACATAACCAGATGAAGTGGCAAGTAGTGAATCCATGTTTTACACCAAATAACCACTTAAAGTGACTTTTCATAATAGTCTCTCTGAAGAACTGTGTAAGCATGTATTTTTTCCAACATTCATTCTCAAACTCCCACTGGAACACTCTTGTAGCAGGACAATGGTCCTACTAGGTACTCAGCAGAAAGTAGTTCAGAGAACGGATATGTGTTGTCTCGCCGTTTCATGTCTGACAATGGCCCACGACATATGTTTTCGACGGTGATAACTATTACAGTAGAATCCCGTTAAAGACATACATTTATAACAAAACCCAAAATAAGTTTAATTTTTACTGTATATAATTGCATATAGCGAATATTCACTTGAACCGTGGACATGTATCACTAGCCGTACTTGGCAAATTGTTTATATGCATTGCTCGTACTGCATGCTAGTCACCATTCTCAGTGTCACAGATGCAGAAACTAGATTTACCTTTTGCCGCAACCTGTCTGGCTATCAACACAGATGCCCACCGTTTATATATGTGGGTGTGTGTGTGTGTATATATATAACAATTTTTTTACCCCTCCCCCCACTTTGCCAACAACTATCAAGAATTCAGAGACCCCATGCTTATTTATACTATAACATTTTTTTAGCTCCATACCTCCACCCAATTAAACAAATACAACAACACTATATTTTAGCAAAACAAAGTGCGGAAAGACTACATGATTTGTTCTAAATTTTTAGAAAAGTGTTTAAAATTCATAGAATTAGATGGTGTATAAAAATATATTGTTGATGTCAACTTCCTCCAACCCCTTGTCAACTATCAAATGTTTCAGACCAACCCCCTCCCCATAATTGTTGACGTAATTTATGGATATCCTAATGGATATGTCTGTGATGAACAGGATCTATATTCCATAGCTGCAAAAGAACTGCTATTGGAGAAGAACGTTACATTTATTTGAATCGATGATTAATTTATATTAATTGTACTTGCTAGGCACATTAAACAAAACTTTAGCATGTGAATGTAAAACATATCTGGCCACCTTTAAATAGTCAGTAGGACATGATTAACAGTAAGCGACCATACTTTATGTACATTGTGAATTAAGGACTGCAACCGCTTGACTAATTTTCGCATAATTACAACACATATATCCACAAACATACATATATTTATGTACATATGTTCTATAGGCTCATATTAGATGATTCAATTCAAACACTCTGAAGATATCTGATAAAATACATGTATTCTGTTCCTGAAATTGGCAACACTGACTGATACAAAGATATAAATTGACATATAAGTATGCTTTGCTGTATACTATTGTCTTTCAGAAGCTGGATAATAAAGTGGATTTTTTCCACAAAGTAGTTTTACTAAAAACATGGATTTCTAACAAAGTATTCACATAAAAGTGGTTTTTATAAAAGAAAAAATTAAAAAATTTCTTATAAATTTTTTGTCCCCTGACAAAGTGGTTCTATTCTTAAAAATTTCCTCCTTCAATGTGATTTTTCCCCACATTGTTTTTTTTTCTCTAAAAATTGTTCAACCAAAAATATAGTTTTTCCAACAACGGGATTTTTCTCGCAAAAGTTGGATTTATATCAAATATTTTTTCAATAGTTATTTTTCCGACAAAGTGGTTTTATTAAAAATTTTCTTTTTCCTTCAATCTGATTTTTCCACAAATAGTTTTACCTAAAATATGGTTTTACAATAAATTTGTATTCCCCACAAAAAGTTATTTTACCATTACTTATCAAACAATCCTCCCCGCCTCAACCAAGTGGCTTTAAAAAAGTAGTTTTTGCCACACACACCTTTGAAAAAATAGACTTTTCCAGACCCAAAATAGTTTCCCCATGATTTGCTGTTAAGTTACGGTAAACTGATAGATTTAGCGTATGCCTCAATATGTCAAACTGATGTTTTCTTGGTCTGATGTCTACACATTTGATATTATATTCTTCACATAATTAATATCGTAAATCTGTACAAGTTCATATGTGTGGACTGGCATAATATTAGTATGTAATTGTAACATATTTATGTATTTGTTTCGTTAATTCCATTTGCATTTTTGGTTATAGAAGCAGAAGTGACAAGAGCAAATCACTCCCATCTGCTTCTCGACACTTCTTCTCGTTCGTTCTCAAACTCCTGCAGATTATAAATAACCCAAATATCGGAGGATGTCCGACAAAAAGATTAGCAGGATGTAGTGTAGACCTGATAAAGGAATGCACTGTGTCGTCGTTTATAGCTTTGTTGCGGTTTGGTCTGTTGTACGTATTTATATTGACTAGAAAATCACTAGTCAGAAAAGCTTGGTTGATCCATGGCCATCTACGATATAAGACCTATTGGCTAATGGAAAATCAAGACTTCTAAAATGACTCATTTGACTATACGCTTGATTTTCATTGGCTGTCACACAAAGTATAATAATAATAATGACCAATGAAATCACTGAGATAGTGAAACGAGTCGTTAAGAAAGCTTAATGTCTCAGTATATTTAATGCTGCAGATAATGTTATGTTTGATAGCTACGTTATAAAAAGGATATTTCTGGAAAGGAAATGACTAGAATAAATAGAAAGTGATATTATAGGCCTACGTACTATGAATGTAAGAGTATGGTATAAGCAGAATATAAGAGAAAGTGGTAGCAGATGCACCCAACTGCAGAACCAAATGATCCCTACTGTCACACAACGAACAAACCATCGTCTTCAGACTAAGAACTGGCCCCAAAAGACTGGGAAATCACATGTTCCGAAAGCTGAAAATTGGCGAGATAGACCTGTACAACTGTGGACTGAGCCCAGAGACCGCAGAACACATTCTTCATGCATGTCAACTCTAACAAGAAGAGAAAGAGAAAATATGCCCTACTGAGACGGCACCACTTCCAATCTTAAGGGATTTCATGGATGGCCTGAAGCGAATTACATAGTTCATTGAAGCTCTTGGCGTTGTAACCTGATAACTGACTGAAGAACGATGAAAAAGGGAATTACACAGTTCATAGAAGCTCTTGGCGTTGTAACCTGATAACTGACTGAAGAACGATGAAGACGAAAAGGATATGCTAAAAGATTTAATGATTAGCAAAATTTCATTACCATGTTTTCAAATTTTCACCTGCTGGATTAGTGTTCCCGCAGTTGTAACCTATTATCGATTTATTAATTCATGTAACCTGATGATGATGGCCATTTGCGTCCTTACAGACAGTAATGCAGCAAGCCAGTGTAAAATTTCTAATGGATCACGAGACCGTCAAATTGGTTAAATTTCCTCCCTACATTTCACACTTGATTGCTTGACCGGGCAAGTTTTCTGGAGAAATCCATTTGCCTATTTAAAGCTAATAAATCTTTAATTACTACCAAGCACTAGTAGCATCACCAGAAGAGCAACTACAAAGACAAATAGACAGGTTACATCAAACATGCCAAACCTTTAACATGAAGATAAATATAGAAAAGACCGAAGTAATGAAGATAGGAAGAACAGAAAGAAACGCCAATATATATATATATTGGAAATAACAGACTTAAACATGTGACGGAATTCACATACCTAGGAAGCAATATAACAACATACGGCAAAAGCAGTAAAGAAATACACAATAGATGTAGCAAAGCATACCAAGCCCTAGGGCAAATGACACCAATCTTCAGAAACAAAAATGTAGATTTAAATATCAAAATAAGACTATTCAAAACGATTATAATGCCAACGCTGTGCTACCAAAGCCAAACATGGACATCGACAGCACAAGACAAACGTAAATTAGTGACAGCTGAAATGGCATTCTTACGCAGGATCCTAGGAATATCGCTAAGAGACAGAGTGAGAAATGAGGACATTAGACAAAGAACCGGCACCATCCCAATCTTAGAATACATCAAGAAAAAACATCAAATAGTTTGCTCACATCAGCAGACTACCACCAGACAGCATACCACACAGCAAGCTATGCTACACAGATACAGTGAAGGCAGACCTAGAAGCCGACATCGAAAATGATGAACCACCGAAATAAAAGAGGCGACAAATTCCACAATATACTCAGCACACACGAGGTCCATCTCCAGAAAACTCTTCTACCCCTGACGCTGAAAGACAATAAAGGGTTTAGCAAATAGATTAGGGGCTTGTGTGTGTGTGTGTATATATATTGTGTATATATCCTAACAATTGCGGGGCCCAGTCTGGGTAGGGAAGAGGATAATAAAATAAATTCTAATATTATTTTATGGGCCTATGAAGTGCGGGGCCCAATGCGGCCGCATAGGTTGCAATGGCGTAAGACCGGCCCTGTGTATATATATATAATGTCTGCTGAGATGATGGCAACATCTCTTAGACTTCTGTTGTTGTATCTTTCTGGTGTGTGCTGAAATGATGGCAACAGTCTAAGACTTGATGATCATTCATGCAGACCATGTGTCATGCCCAACGTATCTGCGCCTTCATCAACATTGTATGTATGCTTACAGATTTAGATTTCATCAGTACTTCACTGTCTGGTATTTTATCCCACCAGATGTTGAGTATCTCACGAAAGCAGCAGTTAGTCTTCTAACATGTCAGGCATATAATGTCCATGTTTCACAGGCATAAAGCAGTGAAGATATTACTGCTGCTTGGTAAATTATAAGTATGTACGTTTTATTCGCAATCTTCTAAATATGGCACTAGCTTTCGCTATTCTGTTGTTTACCTCAGTGTTGAAGCTTACATCTTGTGAGGGAGTGCTGCCCAGGTAGGTGAAATTATTGACTGCTTGAAGCTCCTCTTCTTTGAACCTTATATGGGGATATAAGTGTGGTTTGTTTAGTGTGTGTTGAAACATGACCACTGTTTTCTTTGTATTGATGATGTAACCAAAGTTATCGCAGGTTTCAACAAATTGGTTTAGGGTGACCTGCATACTGTCTGTAAAATCAGCATAACGTGCGCAGTTATCTGCATAGAGAAGTTCCATGACCATTGTTTCTCGTACCTTAGTTTTGGCTTGCAAACGTCGAAGATTGAAAAGTTTACCGTCTGTCCTGTATCTTATTTGTAAGTTTACTGTCTGTCCTGTATCTTATTTGTAAGTTTACCGTCTGTCCTGTATCTTATTTGTAAGTTTACCGTCTGTCCTGTATCTTATTTGTAAGTTTACCGTCTGTCCTGTATCTTATTTGTAAGTTTACTGTCTGTCCTGTATCTTATTTGTAAGTTTACCGTCTGTCCTGTATCTTATTTGTAAGTTTACCGTCTGTCCTGTATCTTATTTGTAAGTTTACCGTCTGTCCTGTATCTTATTTGTATTCCTGTTACGTCACTTGGTCTAGAAGTGTCTTTCAGCATGACACAAAATACCAGGCAGAACAGTGTTGGAGCTGGATCGCATTCTTGTTTGACTCCATTTGTTACAGGAAAGGCTGGTGATGACACTCCATCACTGACACAAACGGCCATCATAGAACTGTCGCACTATGTTGATAAATTTGTAGGGGGGGGGGGGGGTGGGGGGTGGCAGCCAAATTTGACGAGCACTTCCCACAGCTCATCTCTTTTCACGGTATCAAATGCCTTTGTGAGGTCTACAAATGTTGTTAAAAGTTTCCTTTTTGGTATTCTTGGATTTTTTCTTTGAGTTGACGGGCAGCAAAGATTATGTCCAGAAAGATCCCGCGACCAGCACGAAATCCGCACTGACTTTCAGACACTGACTATCTGTGACTGTATAAGTTGGTTCAGCATTACACGAGCTAATATTTTACCAGCTATTGATAGCAACGATATCCCTCGATGGTTGTCACATGACTGTTTATTTCCCTTGCCTTTATATAGGTGGACAATTGAGACATCATTCAGGTTTTGAGGCAGAGTTCCTGAGCTCCAGCACGTAACGAAGATCTTGGTAACTTCTGGATAAGCACCTCACCTCCTGTCTTGTAGATGTCTGTTGGGATGACATTCATACTAGGAGCTTTTCCGTGTGAAATATGTTCAATGACATTCTTTACTTCATGGATTTGTTGGTGGTATGTCAAGGTCTTCGTGTCATGAGATCTATTTCTTCTTCGCTGTAGGCTGACGGCTTATTTAAAACTGCTTCGAAATGTTGTACCCATCGGTTTAAAATATGGGGTTTTTCCTGTAAGCAGGACTGACTCAACTGCATTAAGTAAGAACAGTGATCATGTAGAACTTGGTCAGTATATTGTTCTCAGTGCATCGTAGAATCGCATTTAGTCCATCCTGTCCGCGAAATTCTGGATCTCCTTGGCTTTTTGTTGCAACCACCTATCATGCATCTCCCTTAGTTTCTGTTGCAACCACCTATCATGCATCTTCCTTAGTTTCTGTTGCAACCACCTATCATGCATCTGCCTTAGTTTCTGTTGCAACCACCTATCATGCACCTCCCTTAGTTTCTGTTGCAACCACCTATCATTCATCTCCCTTAGTTTTTGTTGCAACCACCTATCATGCATCTCCCTTAGTTTTTGTTGCAACCACCTATCATGCATCTCCCTTAGTTTCTGTTGCAACCACCTATCATGTATCTCCTTTAGTTTCTGTTGCAACCACCTATCATGCGTGTCCCTTAGTTTTTGTTGCAACCACCTATCATGCATCTCCCTTAGTTTCTGTTGCAACCACCTATCATGCATCTCCCTTAGTTTCTGTTGCAACCACCTATCATGCGTCTCCCTTAGTTTCTGTTTGCAACCACCTATCATGCATCTTCTTTAGTTTCTGTTGGCATTTGCTGCGTACTCTGATGTATATTGTTGTTTTTTTAAGATGAAGAGTCGTCATCTTGAAGATTTATGAAGGAATTGTTATTATCCGCTTGCAGAGTGGTAATTTCAATGTCATTGAACCAGTCTTTAGTTTTGTGCATCTTCAGACCTAAATGTTCCTTAGCCTTAGCGTGAAGGATGCCCATCCATCTCCAACATTATAATCTTCTAGGTTCAAGTCTCTTAGTTGTGTGTCCATGTTCTGGCAGAGGCTCATTGCTGTGCTGAGGTGTTTTTTAAATTTTCCAGTAACGAAACGTTTCATTACTGTACATGTGTATCCTTATGGAAGCCTCTGTCGCATTTTGTGAAAGTTGAATTTGGACACTATCAGTCTGTGGTCAGTCCAGCTTTCTGCACCACACATATAGTTATACGTAGGTCTCTCATGTCCCTCCTCCTGGTGATGATATAATCTATCAGGTGCCACTGTTTAGAGCATGGATGCATCCATAGAACATGGATGCATCCATGCTGTCATCTTGCATGTTGGCATTGGAAAGACAATGAGTTAGCATTGAATTGTATATGAATAGTAACCAATGGAAAACGTCATAATAATAAAACAACGTACCGAATGAAGGCCTGTTTACGTTTAGCAGTTAGGTCTTCTAATGTCGATGGTCATGATTCTCAGTAAGTGATGTCAATGCTGAATGTCTTTAGAGACATGTCGAGAGTAATTGAAGCGTTAAAATGTCAGTCAAGTTTATCAAATAAGTCTATAGATATGGGTGCTGGGGGGGGGGGGGGCAATTCATGTTGAATCGCACAATATCTTCTTTGAAAACTCAAGTATGCTACTGTATTTATCTTTACAAAATATATTTTAAAATATGACATCACCCCCCCCCCTCAAATAACGATAAAGCCACAGGAAATATAAAAATTAAAAAAAATGGTAGCATATCCTATCCAGGACGTAGCTATCAACCCAGCATTTGTTGGCTGTGGTGATTTTCTAGGCAATATAAATACGTTCAGTAGGTTGCCATTGCTTTCTGAAAGGTCATGATGCACAATTGCCTGTGGTGAGGATCGAACTCGGTACCTTTGCCGTCACAGACGCGCACTGTACCACAGAGCCGGACTATTGGGGTTATCCCCCCCCCCCCAAAAAAAAAAAGAGACATCAAAATGAAATAAGAAACTATACTTTAGGAAAAACACGCTGTCTTAGCAAATCTGTCTTTCTCCAGATTGTCTAGCCTTGCAACGGGTCATGAGACTAACGGGAATTGAACCAGTCCGTTCAACGGGTCATGTCAGTTTGCTGTCGTCTCCGTGATCCGCGCTACTCATTACACAAAGCACACATTAAGTAACCAATGAATTACTCGAATCAGCCAAGATGCATGGCACAGACATAATTTGTGTAGGGCCTATACACTAAAATGTAGTCTTAAACACAATCGAATTTACGATTCCACAGCTATGCAAATATTTTGTTTCAGCACTACTAAATTCTGCTAAATTTAATATTTTCATTTTTGCAGTGCAATTTGTCTTTCTTATCAACATCATCATCAAGTCTGAAAGTATCACTTTCAAGCGCTTCAAGGACGCATTAAATACCTCGATAAAAAACGTTGAAATAGACCAAGGGAAGAACTTGCACAAAAGAGATTCATTGCGATCTACAGTAAAAAAAGGCGTAGTAAAGAAAAGTGCAGCAGCTCAACGGTAGGGAGCAGCTAAAAAGTCACCCATTCCCAATTAAAACGTTGTACAGTAAAAAAAAATAAATGTCCAAGTACATTTGCGGCCTAATATGGCTTATTATGTTATTGATTACTTATTGAATACTCAAAATCAAGGACATCATGTTAACATAATTTTCAAAAGTGGATGTAACAAATGGTCATAATAACTTGTAATGGACGAACACCATCACAAAGTGCCGTCTCCGTAACGAAGGTTGGCTGCAATGATGTTGTTCTTATAGATAACCCACAACTGCAAACACATTTTAAGTATAACTCTAATATCGCAAACAGTATTCATGTTACATTCGCTATGTTGTCGAATGTGAAAGTACGCTTAAAGAGAGTCTCTGGTGAATTATAGTACTGTAGAATAAACGAGAATCATCCTTCTACAGTGACGCTGGTCGACTTTTCCAGTCATTTTTATGTCATATCTTGTCGTGACCATCGATAATATTAAGAGTTGGAGACTACATTGGTAATCATCCTTCTAAGTTTATGCATTACATTTTCCCTGTGATTTTCATTGGTTGTGGGCGTAAACAATACACAGTGGCAGATAAAAATCACAATAAAAGTCAAACGCATCGCATTAGAAGGATGATTCCAGATGAGCCAGCTGGACTGCATAATTTACGAAAGACACTTGTAACAACAGCCATTGAAAATCCCGAGGTAAGTCAAATAGCGCGCGTCACTTTTGAAGGATGAGTCCACATGACTAAATAGACGAGGGACTCTCTTTAAGTGTGACAAGACAAAATTACAACTGGTATAATCTTTAAAACAAAAATAAATACATGACAAATCTTCTCAGGGATAAAGTAGAACTATAGGTATGAATCCGAAAAACTTGAATAGTTAAAAACATAAACAGGCATCAGTCAAACAGGAACTCGTCCTTGATCCTCCGGCAAAGACAAATGGCAAACGTCATCCCCATGACCTACAAGAAGGTGAAAAAAAGGCAAGTAAATAATATTTCAAGATTGAGTCAACGTCAAAGAGAACACGATAGTTCTGTCATGTTGCTTATGTTTCTGAGGCAGTTTGTATGATAAACATGTCAGTGTTTGAATGTGGCTTGACAGTGATCCTATTTTGCAAGTGATCAACCGATATTATTTTTGTTGAGACGTTTAGACCAGGTCGTACGTTCACATTTTTCTTATTGATACATACACATTCACAAGAGAAAAAAACAACGTTTTGTTTATGGGTTTACTCCTAGGTGATGTGATATGTTAGATTTGTCCTCATCCCCAGGAATAACACAAATATGACGGAAGAATGATGTTTGCTTAATGTTTATTTATGGATTTGTTTATCTGTTTGTTTATTGGTTTGTTTATCTGTTTGCTTATGGGTTTGCTTATAAGTTTGCGTATCTTTTTGTTTATAGGTTTGCTTATGGGTTTGTTTATGGGTTTGTTTATATGTTTATTTATGGATTTGTTATCTGTTTGTTTATGGATTTGCTTATCTCTTTATGGGTTTATTTATCTGTTTGTTTATGGGTTTGTTTATCTGTTTGCTTATGGGTGTGTTTTTGGGTTTGTTTATCTGTTTGTTTATGGGTTTGCTTATCAGTTTGTTTATCTGTTTGTTTATCTGTTTGTTTATGGGTTTATTTATCTGTTTGCTTATAAGTTTGTTTATCTGTTTGCTTATAAGTTTGTGTATCTGTTTGTTTATGGGTTTGTTTATGGGTTTGTTTATGTGTTTGTTTATGAGTTTGTGTATGGGTTTGTTTAACTGTTTGTTTATGGGTTTGTTTATGGGTTTGTTTATCTGTATGTTTATGTATTTGCTTATGGGTTTGTTTATGGGTTTCTTTATATGTTTCTTTATGGATTTGTTTATCTGTTTGTTTATGGGGTTGAATTATATAATATAGAAGCATTGAGGATTTATTAATGAAGAAAAAAGGAATCCGCAGGAATAGACAAATCTGACGGAAGAATGATGAGACTCGTCCAGACGGGTTGTGCTCCTGGCAGGACGTTGTAATCCTGGGATTACTGGACTGTCTTCCTTCATGGACTAAACATGCATCCATAAACCATCTCTAATAAAACCACCACGAGTCCCGGTGTCGCCTCAGTTAACCAACTGAGAACCAGAGTTTTCGCCTGAAAGACTATGGGCTGTCAAGAGCTGTCTTTTCACAACGAAAGGGATAATTTCATCATCGTCATCATTATCTAAGCATTCTTTCATAGCATGACACTTCTAATTCTCAGCAAGGGTGCAATGGTTTCATGGTAAAACACTTCTAATTCTCAGCAAGGGTGCAATGGTTTCATGGTAAAACACTTCTAATTCTAAGCAATGGTGCAATGGTTTCGTGGTAAAACACTTCTAATTCTAAGCAAAGGTGCAATGTTTTGATAAGAAGCCTCCACCACAGATAGGGTTTATACGTGTTTGTGTGTGTCTAACAAGAAATGTTCCACCATGCTGTATACATACATCAAATCATATGAGAACCTTAAACTGACTAGTGGTACATGATCAATGATGGTCATTTTAAACCAGAGAGTCCACATAACTGCATTGCACCAACAAGCCAAATATTTGTTAATTAAGGTCAAGATAGCTCAGTTAATATGAACCAGGGTCATAGCACACATAAGTGCTACGCGGTCAATGGTTACCAGGAGCTACTAGCACACATAAGTGCTACGCGGTCAATGGTTACCAGGAGCTACTAGCACACATAAGTGCTACGCGGTCAATGGTTACCAGGAGCTACTAGCACACATAAGTGCTAGGCTATCAATGGTTACCAGAAACCACTAGCACACATAACTAATACGGATATTAAATGTTATATGTTTATTGTTACTGAGGATATTTCAATACCTGTACGGGATGTTTGTTGTTGTTGTAATAATCCTTGTCTCGATTGGTGCGTTCGGGTGACTTTGAGTGCACGCTTTGAATGTCTTGACAAAATGGCATCTTTTTTTGGAGATGCGGTTAGTCAAGTACGGAAGAACGCGTGTGCAATAGTTGCTAGGCGATTTGGTGCCGTTGAACGGACTGGTTCAATTCCCGTTAGTCTCAAGAAATATAAGTGCTAGGCTATCAATGGTTACCAGGAACTACTAGCACATATAAGTGCTAGACGAGCAATGGTTATCAGGAACTACTAGCACACATATGTGCTAGGCGATAGATGGTTACCAGGAACCACTAGCCCGCATAAGTGCTAGGCGAGCAATGGTTATCAGGAACTACTAGCACACATATGTGCTAGGCGAGCAATGGTTATCAGGAACTACTAGCACACATAAGTGCTAGGCGATAGATGGTTACCAGGAACCACTAGCCCGCATAAGTGCTAGGCGAGCAATGGTTATCAGGAACTACTAGCACACATAAGTGCTAGGCGAGCAATGGTTATCAGGAACTACTAGCACACATAAGTGCTAGGCGATCAATGGCTACGAGGAACGACATGAATATCGTCTCCTACCACATATACATAACAATCAAGATGTTATTGACTTCTCAGATATATTATGTCTAGGTCTACATGTTAACATGGTACATCCTAACATTATTATTATGAGAAAACTACCGATTTGTAAAGACTAGGACATTTTTGTTTCCTGATACATTTTTTCGGGACATTGGATCGGTACTGTCCAGGTGAAAGCGGGATGTCTGGTCACAATGATTATCTCCATTAGCGTTAAGTAGCAAGTAGAGTTGCTACTTAGTCCATAGATAAGACGGTAGGGGTATACGTTGTGCATGCCGTTTCTTGTGGTGTGAATGAAATAAATTTGTCTGCTCTATAGCTGGTTAGATTGAAACAGTTTCGCACCATGGCTAGTTCATAGCAAATGTACAATCCTTCAGAATGTGTCACCGCGAAGGGGACTCGGAATTTCCTTTTGGTCAATTTCCGACTTTTTAGTGTCGCCAGCCAATGAAAGTACGGTTTAGTTTCACGCAGTGACACACAATAACGTTGCGCTGAGGTATGTTACTGATAAAAGGTCTCAGTTTAGTTCGGTCTCTGTCCTTTGATTATGGACGCACGTTCGATCTTTTCGAGTCCATCACGTGACCTTTGAAACATCGTACCTTTCTATGGCATAGTATATACCCGGCCACCTTACTGTCGGTTCCACCCGGACGAAGCCGAACTGAGATAAGTAACTCGTTTCATCATTAAATTTTGTGTATCATTTTATCGCCAATCTCATCATCACTCTCTAGTCCATCATTTTTTTTCTCCTTATGATATATGACTGTCTTCTCTTATTACTTATGCTGGATCCTTCCGCTGTGATCTTTCTCTTTCCCATGTCATGTTTCTCACCACGCATTAATCTCTTCCTCCTACCATTGTTACACCATATGTGCTTTCTTATGTTTAGTATATTGTTAATTTCGCTTGCCGATGAAGGCTTTTAATCGAAACGTCATATGCCGCTGGGTCTCGTTGCTCTTTTTTTTGGTCTCTTTTTTTTTCTATTAAAAAAATACAGATATTGGTAAAACTTGTGCCTACTACCGTTAACTTTTATATTTGTCTTGTATTACCCCAGCCCTCGCATTTCTACTAGCGGACTGTTTCCCGTGACCGGAGTTTTACTGTGTGATTACCCAGTGTATAGACCAAGTTATATATAGACTTTACTAGATATTGAATATTGGCACAGTATATGGATTAAATGCTATATAACACCTGGCCATAGTTTCTTGTACTGACACGTCCTTTGAATTGCAATGCCAACGTTCTAATTAATAGTCTGAAGTTCCAACTTTTGAGCACTTTAGCCGAACAAATATGTAACAACGATTAACTGGTATTCTTTAAAAAAATACTATTTGCAGGATTATAACTTTATTCATGGTTTTAAAAGGCCATCTTGGCACACGGGATATTCCACTTTGTGCTTCACTCTCTTTTCCAGCAGCTATCTAAAAGTAGAGCGCATGGCAGTACTGCTAGAACGCCGTCCTCAGATTACTTATGTTCCTGGTTCAGTCCACGGTTGGAACAAGGATTTTTGTCTTTCGGAGGTGCAACATACGTCGCGGCAACAAATATGCAAAACAGCCTTTATTTCCACAGCCAAACAGCTTCACTGACCCCATAACAGGAAAAAAAACCGCAGTAATGAAAATCCAAAACTATGCAGAATAAAAACCCTAGTCATATGTTGATGATGTGATCTTTAGTTCCAGTCATATGTCGATTATGTGATCTTTGTATCTTTCTTTTATCAACAAATTACAGGGCAGAGCTACAAGAAATCTTGGCATCAAAGGCTCTAGAGGAACGGAGGCTCAAAGGAGCTAACATAGTCTTCTTGTGTGACTGCATGTCAGTACTCCAAACCATCCAAAAGGAACATAAAGATCTCCTAACAAAAACAACTGTAGAACTTCTAAATCAACTGTCGGCCAACAATAAAGTTGTGCTGCAGTGGATCCCTGCACACTGTGGAATAGCAGGAAATGAAGGAACTGACAGACTGGCAAAAGCAGGTGCAAAAAAGGAACAACTCCAGCACAGAATATCACTGACTGAAGCAAAAACCCTCATCAAAGGAAAATACAAACATACATGGAGTCAGAGAACAGGCAGTAACTTTCCACAGGACCCTATTCTATAACTAAACAGGTAACAACAAATCACAATTTTTAGACTTCGCACAGGACACTGCAGACTACAAGCACATCTCCACAAAATTAAGGCTGTCCAAACAGCCTAATGCCCATGTCAAAAGGGTCCCCAGACTCAAGAACATATTCTGCAGACTTTGATGAAGTTAGAACCAAAATATGGCCCTAAGAGACAGATCTGAAGGTGAAGCTGTGGGGCAACCGTGAGGACCTCCTGCTGACGACTGAATTCATGGAGGCGACCCACCTTCCTGTATATACTTATGAGCATAAAGCAACCGATCGCAGAAGAAGAAGTATCTTTCTTGAGAGGACATACCTTGTTCCATCTCTCCTGGTCAGCCACATTTCTGTGTCACTACTTTCATTATCGTCTTCGTCACTTTGTAGTAGATCCATGATCGCCATTATTAGGTCGGCCCTATCTCTTCTCATTATTGTGCCTTCAACATCGCATTCCAGCTAATGAATCTGTTCTTTTGTTGCCTCTGACCGTTACCTCCCTCAGCATGTTACAGCAACCACACCCCTAATACGGCTACATCAGTTATAATATGTAAAGATAACGAGTGGGTTCTTCGCCACTAATTAAAGGCCCAAGTTCTTCCCATGCATATAAAGCCTAGATGCGGCAAACCACACGACGGAACCCATTATCCTAATGGATCAATGGGCAGAAATGCATCACCCAGCACGCTTAGTAGAGCTCTGCGAATACGGTGAGACAGATAGACACCCTAGTCATCTACAGCACACCGACACACACTCAGTCATCTACAGCACACCGATACACACTCAGTCGTCTTCAGCATCCCGATACACAGTCATCTACAGCACGCCGACACACACTCAGTCATCTACAGCACTCCAACACACACTCAGTCATCTACAGCACTCCAACACACACTCAGTCATCTACAGCACACCGGCACACACTCAGTCATCTACAGTACACCGACACACACTCAGTCATCTACAGTACACCGACACACACTCAGTCATCTACAGTACACCGACACACACTCAGTCATCTACAGCACACCGACACACACTCAGTCATCTACAGTACACCGACACACACTCAGTCATCTACAGTACACCGACACACACTCAGTCATCTTGACTTTACGATTCCACTGAGACTATGTGCGTAATGTTGATAGTGAGGTTGACAACATTTCCCTCACTTTAATCCAATTTCAACGCGCAAGGTATGACATCACACTCTCTTCAATGCGACGTCTATATTCTCTTACGAAGGAAGAACATCATCACATCTGACCACTACATAACAAGGGCAGTAAACCCATGTAATACTTTAGACCAGGGGTCGGCAACCTATGGCACGCGTGCCACACTTGGCACGCCAAGCAATTTCAAACGGCACGCAAGGGCAAGGATCCCATTTATAATAAAAAAGTTTGTTGTAAAATCGTTCAAGAAACTATTTCTTTTAATTATGTTTACAACTTTACATATTATTGAATATCACTATATATTAATTAATTAAAATATAAAAATAAAATATATGGTAAAATAAGAATATTGGCCTCGACTTGTATAAAATGATATGTGATGTTGGCACTCTGAATAATTTGAAACATTAAGTTGGCACACAGTTAGCAAAAGGTTGCCGACCCCTGCTTTAGACAACCATGTAGCGTGACACATTCCGTTCTTAACATACACCTTTCTATCTGACGTATCATGACGTTTATAAATGATACCTACCATTAGCACCGATATACCAGAAGCCAGACCAGCGAAGATTCGTGCATTGTCGGTAAGGAAGCCAATTATTGCGCTATAGCAGCCCTGTGATAGATGGTAAGATAAATACATTAGTAATTGTATTGACGGATAAATACATTAGTAATTGTATTGACGGATAAATACATTAGTAATTGTATTGACGGATAAATACATTAGTAATTGTATTGACGGATAAATACATTAGTAATTGTATTACCGGATTGCCCGTGTGTTGCCGAAACCCGAAAGGGGATCAAAGAATAGCAACATTGTTTACCATCCACGGATGTCGTAAAAGGCGACTAAGGAGGTTATGGGTTGGAGTTGGCTGTCCCATCCCATATAGGTTCAGTGACCCAAAGCACGGCTGAAGTCGGATGTGTCAGACCGAAAGGCGCAGATATAGCAGAAATGCTGTAAACCATGACATAACGCATTCCATTCTCCGGACTACATCCTGCTAACTGCAGGAGTTTGAGAATGAACGAAGAAGAAGAAGTATTGACGGATAAATACATTAGTAATTGTATTCAAGGATAAATACATTAATAATTGCGTTGAAGGATAAATACATTAGTAATTGTATTCAAGGATAAATACATTAGTAATTGTATTGATGGATAAATACATTAGTAACTGCATTGAAAGGTAAACTCATTGGGTGGGGGTGGGAGGGGTGGGGTGTTGAATTATTCTTCCTATCTTCTTATGAGTTCATTCTGAATCCCCTGTGTCATTGCTAACAGCCTTGATGCGATTTCTGCGCCTTTCGGTCTGATACATCCGATTTCAGCATGGCTTTCGAATAACTTCGACGATATATAGGATGGGGCATTCACTTCCACCCCATGATCTTCTTAGTCGGCTCTTGCGACACGCAAGGAAGGTAAACAGTATTGATATTCCGTGCTCCCCCTTTGGGCCCAGCAGCACACGAATTATTATTCAGACTATTGTAGCCTTACAACTGATCACACCAGTTGATTGACCTTTGATTGATTCGCATATTTCACTGGCGGGCGACGCAATGTATACGTAAAGTGATCAATGAAAAAAGTCGAATCATTAAAAATGAGTGACGCAGTTCTAAGGACACTTATCATAAGAAGGATACGCACACTGTAATAAGAAATTGTTCGTAGTTATAAAACTGAATGCGGCCACAGTTGAGAGTGTGCTCGGTTGATGAGAATCCCAGTTTATAATGATCACGTGCCGTCTCCGTAACGAAAGTTGGCTGCAACTGACCAACGTTATTCGTCTCATAATCGGCTTAAAATCACAGTAAGGACTTAATCCTCAATGTTGCCATGTAATTATGTTCAAGATATCAAGTAGACATTTGTTTACTGAATAAAAAAATAAATTAAAAAAAAATAATTATATTTTTATTTTTGTGTCGGGACATGCGGGAGTCCGGGGAAATGAGAAAGAGGATAAGTTGGCCGCCCATGCTGTTACTACGGCTGTTGGTGGAGCGATCGATCGGGCATACATTTTGAATTCCCTACGGGAAAACGCACGAACAAATGACTGTACAAGGGACGATAACTCTTGTTCCATGACTAGAATAAGGGAGCTGGGTTTGAAATGTGGTGTCTCTAGAAAGGAGCGGTTTCGTGGGCAAAAAAGAATGATGGTCAATCAACTGCGCACTGGGACCGTCAGTCAACGTGTAATGGCGGCTACACTCAAGGAGAGATCTGAGCACCTATGGACTTGTCTGGAGTGCAATGACGATGATCCAACGACTAATTAACTTATTAAATACTTCACGTGTATCAAGTGTAGTTGTGAAACTTCACGTATATTAAGTGTAGTTGTGGATACTTCACGTGAATGATTCATCTTCGCTTGCGAATGGGGATCACCATCATCATACTATCTTGTGCTGTGAGTCGGTGACATTTATCCTATGCCTGGGTGACAATCCGTCCACAGTTTCATTTTCTTAATATAGAATAACGAGATGGCAACTATGTACTATTAGGATTACATGTTTTATTCACTATGCCAGCTTGCACAGCTTGGGGTTTGACCTTTGGTTGTGGCTACGGGAAACACCGCTCTCCTGGCAAGACATCTGAACTCTATATTTTTACTCTAGCGTTTATCTTAAACTTCGAAGATGAAATTATTATAACTCTTTTACAAACTTGAATGTATTGAAGAAAAAAAAGGATGATTCATTCTCAGCAAACATGCCCACGCTTTGAAAAGGTTTCCTCCAGGGAGCTAACATCCATCTTGTTTTGTAATCCAGATAAATTTGTCAGAATGCTCTTCTGGGATATGAAGCAAAGCTATGATCAGTGCAAGTCGTGACCTTTCTGAAAATGTGAAGACCGCAGACGAGATTGGATTCAGGTCGAATTTCAAATACGTGTTGACTCAAGCGTAGCCCTCAGATATATATATGACCTATTGGATAGTGGGAAAATAATCAATCAATCAATCAAGTGTCATGCGGAAATCATGTTTCTCCACGACTCTGTCTCTTGTGTTGTCAATAAGCTCGGTTGGTGAGCTTCTACCGTGCAACAATACAAGTCCGTCTAGTAACTTTTCTCTATGTCGTCCCTGTCTCTTCTCTCCTTGATCTCTCCGGTGGTTATAAGTGTTCAAGCTGTGTTCTTCTCAGCACATGCCATAGAAACCTTGACTGTCTGCTCCTAATGTTTAATATACTTGATCTGTTTACGCCAGCATCAATGAGAACCTCTGCAGTAGTTTTCTTAGCTTTCCATGGTATTTTCATCATTCTTCTCAGAAACCACATCTCTGTATCCTCCAGTTTGTTTTGATTTGCGTGTGTGTATAGTCCATGCTTCACATTCATAAAAAAAAAAGAATTGGTTCGATATAACATCTCAGCACTCGAATTCATGTCTGCATTGATAGTCTTCCATTGCACATAATGGTTCTCATTTTTTTGCAATGCTAAATTGTTTTATCTTGTTCGGATTTTTATCTTCACTTGAGCATCTATCTCCTGATGTTAACAACCAAGGTTACTGATGTCAAAACACAATTAAGAAGTTTCTCTGGTTACTGCTGTCAAAACTCAATCAAGGAACAGGATGCAACTTAATCTCCTAGATGTAGCTCTATCAGATCTTATACGTCCGTATGCTGCTAGGACCAGAAAATAAAGCAAATAATAGCAACAATGTTATTGTTATATTATAGGCCTTCAACATCGAAACTTCTGACGATTTAATACAGTAGCTGTCAACATATGGTCTAATGAGATATATGGTCTATTGGAACATATGGTTAGTCCCTGTGATATTGTACTGTATTTCACGGAGATTTTCAATGAGGGGGGGGGGGATGGGAAAAAATGAGAAACATTGAAATTTAGTGAGTGGAGGGGGGAGGGGTATAGACCTTTCCAGGACAGCAGCAGGTAGATAAATATTTGAAGGATATACACGATTTATAACAACAAAGGTTAAAAATCCCACGGTGACTAAGAAAGTTAAATAACGTTATTTAAACATATCTGGAGCCACGTAATAATTGTTTTTCAAAATGGTGGCCACTAGCCAAAAGAAAAAACAATAAATGCTGAGAACCAGTGTTTTTATGCATACAAGTCTCTGCTATCTCTCCTTAGTTTGTGCTCTGGCTACTTACGTTTGTAAACAAGATGTCATTTTCTTGATAGAAGCTGACTGGGGGTAAAGTGGCAGGTATAATTCTCTCGTAACCTTGACCCCCGACACATTTGGTCCTGTTCAGGCCAAATACGTTTCTGCAGCAGCTGTCTGGGACATATTCTCTATTATTGACTGCAAAAGATTAAAAAACAAAAAAAAAAAGGTATTGATCTGAATAAGTTGAGCACTTCGGAAGATGTGGACTGATTGAGTTTATAAGCGTATAGTTAGTTAGTTATACATGTACAAATGCTATTATTGATGGACAATGCTTGAGACTAACGGGAATTGAACCAGTACGTTCAACGTTACCAAATCGCCTAGCAACTATCGTACAGGGGTTTTTCCGTACTTGACTAACCGCATCTTCAAAAAAAGATGCGATTTTGTCAAGACATTCAAACTGTGCACTCAAGTCACTGAGAACGGACCAATCGAGAGAAGGACTATTACAACAACAACGAACATCCCGTACAGGTATTGATGTATCCTTAGCAACAACAAACATATAACATCCGTATTAGTTGTGTATATATATATATATATATATATATATATATATATATATATATATATATATATATATATATATATATATATATATATATATATATATATATATATATATATATATATATATAAATACATTATTGTGTTGAAAGAAGTAACCAATAACATATTGTTGCAGACATTACTGAGTCTTCCTGATTTGGAACAAGCATCATAACAAATGGGACATTCTTATAAGTTCTTTTGACGTAACATGCCATTATGTCAGTCATTTAAGGGTATGTCAGTCATCTAAGGGTATGTCAGTCATCTAAGGGTATGTCAGTCATCTAAGGGTATGTCAGTCATCTAAGTGTATGTCAGTCATCTAAGGGTATGTCAGTCATCTAAGGGTATGTCAGTCATCTAAGGGTATGTCAGTCATCTAAGGGTATGTCAGTCATCTAAGTGTATGTCAGTGATCTAAGGGTATGTCGGTCATCTAAGGGTATGTCAGTCATCTAAGTGTATGTCAGTCATCTAAGGGTATGTCAGTCATCTAAGGGTATGTCAGTCATCTAAGGGTATGTCAGTCATCTAAGGGTATTTAAGTTCAGTATCCCAGTCAGTTGTAGGACCTTCGGATATTTCCAGAGAGGACTCACATTATCTGGTCTCTAATCTGTCTCTAATCTGGTCTCTAATCTGGTCTCTCCAGTTTCTCTCACGCTCTGAGTATATCTGTCTATAATCCCGTACACGTCAAGATCGATGACTCTGGTCACAGAGTGAGTCCTCCAGCTACGTTTATCTTAAACGATCCGGACAAGTGAAGAAAAACTTCGTCTTGTCCAGTCCTTGATGCTGTCTGTCCATGTTTTTATTTATCTTCCTGTTTCTTTTACCCTCGATGGCTCCCTGAATCATTGTTAGTTAGTTAGTTAGTCGTCGGATCATCATCACTGCAAACTGGACACATCCATAGTTGCTCCGATCTCTCCTTGAGTGTATCCGCCATCACACTTCTGCTGACAGTACCGGTCCTATGCTGGTTGACCATCATTCTTCTGCGCCCTCCAAAATGTTCACCTCTAGCAACACCGCATCTCAATCCCTGATCTTTAATCCTAGCCATTGAAAAGGAATCATCATCCACATTCGTCTCACTCTCGCGTGTTATATCTCTTAAGGAGTTCAAAACGTCAGCGCGATCCATTGCCCCATCGCCCTTTGCCACAATCGCACACGATGCCAGTTGATCCGCTCTTTCATTGCCTCGAACGCCCACATGTCCCGGCACGAAAATAAATGTAACCGCTTTCAAGCTCGCATTTCTCAAGGCCTCAATCCACTGTTCGCGAACGAGACCCACTTGTACCTTCTTAATCATACTCATAGAGTCACTCAAGATGCAGACCTGCGTTACTTTCTGTGTGCGTAGCCACTCAAATGCCTTGGTCACCGCCATAGTCTCCATGGTCATACTACTCGTAGTGACCGCAAAGGCACCACTTTCCTCCTTGATCGCTTTACCTGCGCACTGAGCTGTAAAGGCCCAAGCACTGCGAACATGCCTAATTACAGATCCATCAGTGTATATAATCACATCCCCCTCTTTGGTATTCTCACTGATTAAAGCCTGCACTTCTTTCTCCACAGCTGTGGGACACCATTCTCTGCATTCCCTGCTAAGTGATATTACTACTCTCAAACAAGTTTCGAAATCTGTGGGTAGACCTATCCATTCCGCACCAGCTGCCACATCATGTAATCTGCACACGCATTGTATTACATCCTCAGCACGTCCCATCCACGACCTTCCTCTCTTGAGTCTGCTGCCTTTAACTTTCTGTATTTCGGAATGCAACGGGTGTTCCTTATCTGCATGTATTTGAAGGTACGCCCGTGCACGGCAATACTGTAATCTATGCTCAGCTGTTGGGCAGTCAAGTAGGTATCGCATAGCTCTTGTCGATGTGTCTCTTGTGCATCCCAGAATGATACGCATTGCTGCATTCTGGACTCTATCCAGTCTTTCGATCTGAGTTTGGCTAAGAGTCAGAATTGCCAGTGCATATTCCACCACAGCCACAACCAAACCCTGGTACAAAAGAAATAACAATCTTTGCTCACACTGCGCAGCAGTCATAACCTTCATTGCTGCTAAGCCTTTGCCTGCCCTTATGATAATGTGGTCAACATGTTCCCTGAAACTCAGGCTTCTGTCAAAAAACACACCCAGATATCTCATTGTGCTAGTTCTTTCTAAACTTTTCCCGGACAACGAAACATGTGGCATGGGTGTCTTTACCATGTAATTGTTCAAGGAAAACCACGTCACGAATGCTTTAGACGGATTAACCACTGCTCCCGTATCTCGACACCAATTTGTCAGTCTGTCCAGCTCCTTCTGTAGTTCCACGACGCACTCTAATCAAATCACAGGTGTTGGCAGAACGATGTCATATGCCGATGATATCCTGGTGTATAGACAGGGCAGAAATCGAGATGAATCATTGTATTTGACAAGGAATCATGTCAGCATACGTGTACACCACTATTCTGAGTATAAGTACTATTTCATCCAACCTGCTCTTCGTAATTTTGTAATATATACATGACCGCCCTAATGAACTCATCCCTTATCTTGCGCATTTCTTATTACAACAACAAGTGGCAGTTGAGCTGTTCGTATTAAGCTTTAAAGTGAAGGTGTTAGGTCTTTCAATGGTTTTTCTGCTCGTTTTGACTGATTCAAAAAAGGGGAAGAGATAATAATAACAACAGCATGTCATACTTTGCATGTAGCAAGAAGCACGTAAGTAGGATTAGGAACGGTGTCATCTAACACATGCTGTAGAATGTAAAAATGAAAATAAATTCTACGCTGAATTCGGATGTGTTTGATCAATCAGTCAGTTTCTCTTTTGCCATGTTTGGCACATAGGGCGGATGTCATACTTCTCCATGCCTGTCGGTGAGTTGCCAAGTTTGGCACATAGGGCGGATGTCATAGTTCTCCATGCCTGTCGGTCTGTTGCCAAGGACAAGGATTGCAGGTCTTGTGCATGTATGCCTGTTGATATTGTCTTCCCTGTTTTTGTGTTTGATAGAAAGAACCAAATATTGGAACCAAACGACGCAACATTTCCGCTCTCTGGACACCATCCTGCTAAGTAGAAGACATTTGAAGATACAATCAAAAGAATAAAAGAGAGAGTTTAGAAACACATATCCCATAACAAATTTAGGCAAACTTGCAAACAGAAATAAAACAGTGAAGGGAACAGTAGCCAATAAATGCACTTACGTATCAACCTTCTGCCATCTTGGCAAATGGAGTTCTTGTTCTAAATATGGACATCAACATGTTAAGTGTTTATTTCTTTCTTCCTGGTCACATTATAATTAATATTTAGACCCACCTGCCACGCAGATACTTATTCTATTATTATTAATGACTTGTACAAATAAACTAAATATGAGAATTCTAAAGTACAAGTACTGCATATATTCTACGTTAGGGTGTAACTAAAAACATGGAGATAATGAACAAGTGGAAGTCATGGTTGATGATTTGAGATTTGGATATATAAAAGAATAAGGAGAACATCATGAAAGGTGAAGAAAACAGAGATGATCTGACTACATTTGTATGAAAAAAATAACTATTAAAGGAAATAAAAATTAAACACAATTTTTAGATATATTAAAAGATATGGCATCTTGTTGAAGACCTTTCTTGATATTTACTTGATATTACGTGATAATGTTTGATATATAGGGGAAGGAGTGAGAGGGAGGCAAACAATATGTAGACAGAGGTGCAAGTGGGAGGGAAACGTAGTGATATAAACAGGATAAGACTGTCAGAGTCCACCACCAATGCAAAAAAAGAGGGCGTTGTAGGTTTATTGCAGTCAAACTTCAATGTGCAGATGTCACTTTATGACGATGAAATATGTTACTGCAAGACAGTGAACCAACCACTCTATTGTGTCTCACTAAAGACAGTGAACCAACCACTCTATTGGGTCTCACCGAAGACAGTGAACCAACTACTCTATTGAGTTTCACTGAAGTCAATTAACTATACCGCATCATCAAATATTTATGAAGACTGAACTTTCAACCGCTCTATTGAATCTCCCCGAAGACCGTGGACTACATCATCTATCAGTCTTCAATAAGACGTTGGATTACCTCATCTATCGATCTTGTAAGTAAGATAGTGAAATAACTAATCTATCGATTCTCCAGTAAGATAGTGAAATAACTGATTGATCGAGTCTCCACTAAGATATTGAAATAACTAATCTATCAATTCTCCAGTAAGATAGTAAAATAACTGATTGATCGAGTCTCCACTAAGATATTGAAATAGCTAATCTATCAATTCTCCAGTAAGATAGTGAAATAACTGATTGATCGAGTCTCCAGTAAGATATTGAAATAACTAATCTATCAATTCTCCAGTAAGATATTGAAATAACTAATCTATCAATTCTCCAGTAAGATATTGAAATAACTAATCTATCAATTCTCCAGTAAGATATTGAAATAACTAATCTATCAATTCTCCAGTAAGATAGTGAAATAACTGATTGATCGAGTCTCCAATAAGATAGTGAAATAACTAATCTATCAATTCTCCACTAAGATAGTGAAATAACTGATTGATCGAGTCTCCACTAAGATAGTGAAATAACTGATTGATCGAGTCTCCAGTAAGATAGTGAAATAACTAATCTATCAATTCTCCAGTAAGATAGTGAAATAACTAATCTATCAATTCTCCAGTAAGATAGTGAAATAACTAATCTATCAATTCTCCAGTAAGACAGTCAACTAACTGAGCTATTGAGTCTCAAGTAAGACCGTGAGCTCTACCACCATATACAATCTCACAGAAGACATGGAATAAAGAACTGCACGTTACTAAAACTAAACAGAAAAAAAGCTACTGTATAAACAAACAGTTTCGTAAGTTTGAAACGATGAAGAGGATAAACTACACAACGAAATGTAAATTGAACAGTTTCAAATGTCTTCTTTCTCACTTGAGTTGATAAATAATTGATGACTTCATTTCACCAAGTTGTCATCTTGATTCTAACAGTAGAACAAGAAGCTCGTAAAAATCTTTGATGGGTTTTTGGAAACTAGAGCACTGTCAAGGACAATTTGCCGAAATGTCGTTTCTTAGCATCAACTAATCAATACACTATCTAGTCTCCTGCCCGCCATTTTCACAATCACCAAATACAGTTTGAGAATTAGTTGAAGAAGACTAGCTTTGGTGGGTGATGCGTTTTGTCAATCTCTTTCGATACCTGGATATTTTTGTGTCTTTTTTTTGCAATCAACCTAACAAAATGTCAATCTTCAGGACTTAACCTTAGTACCGGGGTTGAATTTTCGCTTTAAAAAACTCTCTTTCTTCTTCTCTATGATTCTTCAGAGTGCCATGACCAGAAGCTTCAATAATCTAGTAAATATCCTAGTTTACTTATTTGAAATAGGTACCAGGAGTTTCCTGGAAAGAGTCAAATGCGAGACGGAGTTTATTAAATAATATAAGAAATAGACAATCTTCATTCTTTTGGCCACGTTATGAGACAACGAGGTTTGGAGAATAGTCACAACAATCAAGATTGAAAGCAAGAGAGACAGAAGGCGACAATGTGTGAAAATATTACACAGTTTAGCAACCTGGCACGGCAAGGAAGCAACAACGATCCTGATATATAATACTGGAGATAGAGAGCTGTGGAGAGGCATGATCGGCTACGTCTAGCGGCATGGCACCATATGATGATGACCAGGAGTGTACACCAATCCTAAAACACATTTTTCCGAATGAAAACCGACAGGAAAATAATAAATTTAATCTTCATACCAACATTGTGTTATCAATGTCAGACATGGACACTAACTAAAGAACGAGAAAGATTACAACGTGTGAAATGAGATTACTAAGAAAAGCAGAAAACAGAACAAGAAGAGATCATGCGAGGAATGAAGAGATTACAAGAACTGTTGGAACACAGTCTGTGGTCAAATTATGTTGGAGAAACAGAGATTGAAATGGCTCGACTACTTAGTGAGAATGAACCCTTTACTGACTAGCAGCAAGAGTATACAACATGAGAATGAAAACAACAAGAGATAAAAGAGGACCAAGAAGAAAGTGGTCTGAAGGAATTACAAACAATATGAGACGTCACAATATTACTGCATATCAAGCGACCAAACGTGACATAGCCCGAAAACCGAATGTCATTCAATCTTCACTGCGAAGCAGCCTTACAGAACAAACAGAGAAAAGATGTTAGAATAGAAACAGACCTGGAGCTTCTGTAGTGTGTTACATTTTCAAAATCGCCACCTGAAAATCTGTTTTAAGTCATTACTTACGCCCGTGTGTTGCCGGGGCCCGAAAGGGTAGCAAAGAATAGCAACACTGTTTACCTTCCACGCTTGTCGTAAAAGGCGGCTAAGGAGGTTATGGGATGAGTATCAAAGTCGGATGTGTCAGGCCGAAAGGCGCAGATATCGCAGCAATGTTGTAAACCTTGACACAACGCATTTCCGTGCTCCGGACTACATCCTGCTAATCTGCAGGAGTTTGAGAACGAATGAAGAAGAAGAAGAAGATTGTCATTACTCATAACTATGGATATCCTAGAGGAAGTGGGCAATGATGTCTGGCAAATGTTTGTCATAGAATTTTCTAGTATCATCATTTTCTAGTATCATAGTTTTCTAGTATCATCATTTTCTAGTATCATCATTTTATAGTATCATCATTTTCTAGTATCATAGTTTTCTAGTATCATAGTTTTCTAGATTGAAATTTGTTACTAATTTACTCATTGCTGTTTCTTGTTCTTCTGCTTTCATTTTCAAACTTCTGTAGATTATCAGGATATAGTCCAGAGAATAGAATGCGATGTGTCACGGTTTACAACTTGGTTGCTGTATCTATCTTTTCGGCCATAAACATCCGACTTCATCAAAGCTTTGAACTAATGTGGTCATCTATATAACGAGGCAACCAATTCCACATTGAAAACCTATACAGACGCGTATAGGAAGAAATAGTTCACTATTCATAGTTCCCATTTTGTGCCTCGGTAATACACGGGTGTGCTAAAGTCTAACTAGATGTATACTAGACCATCCACCAAGAAATAGCATATGTCCAGAAGATGGTTTGTCTTCTTGAATTCTTGATTAGAAACCAGCATCCCTGCACAATGGACAGTCCCATAATTGTTCCGCCTACCATTCAGCCATCTAAAAGTATATACGCTCAGTGTTCCAGTAAGTTGTTGGTTGTGGGTTACTCGGGTATTTCCAGTGAGGACACACTTCCTCTTCTGTCCCCTAGTCATTCTAATGTTTATCATTCTCTGAACATGTACTTTGTCTTTTTGTGTATCCTCTTCATCGTTTTGCAGTATATCCTCTTCATCGTTTTGCAGTGTATCCTCTTCATCGTTTTGCAGTGTATCCATGACAGCATCCTCTTCTTCGTTTTGCAGTGTATTAATGACTGCTATAAATATAATTCAGCCCGGTCTCTTCTCGTCAATTTGTTATCCACTATAGCTTTACCCATCAATGTGTCAGCTCTTTCGTTGCACCGACTCCCGCATGACCAGGATGTTGGATCCTTGTGATTCTCTGGACATTATTGAGAAGAGTGTCCCACTCTGTTCTATCATGAACTTTTCTATCTTGAGCATCATATTCTGGGAGTCTGATAGCATCACTGTAGATGTTAGTGGATGCATCGTCAGTCAAATACGAGCAGTTGCAACTGCATCTATCTCCATTTTCTTACTATATTGCCATTCTGGTAGGCGATTAAGTCATATTCACAGTTGTCTGTTTCTCTTATTATTTAGCCATCTGTGTAAATAATTATATCTTTTGGCTTTGATTACCGTTCTATGAGTTCTTATATCGTTTCCTTATGTCTTATTTGTAAACCTTTCGCGACACTCTCTTCCCAGCGATATTATAGCTGTCTACATTATTATTTGTCTGAATAGTCAGCCTTTCCTCTAGTTGAAGACATCGCAACACTTCCTGTAGAAATGCGTTGTATCATGATTTACAACTTTGCTGCGATATCGGCACCTTTCGGTCGGATACATCAGACTTCAGCGTTAATTCTTAGTTACGTTGAAATTATGGGATGGGACATATACTCCACTACACGACTTCCTTAGTCGCCTCTTACAATAAGCATGGAAGGTAAACAGTGTTGCTATTCTTTCTTCCCTTTCGGGCACCGGAAACTCACATGCGTTGAATGCTGAAGTCAAATGTGTGTGGCCGAAAAGATCAAACACCCAAGCCAAGATATAAACCATTTCACAACGCATTCCGGTTTTAATACTATATCCTCGCCCGTGTGTTGCCGGGGCCCGAAAGAGGATCAAAGAATAGCATCACTGTTTACCTTCCACGCATGTCGTAAAAGGCGACTAAGGAGGTTATGGGATGGAGTTGGCTATCCCATTCCATATAGGCTAAGTGACCCAAAGCCATGCTGAAGTCGGATGTGTCAGGCCGAAAGGTGCAGATATCACAGCAATGCTGTAAACTATGACACAACGCATTCCGTTCTCCGGACTACATCCTGCTAATCTGCATGAGTTTGAGAACGAACGCAGAAGAAGAAGAAACTATATCCTGTTAATCTCCAGGAGTTTGAGAGAAACACGACGTTAAAGTACAAGCTTCAACACAAATAAAATTATCACAATAGTGCAAGCTATCGCATCAGCGTCGCCATAAAAACATTGCAATATTCATCAACCATAAAATCACACATTTTGTTTTCCCCGGATAAACTGAACATAGACTAAACATCATTCCCTTTCCTAGTCTAAGATCTCATCGATAAAATAAAAACAGCGACATTGTTCTATTTTAAAAAAAAACCCATCATATACAGTACAGTAATGTGTAGAAAAAAGACCCCAAAAATAAAAACCGGTCATTATCCACAGAAATGCTGAAAAGGTCAAAGTTAATAACATGATTTGACATTGACATTTCTATACGGTGAAATTTTCCAAGTATATATTAGATGTAAATTGGGTCATGATTGATAAATGAAATAGTTGTTTGTTGTGACAAAGCAAGTTGGTTATGGCAGTATTCTTATGATGTACATAAGTCAGGGATTCTCACACGGAACACGAAGGACCAACAGTAGATCACATTTAATATTTAGTGCGGAGGGGAAAAGTCCAATGATTCATTCTAGAAGGCTGTTTCCTTTTAACTTCTTCTTCTTCTTCTTTCCTTCCTCTTTTACCCTTTACGGGTGTCGAGGGAGATACAATGTTCTCTTTCTCGCTTTTCTGGCAGCTTCAAATAATGTTATTTGGTGTTCGTGTAATGTCTCTTTGATGTTGTCCATCCAGCGTACTCTAGGCCTACCATTGGCTCTTCTTTCTGCTTCTCTTCTCTTCGTATATGCTTTATAAACTAATGAATCACACGTCATTCTTTCCAGATGACCAAACCATTGTATCTGTTGGTTTTGTATGCACTGTAGAATTGATGTGACACCCACTCTTTCTCTTATGACATCGTTTCTAATTCTGTGTCTTCTGGTCACTCCTGTGGCTTTTCTCAGACAACTCATCTCTGTTGTAACCAGCTGTCTCTTATGTTTTGTTGTTAAGGACCATGTTTGACATTGGTAGCACAGGGTTGGAATGAAGATACTGTGGATAAGATGTTTTTGTTGTTGTTGTCATTGGTAGCATTTTGTGTAACTAATAGGTCTTATATATTTGCTGGTCACGAATGATCCAAACTGAGCCAACATGACTGCATAATACGGTTTCATGTGTTGTAGGGTTATCACTTTACATTAGTTTATGACGTCACATCATACGTTAACGGAACTAAAATACAAAAGTATGGACGCAACATAGACACCTTCACACGATGTTACCAATCAAATTACGGAAAAGTAAAACAAGACAAAATAAACAAAGACGTTCTGCTTGTGCTAAAGACCTCAATAAAACGAAACAAAAATTTTAAAATGTTTTGGACATATTAAAAGACGTGACATTGTTGAAAACCATATAGAAAGGCTTCACCCAGAGCGTACAGACACGATGAGAGCTTGGTGAGACAGAAGGACACTTGGTCATTTACTGCACCCCAACGCATACTCAGTCGTCTTGGTTTTTGTCTTGCCTCTTAGACTATGTGCCTAGGGGCAAGAGAATCAGATTGACAACATTGCTAAACTCTCCCTCACTGTAATTCAATTTCATTGCGCTAATCGTGGCTTCATCTTAATGCTACAATCATCTTCACTTGAGAAGGAGTAACATCATATATTTGAAGGTAGCTAGCAAGAGGTAGCGAGAGATACAGGAGGGAGAGAAACATCATATATTTGAAGGTAGCTAGCAAGAGGTAGCCAGAGATACAGGTGGGAGAGAAACATCATATATTTGAAGGTAGCTAGCAAGAGGTAGCCAGAGATACAGGTGGGAGAGAAACATTATATATTTGAAGGTAGCTAGCAAGAGGTAGCCAGAGATACAAGAGGGAGAGAAACATCATGCGATGGCTAGGTTACGGTCTAGCAGAATGCACCACCAAGACATGAGACAAAAGTTATGCCAGGTTCGTTGCATATAATCTTCCTTGAAGAGACAGCACTTGATGATGATGAAGACAAGAAATACTTGTAATGAAGACAAGAAACACTTGTAATGAAGACAAGAAATACTTGTAATGAAGACAAGAAATACTTGTAATGAAGACAAGAATTACTTGTGATGAAGACAAGAAATACGTGTGATGAAGACAAGAAATACGTGTGATGAAGACAAGAAATACGTGTGATGAAGACAAGAAATACGTGTGATGAAGACAAGAAATACTTGTAATGAAGACAAGAAATACTTGTGATGAAGACAAGAAATACTTGTGATGAAGACAAGAAATACTTGTGATGAAGACAAGAAATACGTGTGATGAAGACAAGAAATACTTGTAATGTAGACAAGAAATACTTGTAATGTAGACAAGAAATACGTGTGATGAAGACAAGAAATACGTGTGATGAAGACAAGAAATACTTGTAATGTAGACAAAAAATACTTGTAATGAAGACAAGAAATACTTGTAATGAAGACAAGAAATACTTGTGATGAAGACAAGAAATACGTGTGATGAAGACAAGAAATACGTGTGATGAAGACAAGAAATACGTGTGATGAAGACAAGAAATACGTGTAATGAAGACAAGAAATACGTGTGATGAAGACAAGAAATACTTGTGATGAAGACAAGAAATACGTGTAATGAAGACAAGAAATACGTGTAATGAAGACAAGAAATACGTGTGATGAAGACAAGAAATACTTGTAATGAAGACAAGAAATACTTGTAATGAAGACAAGAAATACGTGTAATGAAGACAAGAAATACGTGTAATGAAGACAAGAAATACGTGTAATGAAGACAAGAAATACGTGTGATGAAGACAAGAAATACTTGTAATGAAGACAAGAAATACGTGTAATGAAGACTATTCCCACGTATCCGTACTTAGTATTGGTCAGTTGTGTCTACGTTTTGTTAACAGCCATTAGAAAACGCGGATAAAAAAAAATTAGCCAGTGAAGATGAATAATATAATCTACATCCCATAATACATCTATAGCTGGCTGGGGTCAACTTACCATCTGTCTGGTTTCGAAACCACATGGAGTATTCCTTGTAGTAGGCCCATGATGTTGTAGAGTTGATATCACCAACAACACCGCAACATTCGAACTGGAAAGAAATAATTCAACCAAATAGTAATCATTGCAACAGTACTCAAAGACTCAACAGTACTCAAAGACTCAACAGTACTCAAAGACACAAAAAGATTTTTAAAAAAAATGAACATTGACTACTGCAAAACTATTTAAAGCCCTCTAGTGTGTTTAGATAAGATTTAATGACTTTAGAAAGAGGAGATTTCAACCACGTATCAGAGTTAATTTGGTTATATCAGGACTATAAGATAATGAGGAGTAATAAACTTTCTAGTTTCGTTAGATAAGATTGAAAACAGACTGCCATAACGAGCATTAAAATGGGAACCAGGGTAAAAGAAAAAAGAGGAATACCTAGAGAGACTCTTCGTAGAACAACCATAACAGAGGATATGGATCTCAACAATATGCAAGAGTTAAACAGTAGCATTACATCGCTCCAACTCGGGAGCTCGGCTTTCTGTCCTATACATCGCATTAGGCGGTGAAGGAGCATAGAATGCAAAACTATCACGTTTCCATTTGGGAAGATATAATAACGTTCATGGTGAATATCTTCTTCTTCGTCTTCTGCGTTCGTTCTCAAACTCCTGCAGACCAGCAGGATGTATTCCGGAGAACGGAATGTTTTGTGTTATAGTTTACAACATTGCGGCGATATCTGCGCCTTTCGGCCTGACACATCAGGCATCAGCATGGCTGTGGGTCACTGACCCTATATGGGATGGGACAGCCAACACCATCCCATAACCTCCTTAGTCGCATCGTACGACATGCATGGAAGGTAAACAGTGTTGCTATTCTTTGATTCCCTTTCGGGCCCCGACAACACACAGGCGCTTGGTGAATATATTACGAGCCACTTTCTTAGTAACAAAAGGGGGGTGGACAATATGATTGTTCAAGGGGGCAACATCGAACACGTTGTAATTAGGCTTCTCTCTGATTTTCCTTCTGCGCTGAAGTTAGCGCATAGGGCAGAGGTCAGATCTCTCCAATTCTGTCTGTTGAAAGCTATTCTGTGCAGTTCTTGAATAGTATGAATATTGATTGTCTTACTTTCTCTAAGTATTGTTCTTCTGAGTGTTTCTTTTGGTCTACCCCTTGCTCTTTTGTCTGTAGGTACCCATTCAAGAGATTGGTGGTGTATCCTGTTGATGTCTGCGCGTAGAACATGCCCGATGTAGGACCAACGGCAATTAGACTTCATTAGGGAATAATTCAATTTTGTAATATACAAAAACATGTATATGTTGCATAGGTGGGTGGGGCGGCATCAGAATTTTAGAAAGGCTTTGGTGGGGCATGGTACAACAAATATTGGGAAACACTGATCTCTACGAAATGAGGCGATGGTTTGAAGTGTAAACAAAAAACACCCACTGTCTTAAATCTGATCACTGAAAAAACAACAACAGAGGAATAGCGATATATTCCAGTATATGTCTCAAAGGTGTTCTAAGGGACCTTACTATTACATACGGTTTAAGGTCAAATTGGCGTCTGGGATTTGAGAAAATTTTGTGCAGATGAACCCGATACATAAAAATTCGCCAGGAGAAATATTGACAAGAACAATATATCGCACGTTTCAATGTCTGGTACGGGTAAATCTATGGTTGAGTCGAACTTTCCCTTGGATCTAGGAAAACAAACAATACAAAAAAATTTAGTCTGGTTAGAATAGTTTATATTGATGTGGAAGACACTGAAAACCTGTGAATTGTTTATGTAAAATAAATTGTGCGAATTTCCTGGAAATAAGGAAATAAATCAAGTTGTGACAAAAAACTAGGATTGTGTTTATTGGCGCAAAGAGAGGTCGGATTAAGGTGAGGCATTGCACTATTTTGGAAAAGGAAAGGTCACACGTTTTCCAGAATGTTCATGCGAGCAGATACCAAAACAGCGTCACTGATCCTGGCTGATGTTACTAATCCTTGACCACTTTGCGTACAATTTGTGGCACCACCCAATCAAAGAAGATTTTTAGGTCAGCCCAGATAAGTGACGCTGATTGTGATCTGCGAGCTGGACTGTTCCAGAGAAGGACTTGGTGATTGACTACTGTGTGAGAGAAGTACTTGGTGATTGACTACTGTGTGAGAGAAGTACTTGGTGATTGACTACTGTGTGAGAGAAGTACTTGGTCATTGACTACTGTGTGAGAGAAGTACTTGGTGATTGACTACTGTGTGAGAGAAGTACTTGGTGATTGACTACTGTGTGAGAGAAGTACTTGGTGATTGACTACTGTGTGAGAGAAGTACTTGGTCATTGACTACTGTGTGAGAGAAGTACTTGGTGATTGACTACTGTGTGAGAGAAGGTCTAGGTTATTGACCACTGTGTGAGAGAAGTACTTGGTGATTGACTACTGTGTGAGAGAAGGACTAGGTTATTGACTACTGTGTGAGAGAAGGACTAGGTTATTGACTACTGTGTGAGAGAAGGACTAGTCTATTGATTACTGTGTGAGAGAAGGACTAGGTTATTGACTACTGTGTGAGACAATGACTAGTCTATTGATTACTGTGTGAGAGAAGTACTCGGTGATTGACTACTGTGTGAGAGAAGGACTAGGTTATTGACTACTGTGTGAGAGAAGGACTAGGTTATTGACCACTGTGTGAGAGAAGGACTAGGTTATTGACCACTGTGTGAGAGAAGGTCTAGGTTATTGACCACTGTGTGAGAGAAATAGTAAATGTAAGAAAGTCACATTTGTAATAGTTATTGGCACTTATATCATAGCTTATGTTTATCACATATAAAATACCTATCATAGTTTATGTCAATCACATATAAAATATATATCAGAGCTTATGTCTATCACATATAAAACACCTATCATAGCTTATATATTTGACATATAAAACACCTCACATCATTGGAGTTAGTTGTTACAGTATTACCGGAATTTCGGTCACTTTATAGCCGCGTCGTTGTGAGGAAATGAGTTCATATAGGGAAAACCAGAGTACAATAAAGATAATCCTCACGCCTTATAGGATTTTTTAAAACCCGAAACCGATTGTCAGTAAATCATTCATTCGATCCAGCATGGAATCCCGCAACGCCTAACCACAAAACAGGAGACAAGACAATAGGTAAGATAGATGACAGACAAGTATCACGATTTGTACTTTGTCTTTCGTACCTGGTAATAAGAATGGGTCAATCTTTCTTACCTGGTAATAAGAATGGGTCAATCTTTCTTACCTGGTAATAAGAATGGGTCAATCTTTCTTACCTGGTAATAAGAATGGGTCAATCTTTCTTACCTGGTAATAAGAATTGGTCAATCTTTCTTACCTGGTAATAAGATTGGGTCAATCTTTCTTACCTGGTAATAAGAATGAGTCAATCTTTCTTACCTGGTAGTGAGAACCGGCACCACCCATCTTGGAATATATTAAGAGACAACATATCAAATGGTTTGCACACATCAGCAGACTACCAGCAGACAGCATACCACAACAAGCTATGCTACACAGATAAAGCGAAGGCAGACCTAGAGGCTGGCCACGAAAACGATGGACCACTGAAAAAAAATAAGATGCGACAAATTCCACAATATACTCAGCACATAGGGAGGGGGGGAGGGGTGCATCTCCAGAAAACTCTTCTACCCCTGACGCTGAAAGGCAACATAGGGCTTAGCAAATAGAAGACGCGCTTTTAACCACGGATCAGAGTTAATTTGGTTATATCAGGGCTATAATCATTCAATATAATGAGGAATAAAATCCAGTAAAACTGGCAATAATTTAATTTGAAACTTTTGTGGTGTTTCATTTGTGGTAATACTGTCCACTGCTTTCAACCGTGGACGGAAATCCAATTAGGTGCTTGTGACTCACAAATAAAAATGGTGGTTTCATGTAGTCCTACTACACTAACTTCTAACTTTATAAATATCTTTTGTTTTGGATAACACTATCCCACACCCCCTACCCCCCCCCCCCCCAACCAACCTTCATCGTTTTACAACTCTACCAAGGCCTCATTAAGATATTTGAGTATTATAATTTCGCATTCTTGTTTCAGCATTGAATTTTGTAATGACATACATCACTACTCTATATTTTTCAAATCGTTCAACTTCAGCTGCCAAAAATGACTACGTTATATAATCATATGTTATTTGTCTAAAGTATTATGATTCTACGGCAGCCACAATTCTTGATGCTGCCCTATTTTACAGTTAGTGTATCCTGAGGAAATCAATAACATTTGCTATACCGTCGGATACGAGTACTCTACGCCAGTGATTCTCAAAGTGTGTGTTTAGAGAACACATCAGACTTCTAGTGAAATGTTAATTTATTTGCAGTGTGAGTCTAGGAAATAATTTTTAAAGGATAATATTTCAAAAGAGAGAATATTTGGGGGGTGGGGGGGGGGTGAATATTTCAAGGGAGAATATTTCAAAGGAACAATATCTAAAAGAAGACTATTTCAAAGGAGCAACGTTTAAGAAAGAATATTTCAAGAATGATAATTTCAAAAGAAAATATTTCAAGCGATAATTTATTGAAAGATAATATTTCAAGTAAGATTATTTCAAGGGACAATATTTCAAGGTAGAATATTTCAAAATAGAATATAGAAGGATGACCAATGTGTGTGTAAAAACAACAACAAAAAGCAATTGTTTTCGTATATCATATATATCCACACATATGTACAATATATATATATATATTGAATTAGCAATATTAAATATTTTTAATGATTAAAATATTAAATTTGAAAGCAAGAGTGTTAGGTCGAAAGAAAAAAATAACGCTTCCATAACTTTTACATCATATTTTTCATCATTACAAATTTTAAAAAATCCAAGCGCAAAGAATAAAATTCCTATCAGAAATAATAGAAAACCCACAAGCATACACGCTGGCACATTATTACATCGGACTAAAAATATCCCATTTATGCACCATACGAAAACCACAGCCCCACTCAATGGGTACTTTACCACCTTTCTACCAACAATGCATCCAAAATGTCAAGGGAAATGAACAACTAATCAATGAACCAATAAAAAGCATCTATGAACACCTCATCGCAGCACAAGAACCAGCGCTTATCAATAGAATCAAATGATATGGCTATGCTCACTTTATAACGGATTACTTAGAAATATTTGCCAACCTACACCGTACACAAACAACAAGCAAAGCAAAGGAAGTTACATACAGACTACGTTTTAACATCACACCACTCTCACATAGAATGACACACAGGCCACAAGAGAGATGCAAGCTCTGTGGACTCAAAACACCAGAAACAGAAGATTTTTTCTTCCACTGCAACACACTATCCCTCGAACTGAAAACACTAAAACAAAAAATAACCCCAGACGCAACATCAGACAATGTTTCATGTGATGTCAATCATTTCCTATACCGATGTTTTCCCATGCCACAATGTAAGGTTATCTAGCATATTCTCTCTTGCTCTTTCTCTATCCTTCTTGTACTCAACTTGCCTGTTTGTCACGATGTGTTCCATCTTTCTTCTTCTCTTGACGTTTTAAAAAAAATGTGACTTGTATTTTTTTCTGAATAGAGTGCACAGTATTTTTTTCTGAATAGAGTGCACAGTCATGTTAAACGTACTCCCAAACGCAGACACAAGCTTACAACAAAAAAATCCCTGTCTTCTGGCAGAGTTTAGAAATCTCGTGTGGTCATGCAGGAAAAGAGCAAGACATGAACACCAACAATTCAACGCTCAACTTTTCCAACTTCTATTTTTTTAAAAATCAATAAATTACTAATCGACATTGCAGACACATTTTAATATTCAAATTCGACATTTCTAACTTTTATTTTGTAAAAGAAACGTTCGGATTCGAAAAATAACTAATGTATATGTATTACAAACTATGTATAACTTTTAAATGATACAACTAAAATGACACTACCATCCATATTTCTCATGATATGTGTAAACCATCTGACAACACGTACAATCGCCAATTGTTTTTATATAACATATATCTACACAAAAGTGTTCCATACATATACTAATGCAGAGGTTCTCATTGATGCTGGCGTAAAACGATCAATGATATCAAACATTAGGGACAGACAGTCAAAGTTTCTAGGGCATGTGCTGTGAAGAACACAGATTGAACACTTAACCACTGGAAAAATCAAGGGGAGAAGAGATAAGGTACGACAAAGAGAAAAATTACGAGATGGACTTGTATTGTGGCACGGTAGAAGCTCGCCAACTGAGCTTAATAACAACATAAGAGGACAGAGAGTTGACATATACATATTATCCTTGAAAGCAAGAGTGTGAGGACGAGAGAAAAACAAAACGAATGTTTTCTATAAATTTTGACATATTATAGCTATCATTACACCCTCATCACCAATTTTCATGAATATTGTTTAATCATCTCATTACACAGTGCAAAATACACAGTGCACACTACACAGTGCACACTACACATTTAATATTGTATATGTATATTGGTGTATAATGTATAACATGTATATTGGTTGTGTAAATAATTCATTGTTTAAAATAAAGATTAAAAATTTTTTTTCTAGAATATTGTTAAACCATTTTACATGATGATGATAATATGTCGATGCATCTAGTCGGAAGTTGATTAGATATTAGAGATTAGATATTAGATATTAGAGATTAGATATTAGATATTAGAGATTAGATATTAGAGATTAGAAATTAGAGACTAGATATTAGTTATTATAGATTAAATATTATAGATTAGATATAGAGATTAGTTATTAGAGATTGATATTAGAGACTAGATATTAGAGACTAGATATTAGAGACTAGATATAAGAGATTAGATATTAGAGACTAGATATTAGAGACTAGATATTAGATATTAGAGATTAGATATTAGAGATTAGATATTAGTGATTAGATATTAGAGATTAGATATTAGAGATTAGATATATAATTATACAATTTGCACACCGGAGTATATTCATAGGTGCTCAGATCTCCACTTCAGTAATTCTCTAAAGGTATAGCGGCTGATGGTTCCAGTTCTATTCCGGTTCATTTCGACATCTTTGTTAGGTATACTCTGTCGTCACACCTATCCTCACTTCCAATTTTCGCATTTTCCATACTTTCTAATGCTCGTGTATCCCATAATCCTCTGCTTCTGCGGACTCACGAAGCGAACTGAGTATGTCTGCTCGGTTGCTCGGTCCATAGTCTGAGTATCTGCTATGGTGGCGAGTCCAACTAATGTGTCGGTCCATCGTTTCCGTAGGCGATTTATTTATCGACAAAACAACCTTGGTTTCCAAGGAACAAAACATTTATCTCTCTGGATACAAGAGAGATCCTTCGGGAGTTTGAGAATGAACTCTGAAGAAGAAGATGAGGAATATTTCTATGTGTGTGGTATAATTTTCTCTGCAATGTGATTTTTGGATGAAATGAATTTATTTTTACTAAAATATAATGCAGAAATAAATTAAAGCGGTATCAATACTGCAGAAATAAATTAAAGTGGTATCGATACTGAACATTGCATTTTAGAAAACGAACATAAGTGAAACCAAATTAGAAACAGATACCTTGTAAAATGCCGAAAAATATTTTAATTACACATTTTTTCGAAACAAATTGCTTTTACAAATTTAAATACATGCAGAATATCTAGCAAATAATGTATCATCTTGAAAATTTTGAGAATACATGGAAAAACATCTGACTTTAAACCGTTAAAATTATGAACACAAAAATGTCGAAGATATATGAGTCGAAATAAGTTGTAAAAAACTACACCGTGTAATATAGGATAAAGAAAACGGCATATCAGGCAATATTCTGTAGCTTGGATAGAAATCAAATAATTATCACTGAACTAAAATGTCAGACGCTAGTAACTGCGCTATCACCGCCTCTTTACTTACGTAGTGTGCGATGCTATGGTCACTGATATGGTCATCAGAATGAAATAAAGAATAGAAATGCTGTGATAAATTTACCAATGAGAAAGTAACTGAAAGAACTAAACAGAGATCACTATAAATAAAGGCTATGGGGGTGAATGGGACATAAATTATGAAGAATAATAGAAAACATTGTAAGACATGCATGATTATGGAAACAACCGAGAAAGAGAAAAAGAGAAACACCAAGATATACCTGGAGGAAAGAATTACATCTTATTATAGTCCAGCCCGTGTGGCATGTTTATCATGTCTGTCCACATCATTCTGTTTCATGTGATGTCAATCATTTTCATATACCGATGTTCTCCCATGCCACAATGTAAGGTTATCTAGCATATTCTCTCTTGCTCTTTCTCTACCCTTCTTGTACTCAACTTGCCTGTTTGTCACGATGTGTTCCATCTTTCTTCTTATCTTCAAGTTTAAAAAAAACATGTGACTGTCTTTTTTTTTCTGAATAGAGTTCGCAGATTTTTTTGAATTAACTTCTTTCTAACTTAGACATATTCATTACGAGTTTTATCTGTCAAATATTCTATCAAACCACACTGAACATGCTTCTATCAAACCACACTGAACATGCTTCTATCAAACCACACTGAACATGCTTCTATCAAACCACACTGAACATGCTTCTATCAAACCACACTGAACATGCTTCTATCAAACCACACTGAACATGCTTCTATCAAACCACACTGAACATGCTTCTATCACACCACACTGAATATGCTTCTATCAAACCACACTGAATATGCTTCTATCAAACCACACTGAATATGCTTCTATCAAACCACACTGAATATGCTTCTATCAAACCACACTGAACATGCTTCTATCAAACCACACTGAATATGCTTCTATCAAACCACACTGAATATGCTTCTATCAAACCACACTGAAACATGCTTCTATCAAACCACACTGAATATGCTTCTATCAAACCACACTGAATATGCTTCTATCAAACCACACTGAATATGCTTCTATCAAACCACACTGAATATGCTTCTATCAAACCACACTGAAACATGCTTCTATCAAACCACACTGAATATGCTTCTATCAAACAACACTGAATATGCTTCTATCAAACCACACTGAAACATGCTTCTATCAAACCACACTGAAATATGCTTCTATCAAACCACACTGAAATATGCTTCTATCAAACCACTACTGCTCTAGACAATTTTGCACTATTCTGCTGAATGTTCAAGATCCACTCCCATCCATCAGAATTTGTTTTGTATATAACTTCTAATAACTCTCTTTCTGACGTCAATTCACAGATATATATTATATGGCATGGTCGCCATCTTGGTATGTAGTATCGTAATACTACACATTTGCTTTAAAAAAATACATCAGATGTTATTAAGGTATTAAAATATTTGAATATGTTGACTTGCGTCAGATTGGTCACATCTACTGGACATTTCATACATTGATGTTGCATTTTGAAGATCATTTGTTCTGTGCCAGTTTCATTACTTCAGTTTTCTTAAGCTATCTGCGACTGCTCACTGTTTTCTGTCAAAATCTCGTGACTGCCTAATGTTCCTGTACAAACTCTCGTGACTAACTAATGTTTTAAGTACGAAATCTCGTGACTGCCTAATCTTTGTGTGCAAAGTCTCGTTACTGCTGAATGTTTTCTGTGCCAATTTCGTGGTTGCCTAATGTTTTATGTGCGAAATCTCGTGGTTGCCTAATGTTTTATGTGCGAAATCTCGTGGTTGCCTAATATTTTTTGTTATATTTTTAGTGCTTCTCAATGCTATTCATATGGCCACGCACAGGTCACATACTTTTTCTGTTGCCATATACAATAAATGAACAATTCGGGGTAAAGGACAACTCTCTCGTCTGAATGGGACACAGCAAGGTAACTATTTGAAATTATTGGAAAATATACAATGAGATTAAGATAATGAAGCTTTAACATGTATATTTATCAATCTATCTCTATCTATTTGCTAATTCCTTTGTTTCCTTTCAGCGTCAGGGGTAGAAGAGGTTTCTGGAGATGGCCCTCGTGTGTGCTGAGTATATTGTGGAATTTGTCGAATGTGAATTTCCTGATACAACACTGAGACAGAATTAGCAAACCGTCAGTAAGAACACAATGGCTCGTAGTAAAATGGAGAGTTTCCTGAAGACGACTACTAGTAATATTAAACAACAAAAGAAAAACAACATATTACATTTGCTACAATCAACATCTGTGGAATCAAAAATAAGAAACAAGACCTGATAGATGAAATGAAAAGGAGAAATATCAAAATACTAGGACTAGCATATACGAGTATTTTTTTTTTATCTTCAGAATAAATTAGGTTTGTGATCTAGGGACACGAATGGTGGTAATGGAATAGTCTTTCTAAACGAAAAATAGTTATTTGGTTGCGAGGCGCCTCGACGGAGGAAATAGTTTCAATTGGTGACCCAGGCAAACTATCAGCTCGTCTCGTGATATATTCTAAGTAGAATGCTTCTTATTTAGACTTTGCACTAAGCCGAAAGCTGAAGTCTCCTGGAAATGAAAGAAAGCTCCGAGAAACCATCGAACTGCACATAGGAAATAAGAGAAAATTGAGCGCAGTTCCTGAGTATAGCAACCAGCCATCTGCAAACACACTTCAGCTTTCAAGAAAGCATTCTCGATCAGACAGTTCTTTTTGTTTTTGAGCTCTGAACAACGGAGATACATTTCTCCTGAATGGGCCACAAGCGGTAAATGTTGAGAACTACTGGTGCAGCATCTAGAGTATTTCTTAGATATTACAACTAGCCCAAATAAATCTTTCTCCAGAATAATCATGCGCGCAGATCGCAAACAGCGTCACTTATCTTGGATGATCTGCCTTTTCGTGTTTGTCATTAGCTGACGGCATAAAGAAAACGCGATGTGACATGAAATCAGTGATAGTTCCCAAGATAAGTAACGCTGTTTGGGATCTGCGCGTAGAACGTATTCTGGAGAGGGATTTCGCCTAACACATCCATACGTTAAAGTGGAAACAACTTACAAATCTTTGCATTCTGTTCCATGCATCAGTAATCTCCTTTTTACCCTCGACACCGTAGGACACATTCAATGACACAGACAGTTCGTTCATGATCGCATCTCCAATCTGAAAAGACATGTAAGGTAAATCACATTAAATATGTTTATAATAATATACGTATACTTCAGTGTAAGAATATGTTTGTAATCTTCTTCTTCTTTTCTTCCTCTTTTACCCTTTACGGGTGTCGAGAGAAATAGTGTTCTTGTTCTCGCTTTTTTTGCAGCTTCAGATAATGTTATTTGGTGTTCGTGTAATGTCTCTTTGATGTTGTCGATCCAGCGTACTCTAGATCTACACCTGGCTCTTCTTTCTTATTCTCCTCTCTTCATATATGATTTATAAACTAATGAATCACAATATGTTTGTAAGAATATAGGCATAGTTCAGTGTAAGCTGACATTGTTAGGAAACCATCTGCTGAGAATATTAAAGTGGGCTTGTCGTAGGGTGGCCCTCAAGTGCTCGCGGGTTCGATCGCCTCTAATTGTACTAAAATGTATTGGATCAGTCTCTCAACCATTGAATAATTTGGATCTCTTCTAAAACGAAATGTATGATGTACGAGATATAGGAAACTCTCAGTGCATCCACACATCCATACATTCACGCATCAACACATCCACGCACCCACTCATCCACTCATCCACCCAGTCACACATCCACTCATCCACACATCCACTCATCCACGCATCCACTCATCCACGCATTCACTCATCCACACAGTCACAAATCCACTCATCCACGCATCCACACATACACACATCCGCGCATCCACACATCCATCTCCTGCTCTGATCATGGCATTACAATCTACAGCTTAGTTGAGTGAACGACCTTCTTTCTGCATCGGGTCTCAAACTCCCGCACATTTGCAGTATGTAGTCCGGAGAACGGAAGGCGTTGTGCCATGGTTTACAGCTTTGCGGCGATATATGTCATTTCAGCCTGACACTTAATTCTTAGTTCTGGGTTACCTTATGTCTGTGTTCGCCCATTACAAATCGCAAGTAATGATGACCATTTGTTACATCCACTTTTGAAAATTCAGTTAGAATTACGTCCATACCAAATAGTTCGTAGATGGCTAATAAGCCATATTCGAGCTGTAAATGTCCTTGGACACTTGGGCATGGAATGACCACTTTAGACAGATTTTGGTATATCCGTGACTTTCTAGATACTCTCCGCTACTGAGCTGCTGAATTTCTCGTCATATGATGCGCCATTTTGACTGTAGAGTGCCGTGTAGATCTATTTTGTGCAAGTTCTTCCCATGTATCTTGGTCTATTTCAAAGGTTTTCAGCGAGGTTTTAAACGAGTCCTTGTAGCGCTTCTTTTAGCCACCTTGAGATCTTTTACCCTTCTCCAGCTTACCATAGAGAAGTATCTTTGGCAGACGACGGTCTGGTATACGTACCAAATGACCTGTCCAACGAATCTATGTCTGCATCAGGATAGTGTCAATGCTGGGGATGCCAGATCTGTCAAGGACAGTGGTATCTGGAATCTTGTCTTGCTATCTTGTCTTGTAGATGGATTTTTGTTCATAACTTTTCTGAAACAAGTTGTGTGAAAGTGAATGAAGTTTCCTCAAGTGACGTCTATATACAGTCCATGTTTCACTAGCGTATAGCAACAATGGAAGTACCAGTGCTCTGTAAACTTCCAGCTTAGTCTGTAGGTTAATGCTATTATATGCCAGTACGAAAGCCCTATGTGGGAATGCGATGACAACTCCACCCCATAAACTCCTTAGTCGACTCCAATGACATCCATGGAAGGTAAACAGAGTTGCTATACACGGGAGAGTAAATGATCAATCGTGCACTTGCAAACATATTGGAAACCTTCCTGACACAAGAATGCCGAATCGTAACTGCAATCTACGCCTATCTCTGCTTACCTGTTTCTCTCCCACGCGTATCTTTGCCTACCTGTTTCTCTCCCACGCGTATCTCTGCCTACCTGTTTCTCTCCCACGCGTATCTCTGCCTACCTGTTTCTCTCACACGTGTATCTCTTGCCTAATTGTTTCTCTCTAACGCGTATCTCTGTCTACCTGTTTCCCACGTGTATGTCTGCCTACCTGTTTCTCTCCCACGTGTGTCTCTGCCTACCTGTTTCTCTCCCACGTGTATCTCTGCGTACCTGTTTCTCTCCCACGTATATCTCTTTCTACGTCTTTACCGCATCTCCTCTACTCTACCTTTGACTATAATTGAAAACTGAGTCTTTAATGAACACAATAATACCCCAAAACTGTCTGTTAAATGTCATTTAAGTGCTCCAGTGTCGGATTTGAGTTGCAGGTTTCGGCTAATTAGCACAATTATTTGATCATCATAATGTAAGCTAAGCTGACATCTGGCAGACCTCCTAACCAGGAATACTGTACAACACCACGAAACGAAACACAATTTGAAAAACATTTAATCAATAAAATATAATCCAGGCGTTTGAAAACAAATGCTATAGACGTGGGTTGGGTATCTGTTACTAGAGAACATAAGACGGATGTGTTTGTACATGATAGAATTAGTGTAGTAGCAGGTCAACAAGAACAAATTGTTAACAATCGTGAAACTTCGTTAAACTCCGGAGGTACGGGCACGTGATAAGACAATCCTTGATGACAAGAGATGTTCATCAAGGTAAATGAAGGGGGGTCGATGACGAGCTGACGAGAAGAAGACATGGCTGGATGATATCAAGGACAGGACAGTGTTAAGTTCCCAAACTCATCAAGATGGTAGAGAACATAGATGTGTGGAGATCTTGCTACATTAAAGGTCGCAATGTGACACCTGTACCACCGTATCGGGTTATGGGTTTTACTATTCCTATTATTATTATTATTATTACTATTATTATTATTACTATTATTATTACTATTATTATTGATATTACTATTATTATTACTATTGTTATTACTATTATTATTATTATTACTATTATTATTATTACTATTATTATTACTATTATTATTATTATTACTATTATTATTATTACTATAATTTTTTTTTATTATTATTATTAATCAATACAAAATGACATAATGTTTTAATGTTTAATTAGCATAATTAATTATCGATTATCTATTAACACTGATAAATAAAATATTATCTATCAAGCAAATACAATATTGTGGACATCCTTCTTCTTCTGCGTTCGTTCTCAATCTCCTGCAGATTAGCAGGATATAGTCCGGAGAACGGAATGAGATGTGTCATCGTTTACAGCATTGCTGCGATATCTGCGCCTTTCGGCCTGACACATCCGCACTGCTTTGAGTCCCTGACCCTATATGGAATGGGACAGCCAACTCCATCCCATAACCTCCTTAGTCGCCTTTTACGACATGTGTGAAAGGTAAACAGTGTTGCTATTCTTTGCCCCCCTTTCGGGCCACGGAAACACACGGGCGATATTGGACATATTAAAAGATATGACACCTTGTTGAAGACCTTAGTTGAGGGTGAAGTCGAGAGGAGGCGAGCTAGAGGAAGACAGAGATACAAGTGGGAGAGTAACATCGCGAGATGGACAGGTTATAGTCTAGTAGAGTGCATCCCCGAGACAAGAGACGGGATATTGGAGGTCTGATGCAGCCAACCTTCGTTGCGAATACGGCACTTGATGATGATAATCAGTACTGATGTATGTTATTTTTACACACGTGGAAGACAAGTAATGGGGTCCTACTTGATGACGACTAACATACTATCACTGACGAATGTTTACATGAATTAACATGGTATACACAACAAAACAAAACACAGAATATAATCATACAAATGACAATACACAAGACATAATCAACTTACAATATACGAGCCGTAGACATTAACATCGAGAGAATTTAAAAACCAGCAAATTCCAAGAGGAACAAACGCTGAACATAAAAATACACGGAGAAATACTACAACAGGTAGAACAGCACCTGCATCTTGGACACATAATCACAAATCATGGTTGATGTAAAAGGTAAGATAAAAGGAGATTAAGAATGGTTAAAAGTACTTTTAATGACATGAGGAAAATATTAACTTTCGAAAACGGGAAAACAATTCGGGACCCGTAAGTGGAGCAAATAGTAACTTAAAAAAAATTACTTTTCCTTCTTTCCCCTCTAGACACTCCCATTTCTGATATTCTCTGTATGTGTCCTAAGTTATCAGCCTCATTGACATCACCTTAATCTTGAAATGAATGTATTACTGCCTTGATTAAGTCTACTTTATCTCTTCTCAGTATTGTGCCGTCTATCGCCGCATTGTCTGCCGATAATTTGGCTCTCTCGTTTCCTCTGACCCCAGCATGACCAGGGCAGTATATCCATGTAATGCTCTGGACAACTGAGTTGTTCAATAAATCCCACCATTCGTTTCTCAGCATGAACTATTTTGTCTTGCGCAGCATGCTTTGAGAGTATATGAGTATTACCGAGTGTGTTGATGTATCAGTTATTAATTAATTAGGTGCTGCTATAACTCCCTCTATCTCCATCCTCATGCTCGATGTGACAGTGGAATATGCAGAAGATTTCTCAACCAACTTCACGCTGTTTCTTTAGGTGACAAAATCCGAAGCACTTTTATTTGTATTTCTGTTAACTGATCCATCTGTGTATATAATTATGTCTTGTGGTTTCAAGTATAGCTGGGCGAGTTTCTGCACTGTAACTTGGGCCCTGACACTCGTCCATTTCCGACACGCTTTATCTAGTTGTATTATTACTACAGTCTGTGATTTGTTTCTCAATTTCTACCTCCACCTATTCACTGGACTTTCCTAATTCTTCAAATTCACATACTCTTCGCCGCATCTGTCATCCATGGTCTGTCACGCTTGATTCGTTTTCCCTTTGACTCATCTAGGCGTTCCACTATGTAACTACTCACTCATATCCATAAGGGTTTCCAGACCTGCAGTTATTTTTCCATAAGTGTTTCCAGACCTGCAGTTATTTATCCATAAGTGTTTCCAGACCTGCAGTTATTTATCCATAAGTGTTTCCAGACCTGCAGTTATTTATCTATGAGTCACTATGCATATACATAGCTGAATAGTGACATTACGTTATATGATTGTGACAGCTGGACACTCACTAAACACATATGGATATGAATAAAAAAAAAAGTAAAGTAACCCATAACATTTATTAATGCCGTAGGGGTGTGAGATTTTAGCGATCTCACATTTCTGAGACTCTGCAAATGAGGGCGGTGGCCATCTCCTCTCCCATATGGATATGAATATATACATACGAATTGTGCATATTTTCGTCATACAGTGAGCATAAAACAAATGTGTACGTAAGAAATGTGTACGTAAGAATGTGTACGTAGAGAATCTCGCAGGTTCACAAGAATCCCTACTGTCAATAGTAAAACGACGAAAACTTGAATGCATTGGACATGTATGCTGACATGATTCCCAATTAGGATTCCCTGTCAGAAACGATTTTGCAAGGTAAACACTTGAGGGTCAAGAAACAGAGTAAGTCACAGAAAATTATAGGCAGACTATATCAAAGAATGGAGATGTCAAGATTGATTTTCCAACAGTCATCCGCATCGCTGACTATAGAAATAGATGGATGACTCTGTGTCTTGACACATTCATTGTGATACCCTTACGACCTTGATAGGTTATGATTTTAAAAAGATAAAAATTAAATATTTATGTTTTTCGTTGAGGTGGATAAGTGGCTGTTACATCGGCTTACAGCCACACGGAGTTAATGCGCATATCAGTATGCCAATCTGTTAACTATATTGTGTGGTGGACATGTTACAGTTGTCGCAGTTATCATCGATTTTGTTCTTATTATGTCGTGTGATGGCATCTTATGGAATATCGTTAAGTAACACAATTTGTGAACTTTCTAATTCTCGTGTTCTGTGAACTACTATGAACTCGTATTTATAGTAATCGTAATTGCAATCATGACCTCCGACAGTACCACAAGACCTCTTAGCGGAAAGTAATCATGAGCATCTACAGCGCATTACAAGACCTTTTAACAGAAAGTAAATGAAACCTATACGGCTGATGTTTGATTTTTTTCCGTGCTTTTCATTAGTCGACCTTTGTTCTTTTTTAGCTTGCGACTCTAAGTATATAAATAGTATCCAACGAAAATAACGACAATAATAAAAAAAAGTTATGAATGAAGGCGATTTGCGTTCTGTTGAGAGGTCTATACTGGAACCCAGTCATGTTGTTATTCGCATAGCATATTTATCCTATTTCAGAAGCAACCTTCGTGCGTTGTACGACAAATTCGGTATTATTAGCAATGGATGGGGTAAAATAAGCGTTTTTTGTTACCCCTTTTGTAATTGCTTGAAAGGAAGTAAAAGTATTTATTTGTCGCAAAAATTTCTTTTGGCCTTTGACATCAAAAGACTGATTACTGCTTCCTTTGAAGTAAAAATCTTTCATGATCTTCAATATTGAAAATCAAAATTGGGTGTTAGCTACCAGTGACGTAGCATCTTGGCATCCAATCACACAATTAAGCAACTTACATAGCGCACAAAAGCTATTGTTATTTACTATAATCATTAGTAAATATATAAATATAAAAACAAGATTTCGTCTATTTAAAACGAAGACGTAATAAGAAATTACGATGCAAGGCATACACGGGTATAAAGCTAAAAGAAAGAAGACAGAAAGAATATAATCATTACAGAAAGATAATCGTGGATTTATTCATTAAAAAATGTATCTATCTTTGACGCGAAAACATAACAGAGTATTTTTAAATTCAGAGCTGTAACTGTCATTAGCTACAGAAACCTGACCATTAATCTTTTAATATAGATTGAATTGTTCTGTCAGACTCTGGCTTCAGATCAATCATATGCTTAGAAATAATTTATGTTGACGTGTATTTCTCAGCTGAAAACGGAAACACCCTCTCTGTTTCAATATATTATATGTATATACGCCATACGTCATTAGTATTTTATGGGGTGTAATTAATAGTGTACTCTGAAGAGAAAACATACCTCATAAATTCCATGAACAACAATCGACTATCATGTTTGAATTTTGTGGCGATTGAGAAATTATTAAGAGTCCTGTCATTAGAATCTATATTTATTGAGAGGTTACTGAGCATTTTCGCAAGACAAGAAGAACAAACGCCAGGAATTATAATATTATATAATGTATTTAAAAATATAGTCAACATTTTATATAGGGCCGTAACTACGTATTTCTGGTAGAAAATGGGTGATGGGGTACCTACCTACTGAAACGTCACTCAGCGTCCGAAATCTAAACATTCACGCTACGCCACTGTAAGCTAATGTCTTCAGCAGCTATTTCGTTGTGAACACTGTTTTCAAATGACAGCATCAAAGGTTTGACGTTAATTTTAATCTATATTATATTTAACATTAATTTATACAATTTGGCTAAGATAGCTTGTTTTTGGATACCTTCTTAGCTCAGGGGCCGGTGCATATAATAATTGTAAATAAACGACGCAAGCAAGGATAAGTAATTTGTTAATATTGATACGTTTTTAATAAACACATACAAGTTGTTATAAATATAAATAATAAAAACAAGGACGTCACCTTTTATCATTGACATTTATTATCATTTGTATTTATTTGTTACATTTTGTCAATCATCCATCCATCCATCCATCCATCCATCCATCCATCCATCCATCCATCCATCCATCCATCCATCCATCCATCCATCCATCCATCAATCAATCAATCAATCAATCAATCAATCAATCAATCAATCAATCAATCAATCAATCCATCCATCCATCCATCCATGAATCTATAACACGCCGGACTTGAAGTGGTACTACATCGTATGCGCTAACACACAGTCATCCAGAGATTTCTATCTTCAGGTGAGGACGAGTGGAAAAATCTTGACCTGTCTAGCGTTTTATATTATCCGCCCATGATTTTCTTTGAGCAATTTAACGTATGTGTTGATTATCCTTTGCAGTATTCCTATGGACGTATGGTACAACTGGCGACGCCTAACTTCTCTGCAACACCAGTTGACATATCCACAGGCTTTCTTAATCCCATTTAACTAGCTATTGCATATTTGCTTCGTTGATGGAACGTTGGTTAGACAATACTGTTGTTTACATCCAGAAACACCGATATTACGTTCTTCATTAAAAAAAAACCCATCTACCAGCTGGGCTCATGTCCTATTTAAAAAAAAAATCACTAGTAAAATTTAATAACGTATTGTTGTTATCATCACATTCTATCTGTGTTACTGATGCTCTCTCCTCTTTTATCGAATGTTATGTTACAGTGTGTGTTAGATAATGTTTTTATCAGCTTGGCGGGCCAGTAAAAACTGCTAATCGGGAAAATTTGTCCCTCGGGCGGTATCTAGCCCACCCCCTTCCTATATGATCACAATTCGCATATACAGAAAGAAGGTTTAGAATCCTTGGTCTAATGTAACGGCTGTCATTCGTTTGAAAAACATACTTTGATTACGTCGAGACCATACTCCTAATAGTAACATTTCCTCAACATGTAAATACAATCCACTCTGCATCTTGTGCGATGCTAGAATAATCGATGCTGTCCGGGAGTACATATTACAACATTTACTGTGGTGTTCTCATCATGTTTTCTATGACACATTAGCTCCTTTTTATGCTCGACTCTTCCTTCATTAAACGAACATTATTCATATGCTAGTTCATTTTTATTTTATTAATTCTTTTCGCACAAATCGGCAGCTTATTTTCTGTAATGTTACATGGAAAATTGAACTTATCAATGATCGCTTTTCCATTGTTTCTTGCCATAATTTCTTTATTCTTTTGTAAATAAATATTTTTCCTAGCGTTAATTTCTTTCGTCATTACTTCGTTTTTCAATCAAATTTTTTGTAGCTATTTCTTATCTCGCTGCTTCCTTTATTTAGTTTATCACATTATACGTTATATGCGCTGGTTATTTATCACCAGGCCAATTATACGTTATATGCGTTGGTTATCTATCATCAGGCCAATTATACGTTATATGCGTTGGTTATCTATCATCAGGCCAATTATACGTTATATGCGTTGGTTATCTATCATCAGGCCAATTATACGTTATATGCGTTGGTTATCTATCATCAGGCCAATTATACGTTATATGCGCTGGTTATTTATCACCAGGCCAATTATACGTTATATGCGATGGTTATCTATCATCAGGCCAATTATACGTTATATGCGATGGTTATCTATCATCAGGCCAATTATACGTTATATGCGATGGTTATCTATCATCAGGCCACACCGAAATAGCCTATAGGTCCTCCGATCCCGTCTTCATAAATCTATTATGGTGTAACAGCTCAGGGTTTTGTTTAGTGTTGATTTAACATTCTTCAAATATCTTTTATGTTTCTTGTACCGCCCGCTCCAATATCTATACACGAATCTCCAGCAATATTTAGCGAACATTGATTCTTCTTCTTCTTCTTCTTCAGCGTTCATTCTCAAACTCCCGCACGATCTCTATTGTAGCAGGACAATGGTCCTACTAGATTTCCAGCAGGATGTAGTATAGAGAATGGAAATGCTTTGTGCCGCCATTTTGTTTGCGTCAATGACCCAACACACCCGTCTTCGGCGGGGAACTTCGATTCAGGGTTCTGAAATACTTATGAACAGAAAATGGGACTCGATGCTAAATCTTGAAAATTATTTTTTTAAATTTTTCAGTCGGCATTGATTTACACAATATTTTTATAATAATATTTTTTTATCGCGGAATTTTTATTTTAATAATTATTTACCACCTACATTATTTCTTCTTTGTAAATTATTTTTGTGAGTTCTTACTTCCTTGTTAATTTCTTCGTAAATATTTTCTCAGTTATGACTGTTTTCCTCATTGTTTCCTTCTTTCATTATTGTTTTGCTAGTGACCATTTCTCATTTCTCGAGATTTTTCTCCTCCATTGCTTCTTCAAAATAATTGTTTTTTTCCAATTTACTTTTGAATTGTTTCCTTCGTAAATTATTTTTCCCTATTTATTATTTTCTGTTTTTGCTACATTCAATTTTTTTATTCGTTACTTCCTTGTCCGTGTGGTAATGAGGACCTGGACTTCTAGTTATATTTCAGGGTGCAAATAATAGGCCCCTTGTTTTCTTTCCAGGCATATCGTAAGAGGCGACTACGGAAAGTTAGAATATAGGCTGATAATGTCACATGTAAAAAACTTCATGTTTTGTTTTGATTTCCTACTTTTGTCTTCTATCAAAACAGGGCCGTACGGTACATGTTCCCAGTATAATGTACATCTTGGAAATTTCGACTTAAAACAAAAGATTTTCTTGGCAATGCCGACCACGACATTTGATTGGTGCCACCTGATGTGACCACCTCTCTGTATCATAGCACAGCACGTCGTTGTATCAAAAGATCCCGTAGATGACAGAGAGATGCAGGCCATTGGATATTGCACCTGTGTTCTTTGTGGTAGACTCCTACCTGTAAGGAATTCTAGATTTCTCATCGCATCAGATAGGTAAACAATATGACACAAGAAAGATAAACTGGTTGCCCGGAAACGGATGCTATGCTCCTGGCAGGGCTTGATGATTCTGTGATGATGCTATGCACCTGGCAGGGCTTGATGATTCTGTGATGATGCTATGCTCCTGGCAGGGCTTGATGATTCCGTGATGATGCTATGCACCTGGCAGGGCTTGATGATTCTGTGATGATGCTATGCTCCTGGCAGGGCTTGATGATTCTGTGATGATGCTATGCTCCTGGCAGGGCTTGATGATTCTGTGATGCTATTAAACTAGAAATGCTCCCCCCCTTTCCAGAAACTATAATTCTTCCGTAACTCACTCACCCTCACCACAGATATGTCTTTGAAACAACAGGCATGACAGAAGTTAGGGTTTCACCTTGTGTACTCACCAAGGTGACCTTTGCTTTTGTCAGAAAGGCTAAGGGCTGCCAAGAGCTACCTTCTTACAAAAGCGGCTGCTACCTACTTACAGATAAAGGGCTTACTCCCCCATCCATCCATATATTCACAATGGAATGCTTGAAGAATGTAATCAACCGCAATATACATATTGGATTATAATTTACTACAATATTTTGGTCATATTAAACATCATGACAGCCCAGAGAAGACCATAATGGAGGGGATAATTCCAGACAGACGAACAAAGAGCAGCCCAAGAAGAAGATGGACGTAAGACATCAAGGACCACATGAACATGACAGTAACAGAAGCAGGAAGACTAGCTCAAGATCGACAGAAGTTTCAAAAGTCTGTGATAGCTGCTACATCCTATTCAGTATTTGCTACATGATGATGATGTGAATCGATAATTTTTGTACAATATGTTCAATAATTATATCTCGACATTCATTATAATGTATCCACCATTATTTTAACTGGACATTCATTATAGTGTATCCACCATTATTTTAACTGGACATTCATTATAATGTATCCACCATTATTTTAACTGGACATTCACATATGAACTGATATAAGAAAAACAATAATGGCTGAATCATAAGTTTTGTTCAGGACGTTATTATTCATCTACTGGTGAATGTATTGGTTCTCTCAACAATGTATGTAGAATAGAAGGACATCTATGATGGTGGTAAGAGGTCCTGCGCCAAATCACGCTTATATTTGTCCCAGGACAAGCAGATGTGGAGGGACACGAACGGGCCGAACAATTAGCTAGCCACGCCACCATACCAGATGTTCAACCTACGAGCCGAGCAATCATATTCATCAAGATATTGGTACAGGAACATGTACCACACATCATCAAGATATTGGTACAGAAACATGTACCACACATCATCAAGATATTGGTACAGGAAGATGTACCACACATAATCAAACTATCAGTACAGGAACATGTACCACACATCATCAAGATATTGGTACAGGAACATGTACCACACATCATCAAACTATCGGTACAGGAACACATTTCGGAAAAACAAAGTTTCTCGGCGTTATATTGACATCGTGTTACCGATCACCAAACTAGGCTAAACTTCGTATTTCCGCGTTTTATCGGAAGTCGATAGTTGATCAATAAATAGCTACACTTTGACCTCCTTGCACCACACATTGACGTCCATGACCTCCTTGCACCACACATTGGCATCCATGACCTCCTTGCACCACACATTGACCTCCATGACCTCCTTGCACCACACATTATTCTCCATGATCTACTTGCACCACACATTGACCTCCATGCAAGTATTAACGGTTGTTGTGAGACAGAAATTGAACAAGGGAGTCTACTTACGTCGGAATTGTCTCTTTCTCTCATTACAAATTTGGCGCTGTCCACAAATTACAACAATTTTTGGTCAATTCCCTCCCTTCCGCCTTTCAACAACCGATCAAGAAATGAGGCGACCCCGCAGTTTAATATTATCAGTTTTATTAACGCACTTCACTCCACTAATAATTTTTAGCAAGTTAAATAAGTTTTGTTTCACATTATTTCTTGTTGTTTTCAAATTCTTACAGTGTCATCATCATCAAGTTCCGTCTCTGCAACGAAGATTGGCTGCAACAGACCTCCAATTTCCCGTCTCTTGTTTTGGTGGTGCACTCTGCTGGACTGTAGCTTGTCGATCTGGTGATGTTACTCTCCCACTTGTATCTCCGCCTTCCCCTTGCTCGCTTACAATTTAATTGGTGTATATGAAACAAACTTTACTGTCGATGTCCACTTTAGCTAACCCGTGTCCACTTTAGCTAACCCGTGTCCACTTTAGCTAACCCGTGTCCACTTTAGCTAACCCGTGTCCACTTTAGCTAACCCGTGTCCACTTTAGCTAACCGTGTCCACTTTAGCTAACCCGTGTCCACTTTTGCTAACCCGTGTCTACTTTTGCTAACCCGTGTCCACTTTAGCTAACCCGTGTCCACTTTTACTAATCCGTGTCCACTTTAGCTAACCCGTGTTTACTTTTGCTAATCCGTGTCCACTTTAGCTAACCCGTGCCCACTTTAGCTAATCCGTGCCCACTTTAGATAATCCGTGTCCACTTTAGCTAATCCGTGTTCGCTTTAGCTAACCGTGTCCACTTTAGCTAATCCGTGTCCACTTTAGCTAATCCGTGTCCACTTTAGCTAACCCGTGTCCGCTTTTGCTAACCGGTGTCCACTTTAGCTAACCCGTGTCCGCTTTTGCTAACCCGTGCTAACCCGTGTCCACTTTAGCTAACCTGTGTCCACTTTTGCGAACAAATGTCAACACTTTTTCAGACAACCTCCCAGCTCATTCTTGACGTAATTCATGGATATATTTTTTTATTTTATTCCCTCTATCTGTTCCACCGTGTCGTTCTCTCTTTCTCTCACTATTCACACATCTTGTTGTACACTATGTGAAGATAACTGTATATAGGCCTACTCCCATAATCCTCTCCATACGTTCAGTAGATTAGAGTGTACTCCAAAAGATATATACCGGTACATCTAAACAAAAATATGTGGGAACGTTCGTAACAGCCATTTGATTGTATACCCAGAAGCTATATGAATCTTCCCGTTAACAAGATCCACTATCATTACATCTACAGCAGCGTTTCTCAAAGTGGGTGATACAACCATCAGTTTTAGTTAGTTATTCCTCTAGGGCCAAAGATGGCACATAGGGCGGATGTCATATATTTACATGTCTCTCGGTTCATTTAAATTTGCTTTAGATCTTCATTGTTTCTGATACAGATGGTGAAACGTTCTCTCGTAATAGCTCTACGTAAATACAACCGTCAGAGGTGAGATAAAAAACATAAAGAAAATTTAAAAAATAAACAAAGTAAATACAAATAAAATAAATAGCGAAAGTGTGTTGCTGGCGCCCGAAAGGGGAGAAAAGAATAACAACATAGTTTACCGTCCATACATGTCGTAAGAAACGATCAAGGATATTTTAGAGTGGAGTTGGCTGTCCTATCCCATATTGTGGTACAATGAGTCAGAAGCCATGCTGAAGACAGATGTGCCAAGCCGAAAGACGAAGATATCGCAGCCATGACAACGAATTCATACATGTCGTAAGATTCGATCAAGGATTATTTAGAGTGGAGTTGGCTGTCCTATCCCATATTGTGGTACAATGAGCCAGAAGTCATGCTGAAGACAGATGTGCCAAGCCGAAAGAAGAAGATATCGCAGCCATGACAACGAATTCAGTTCTTCGGACTATAATCTGCAGGAGTTTGAGAACGAGGAAGAATTGCAATAAATAAACACAGCATTCTGGATATATTTAATTGACTTAAAACACCTTGGTGAAGAAATGACATGTTTAATAGATCTTGGTGAAGAAATGACTTGTTTAATAGATCTTGGTGAAGAAATGACATGTTTAATAGATCTTGATGAAGAAATGACTTGTTTAATATATCTTGGTGAAGAAATGAATGTTTAATAGATCTTGGTGAAGAAATGACTTGTTTAATAGATATTGGTGAAGAAATGGCTTGAATGTAGAATTGAGGAGAGGTAGAAAGAGATACAAGGGGAAGGGACATATCACGAGATGGACAGGATGCAATCAGCAGAATGCACCACCAAGTCAAGAGACAGGGGATGGAGGTTCTGTTGCAGAAACGATGAGACTGCTCTTGATGATCATGAAGGAGTAGAATGTGGGAATAAGAGCACTGATGTATAAAGCAGCAGTTGCCAACCGATATTTGTTACCCTTTGCCCCCTGTTGGGACACATTTTATGTGAGCCTTCATGGTGACTAAATAAGGACATTGACTTTTTACTAGACACATGGACCTTTAAGCATATCACTAAATTATTATTGTCTATCGTTCAAGTGGTTACATTTCTGTGGAAAGCTGGACGCATGTGTGGCAACCCCTCCCTATATTCAACATTTTCCATCCCTTGCCCTTTCACATCTTCGTGGCCACAATGGACAATATGGCCCCATGTTGAGATTCATTTTTCAGAATGATGTTTCTCAATTGAAGTGTGAGATATTGAAAGAAACTGAATTTTAGGTATCAAATAAGGTTTTAACTTAATATAAATAATAATAATAGTAAATAATAATATAATAATAATAGTTAGTAATAATAATAATAATAATAACACAACAATAATAATAATAGTATTAATAATAATACGAATACTAAAAATACTAATAGTAATAATAATAATAATAATAATAATAATAATAATAATAATAATAGTATTAATAATAATACGAATACTAAAAATACTAATAGTAATAATAATAATAATAATAATAATAATAATAATAATAATACAGCAATAATAATAATAGTATTAATAATAATACGAATACTAAAAATACTACTACTAATAATAATAATAATAATAATAATAACACTAGTAATAATACTAATACAAATAATAACAGTATTAATGATAATACACATAACCAGTCAGCACAGTGGGAGTGCTAAGCTGGAGACATCAGCACAAACAGCCCCCAAATTTCTATGTCCTCAATCAGTCTAAGCAGTGTAGAAAAATCATGCGCAGACAATGTATCGCAGATCTAATTCCAGGATTTTGTTATACCGCATCTTCTCCCTTAACCCTCGACTGTTCTTTGCAAAATAATTTTTGAAAGTGAGTCAGTTACATGTTGAGAGTAAAAAGTTTACGCCGGTCACAACTGGCATTTTCGTAAGTTGGTTTTAAATTTTCACTTTCATTCCGCATTTATGCATGAACAGAAGAGACAACATTAATGCTTTTGTTGGTGTCTATTTACAAAACCCACACCAAACATAACTTAGCCAAATTCATCCAAAAGAATAAGTGACCGACGCTACATTTACAGCAATTGTTAAAAAGGTCTCAAATATAAAATTACCGAAATTTCAATTGCATAGAGTGGAAGTTATATTGGCCAAATTCGGAAAATGTAGCTATAAAATGGTCAATCTGGCAATCCTGTTCTGGTAGGAAGCATCGGCCTATATATGAAAGATGGCGACTGCACAAAGAAGTTTGAGAAACATTGATCTACTAGATGTATCAAGTAAGACCCCTCCCAGCCTTCTAGCTCACATACACAAATGGTTGTTATAGTGCTCGTAATCATGCAGTTACGCGAAATATGTTCTGGATATTTCCAGGATGCAACCTATAATTTAATGACGGTATGTCAGCGTGACATAATATCACTACCTGGCAGAGTCAAGGATACATCGAGTAACTACGCGTATGAGCAACATTTACAACGAACATTTACAATGAACAATATTTACAATGAACAATATTTACAATGAACAATATTTACAATGAACAACATTAAGCTTGTTGCATCATTATTCCTTTCACCAGTCTGGCTCATTAACTCGTGGCACTTTACCTGATTCGATCAGGTTTGGTGTAGGCGTGATAATAATCTTAAGGCCATTTGGTCCATTGTCGCTAATGTAGCGGGGCACGTCGGGTCTGTTCGTGGAAGACACCGACGTTATAAGACCTTGGGGATCTCCCTGGCGTAGTAGTTAAGCAGTTCGCCGTGTGTTCAAGAGGTCACGGGTTCGAATCCAACTGTGTCGTCTTGTTTATAAAGTGGATTTTTTCATCAGATCCCTGTGGTTATCACTTGAAGCTACGGAGTGGTACTCTCATGGTCGATGAGTTGTACTCTAGGCAGGCGGCGTACCGCTTCGTTGAGAGGGACGGAGTACATATGGGAAACGGCGTACAGTGAAGTCAATCTTCTACGGCTTTTAAACCCTTGTTTTAAAGACCTGTGTTGATGTAGCGCAGATTCGTAGCGTCGGTAGTGGTTAAAGAGTTTACATCTCTTTTGGAGAGGCGTGCCTCTTTCAACCAGCAGACAACAAAGTCCAATTAGGTTATAACAGGACACACTACCATAAATATTAGAGATAACAAAGGCCCTAAGGAATATATGATACGTAGTGCTATTTCCTAACGGCACCTTTGCTGTCGAAGATGTGAGTAAAGTAACGTTGTTTACGTCATCATTTGTCGTGAAATATAACGGAGAAATCGGCACGAGACTAAGTGACAGTTTCTGCTGACATCTTCACGGCAAATAATAGCAATAATTATATCTCATTTTTATCTTAGATTATAATTAATAAATATCTCCGATTCTTGTTGCTATGCATTTTAAAGGCGCTAATACTTTTGGTTTACGTGACATCCAAACCAATGCAATAAAAACTTGTTCCATTGACGATAGGCTAGTTACGCACATGGAAATCTTTATAGGGCTTGTATTGCAGTATGGAACCGTTAAGCCAGTTGGTATTAATATATATCATTCCTTCATTTAGATTGTGATTGGTGTGTGAGGTGGAGGGGCGTCTTATGCTGTCAGGGTTCTGTTGTGGTGAGACCCGTTATCGACCATGACTGATGTGTGTTCTCGATCATGAACAAAACGTCGGTCAATTCCGTGCTGGAAATTTGAGACGTTATTGCAAATATTGCCTTTTCTTTGCATAACGCTACTCTCTAGTGAGTGTGGCTTTCTCCAGGAATATTCAGTGTATCCTTCAGATGCTAATATACCGCGGCTGCACCTACTCATATTGGGATATCGACAGCAGCCGCCCTTCCAATGTCCCATCATTCCAGCTGTGTGAGCCAGCTAATATACCGCAGCTGCATCTACTCATATTGGGATATCGACAGCAGCCGCCCTTTCAATGTCCCGGCATTCCAGTTGTGTGAGCCAGGATTATGTACGTTACTGTGTGACTACAGTGCCACTGACTGTGTCGACTGTAAGGTGTCTGGGTTATTGCCTGTTACATTGCAATGAATTATCATTCCATATATACCGCTCCCAGCCTCAGACGAGATCCCTAAAAGTGTTGGCAAGAAACACCATACAAGCTGTGATAAATCTTTTTTTTTTAAGGGTGCACCACGAGGAGCTACTTTAAGCATCTTGGTTATCTAATCCTGGGAATGACACACGCGCAATGCAGAACCACTTGCGCCATATTAAATAAACACACACACACGCAAGTACGCACACGCGCGCGCTCTCTCACACACACCGATAAATGATAATAAAACATAATGTGAACCAAAAAAAAAATTGGTAGCATATCCTATCCAGGACGTAGCTATCAACCCAGCATTTGTTGGCTGTGGTGATTTTCTGGGCAATATAAATACTTTCAGTAGGTTGCCATTGCTTTCTGAACGGTCCGGATGCACAATTGCCTGTGGTGAGGAACGAACTCGGTACCTTTGCCGTAACAGACGCTCTGTAGCACTTCGCCACAGAGCCGGAGACCAGAATTTTGATGTAAATGACATTTGAGTAATATTTAGTTAAGTAATCTTTAGTTAAGTAATCTTTAGTTAAGTAATCTTTAGTTAAGTAATCTTTAGTTAAGTAATCTTTAGTTAAGTAATCTTTAGTAAAGTAATCTTTAGTTAAGTAATCTTTAGTTAAGTAATTCTTAGTTAAGTAATCTTTAGTTAAGTAATCTTTAGTTAAGTAATCTTTAGTTAAGTAATCTTTAGCCAAGTAATCTTTAGTAAAGTAATCTTTAGTTATGTAATCTTTAGCCAAGTAGTCTTCAGTTAAGTAATCTTTAGTTAAGTAATCTTATGAGATCGTGGTCACTGGATTACCAGATCTGCGACCTCCACTAATTTGATGTTATAAAGCTCTGATATTACCAAATTGGACAAGTGGTTGAAAGAAGCGTATCTCGCCATAAGAGATGTATGTTTACGTAACTCGTCTTGATCACCTTGGGGACTCGTGGAAGCAGATTTCACTTTAAAGGCAAACCACGAACGAAAAAAAAGAGTGAAAAACACTGGTTTTAAGCAATTTTGCCTGCAATAATATGGTCAAATTCCCTATCTTTAGGTCCCATAATTGTTCTCGCATTTTACTACTGCCCCTTCACTACTGTCCCTTCACAACTGCCTCATTCAGCACTGCCCCTTCACCAGTGTCCATTCACCACTGCCCCTTTTACCATTGTCCCTTTCAGCACCGCCTCTTTCAGTACTGCACCCTCACCATTGCCCCTTCACTACTGTCCCTTTTATAATTGCCCTTCACTACTGTCCCTTTTATAATTGCCCTTCACCACTGTCCCATTCACCATTGCCCCTTTCAGCGCTGCCCCATTCTTCACTGCCCCTTTTCCAACAGTTCCTTTCAGCACTGCCACTTTAAGCATACGCCCTTTCAGTATGGTCCCTTCACCACCGTCCTTTTCATTACTTCCCCTTTCAGCAAGGTTTCTGACCAAGTTGTAAGAAAATTTACATTTCTAATAAAAAGTACACTTTGCTATTGCGTCAGAAATATTACAAATTGTCGTCCTGTGTGGCGTACCCATCGTCTAAAAACAAACTTCTACATGAACATATATATATATATATACACACACACACACACATTGTTATCTGTTCAAATCTAGACATCATCTGCAAAATTATCCACTAAATTATGAAATGTGCGAATGTGTATCTCAGGTAATAATGTCGCCATAATTACTTCCATATCATCCAATATTGCCTCAAGTGTACCTGTTACCTGCATCTTAAATTTTCAAACGTTCAGGTAAAGCGCGACCCAGGAAATATGGGCAAAAAAAAATCAGGAATGAAATGAAAAGAAACGAAAAAAAACATACTTGATAAAATAAAAACAAGGAAAATAGAGTATTGGAGAAATGTATACAAATATTATAGCATGAATAATTGAACAGATTTATTGGTACTTAACCAAGGTTGCCATACTCGCTTTATAGAATATCAAAAACATTATATTGCAAAATTATCCCATGCACATAGAACATTATCGCTCGAGAAAGATTCCACTGCACAAACTTCCTACTGCACAAACATTCCGCAGCACAAACATCCCACTGGAATATGTTACTAGAACATCATAGCTCAGGAAACTTCTGACTGCACATAGGTTACAAGAACATCATCACTCAGGAAACGAGCAAAGATAAATCACTATAACTATTACACCAATACTTTAGTGGCAACATCGACAGGAAAACAGGCCAAGGGTAAACGTAAAAAAAAACATGGAGACGAACATGTGGTATAAATGTTGAAGAGGCGTAGATATATTTAAATACACTCCCAGTTACTCAAAATGTACTCCACATCTCTCTATGAAAAAACAGACTGCCAAAAGTACCACCTATCGCACGTATCTTCGTAGCTTCAAGCGATCATCCCCAGGGCCTCCGAAAATCACCGCAACAAAACTTCGAGAGCAACATTTTTCAAAACTGGAGGCAAAGAATTATACAGAATATTGCAAAGTGGAAGGAGTTTATCTGTTGCACATGTTCATAAAAGATCTTTCCGCGAGTAATTGTTTGAAAAATCGATACCTACAGACTAAGCAAAATAGAGAGATTTTATAACTTTCTATACGAATCCGCAAGTTGTGATGGGCAATGATTATGTGGGTAATCAATAGACATGCACTAAGAAAAAAAATGAAGATAATTGGAAAGCAGCATCGTAATATGTCATGAGGCGTGATGGTCAGTGACTGCTTCACTGGGAGATTACTAGAGGTTGACGAACAAATAAAGCGGCGAGCATATGTATCGATTTATGTCTGAATGAAACTATGTCTGTCTGTTTCTCTCTATATATATATATCTTCATCTTCTGCGACGGTTCTCAAACACATACGTTTCAGCAAGTTGCAGTCCGAAGAACATAATGCATTGTGTCCAGGTTTACAGCTTATGTGTGATATCTGCGTCTTTTGGTCTGATACATTCGGCTTCAGAATGACTTCACTGTGACCCTATTGGATGAGACAGAAAATGTCACCCCAAAACTTCCTTAGTAGTATCTTTCGCCATGCTTGACAATAACAGGTTCCCTATTATTCTATATTCTTTTGATTTCCTGCTGTACATTGCGAACTCTATATATATATATAGCAGGAAATATATATATATAAAGTGCATACGTCAGTTATTGTACGCTATAGACTTATGAACTACATAAGGGATACGGAACATGTTCAGCACGGTTCCTGAGGATAGCGCAAACAGTTGTGAAAAATCTTAAATGTTTGTGATCACTGTCCTGTAGTCCGTCAAAGCTGCCCATAAATTTGATTGGTTAACTTTGACCTCTGACCATTGTAGATAGGTCAAATAAACAAATGAAATGGTATAGAGAAATAATAATGCTGCATTCTCAATTAATTCGATGGTTATTCTGTTTTAACAGGGTCACTATTCTTTATCCCTAACTTTCTGCTAACGTCGTTTATACATTTGTCTACTCTGCGATACCATACAACTTTCACAACTGTCTTTTTGTTCTTTAAATATAATTCATCGATCGGCAATAATTTCTGTGATAAGAGCACAACACAATTTATATAAAAGAGCTATTTTTCTTCATTTGTTATCTATCCGTGTTAGTTCATTTCGTAATGAGTACGGTATTTGAACGTAATTTTACTATGAATTTTCTGTGTTGGGTCCCAGAGATACTGGGTTGTTTTTTAAATCTGTAGAAACGTAAACAGACCAAAGTCGTCAGTGTATTAGAAGAATAGTTCGTGTCTGTTATTTTCTATCAAATTTATGTTGTGTAGCAACTCTTAACATCATTGTATTTTGTCCAGATATTTTTATCATCCTTATGCTACTTATATGTTTTGTAGTACTAATATTTTCATATTTTCACCCTGGCAACGCTGGGTATTACCTCTAGCATATTTAGATTTAAATGAACAATGCGTTTGACCTTTATAAACATCACTACGGATGACCGGTAAAAAACACATACATAAACATGAACCATGCAGATTCATCATCTAACATCACACACACACACACACACACACATACATGCATGCACTACACACAAACACATCTCAGCGAGACACAACAGTTATTGGCAGTGTTCCATTTGTAACCTTACTCTTTCTTTCTGTTTTTTCCTTCTGCTTTTCTCTGCTTTTGTTGTTAGCCATTCAATGATTGAATGAAGATCAGGTTGCAGGCTGACATCTTTGTTCACTTGATATGCGCTAATATTGTCACATTTTCAGAATGTTGGTAACTCCTTCCATGCATTTTTTTTGGGTATCTTCCTCACTCCTGTTGCGTAATTTCTCCTGTTGTATGCTCTTGAAGTTGGCGAATAAGGGTTCACTTTCATTACGAACCATTTCAATCTCTGTTTTAAAACATATTTGACCACAGACATTGTTTCAAAATATGTACTCACTGCGCAAAACTGCAATCTAACAGGTAAAGCTTGAAACGAGGTAATAAAGTTTTGCTAATCATACGAAACACACATAGGCACACACACAAGTTGACTTTACGACCGAAAGGCCTTTATCAAGGATCACAAACACATATAAATCAAAGACGACAAGGACGAAACAACTTGCGTTCACATGTCTAGTAAGTTGGCCGAAATGATAGAAATGAGGTCAACAGTGACACAAACAGGAAATGTACAGAAATAGGAAGTAAACAAAACTGAATACATGTTAAAACAAGACCCAGAAATGACGGAACAACCCGATATTATGCATATGACAAGCGCTCATTCATTCCCAAAGGTTTCAGAGTGCCAAATTCATATATAAAGCGGTTCTCATTGTCCCAACAGTTCTCTTCTAACTCGTAATCTCATTTCTCACATGATCTCTTCTTGTTCTATTTCTTGCTTTTCTTAGACATCTCATTTCACACAGTCAACTGTCTTTCTTGATCTTTAGTTACTGCTCACGTATGACATTGAGAACACGATGTTAGTATTATTGTTGACTTTAAGAATTGAATTATAATTTATTTTTTAGTGTAACATAACTTGTAACAGTTTAACATGTAACATTTACTTGTAACAGTCTAACTTGTAACACTTACTTGTAACAGTTTAATTTGTAACGCTCACTTGTAACTACTAATTTGTAATAATCACTTATAACTGCTAACATGTAACACTCACTTGTAAATGCTAACTTGTAACACTCGCTTGTAACTACTAATTTCTAATACTCACTTGTAACTGCTAACATGTAACACTCACTTGTAACTACTTATTTGTAACATTCACTTGGAACTGCTAACTTGTAACTACTAATTTTTAATACTCACTTGTAACTGCTAACTTGTAATACTCACTTGTAACTGCTAATTTGTAACACTTACTTGTAACTGCTAATTTGTAAAACTCACTTGTTATACTAACTTGTATCTACTAATTTGTAACACTTACTTGTAACTGCTAACTTGAAACACTCACTTGTAACTACTAATTTGTAGAATTAGTAGCTTTATATGTTTAGTTTCCACCCCAATTACGTACGAGTAGCTTTTATTTCCTATATGCAATAGACTGGTTTCTCCAGAGTATTCTTTCATATTCAGAAAACTTCAACTATCGGTGGTGCGCAATGCTGTATGTAGAGTTCAACTATCGGTGGTGCGCAATGCTGTATGTAGAGTTCAACTGTCAGTGCAAAATGTGCTAAGACGAAGCCTCTATATCAGAAGAATCTGTAGCTATACGCACGCATGAACACTCACACATAAACACATAAATAAACACACACACAGACATAGACACATATATAACACGAGGGGATGTTCGTGGCATAATAGTTAAGTAATTTGCATTATTTCTGATATGTCGCAGGCTCAATACCGTACCGTAAGGTCTTGTTTTTAGGAGTTCCCTCAAGAATATAGTTGTAAGGACCTGTCCATAAATTTTATCAAAGTTTTAGCAACTGTCAACAAATGTCAAGCATTCTGAGACGATACTGCTTAATTATGTAAAACAATTTTAACCCCCCCCCCCTTTTCTAAAAGAATTTTATGAGCAGAAAAGTTACGAAAAATACATATTTCTTTCCAATTTTTCAAAGAAATGTTTCAAATTCAAATAATTTAATTGGTATATAGAAATGTATTGTTGACGTATTTGTTTGTCAAATCTTCTTGCCAATACCTGCCGAACTTTTCCTTACTCTCTCCTCTCTCCTTATAATTATTGACGTATGGACAACCTCTAAGTTACGTAGTTACGTGCTATTATCGGCACTCGCTGCAGGAGATATACTGCTCTTTTGAAATTTTATAGTAAATATAGGGAATCGGGGTATAATGAAGCCAATCCTCTACACCTTATGTGTATATATATATATATATATTACTTGGTTAAAACCAATCAGCACAATCACGAAAATGTTCTTCTTTAACTCCTGCGTCATTCCAGTACTGACATGGATGTGAGAGATGGAAAAGTTCTTTATCTTCAGAAAAGAAGCTATTGAGTTTCCACAAAAAAATGTCTTCGTATGATAACTAACACCCACTGGAGCGAATTAAAATCGAATATAAAAATCAGAGAAGAGACAAATCAGAACTACATCACAGACGTTATTACAAAATGCCTTTGGTCCTACATAGGAAATGTCTTACGTTCAGACAATAACATAATACACCCAAATGCCCTACGCTCAGACAATAATAGAATACACCACCAATCTTGCATGGATAACAACAGGCAGAAGAGCCAGGGGTAGACCAAAGGAAACACGCAGAAGAACAAGACTTAGATAAATTAAAGCAAACAATATTCATACTATTCAAGAACTACACAGAATAGCTTTCTACAGGCAGAATTGGAGAGATCTAACCTCTGCCATGTGCGCTAACTTCAGCGCTAAAAGATAATGAATGAATGAATAATATGTATGCTAGTGTATTGTGTGCTGAAGCGATTGAGATGTGTGTTAGTGTGTTGTGTGCTGAAGCGATTGAGATGTGTGTTAGTGTGTTGTGTGCTGAAGCGATTGAAATGTACGTTAGTGTATTGTGTGCTCAAGCGATTGAGATGTATGTTAGTCTATTGTGTGCTCAAGCGATTGAGATGTACATTGGGCTATTATATATGCATGTTTACATTAGCATGCTCGTAGTTTTTATTTACTTCGCTAACGCAAAAATCGATGAACACTGCGCTAGCTGCAGTAAACAACAGCGATAATAACGGCAGTCAGACAAGGAAGGGATTACGATGTTGTCAGCAGGTACCAATATTGATTGAGCGCACGCGTGTTTATGTGGTCTGTCTTTGGCTATGTTCTGAGTTCAGACTAGTCAAGATGGAGATGGTTTGTGATGGATGAAGGTACACGTTTTCTGACAAAAAAAGATCACATTTAGGTTGTTTCACTTTTCAATTAACTGCATGGTTTGTTATATAAAACGAATTCTTCTTCTTGTAATGTATGCTGTGTGTAGTCTGTCAACAGCTTTCTCTCTCAGTATTGCTAATCATTTCTTATGTACTGTCGAATTGATTATAATGTCTATCCAAAGTTATAATGTTTCATGTACATAATATTTCTTATAGTCTACGCCGTGTGGATTTGCCAAATGTTTTTGAAATGCAATCAAGCGACTCAGATGTGTATTTTTTGTTGAAGTAAATTTAAATGTATATTGGTGTATTGTGTGCTGAAGCGATTGAGATGCATGTTGGTGTATTGTGTACTGAAAAAATATACAACATATTGTTGTATGGAAAATCAACTAAATAGAAACGAAATTGCTAATGCTGCGAGCTTTTATTTTTTTTCCGGTTGCAACATACGGCTGTTAAACATATACCCAAAGTAAGACAGCGGCAAAGAAGAACACTTTGAGATGAAATGAATGCTACAGAAAGATACTTACGACTATCATGGAAGAAAAAAAGAGAAACTCAGATATTATAAACACATTGAAGATTCCAGAGTGTTGGTTACTAAATACAATAGAAAAAAAAGAAAACTACGCCTGTTTGGTCACATAAAGAGACACAACTGTTTAGAAAGACAAATAATGGAGGGCAGAGTACCTGGGAAGAGGAGAAATTGGCAGACCAAGAAGACGATGGACTGACAACATTAAAGATAACATGAATACATCGTTGGAAAATGCAAGCTGCATCGCCCAAGACAGAAGGGGGTTCAGGGAGTTCATTGGGAAGAAAACGTTCTGGAAAGACTACGGCACATGACAGTTGTGTGCTGAAGAGAATGAGATATATGTTGATGTATTATAAGCAAATATGTGTGTTGGATACTCAGATATGTGTTATGAAGACTTTGCCTTCTGTTTAAGACTCAGATATGTGTTATGAAGACTTTGCCTTCTGTTGAAGACTCAGATATATGTTATGAAGACTTATATACGAATTACATCTGCAATGTACTTAGAATAGATAAAAGAAAGGAAGAAAAATATTGGGCATAAGTAATACAGAAGAATTACAGCCACTTGCAATGGGACACTAAACATGGAAATAATTGACCGCTGCCCAATGTAAGAAATAAAAAACACAGAAATAAAAAAACATATGTGAACAGAATTTTGTAACAGAAGAAAGTGCCATGATGAGTGGCGTAACGGATCACTTCAACTATCTGTCTCTTGTGTTGTTAACAAGTTCAGTTAGAGACATTCCCTTGTGTTGTTAACAAGTTCAGTTAGAGACATTCTATTGTGTTGTTAACAAGTTCAGTTAGAGACATTCCCTTGTGTTGTTAACAAGTTCAGTTAGAGACATTCTATTGTGTTGTTAACAAGTTCAGTTAGAGACATTCCCTTGTGTTGTTAACAAGTTCAGTTAGAGACATTCTATTGTGTTGTAAACAAGTTCAGTTAGAGACATTCCCTTGTGTTGTTAACAAGTTCAGTTAGAGACATTCCCTTGTGTTGTTAACAAGTTCAGTTAGAGACATTCCCTTGTGTTGTTAACAAGTTCAGTTAGAGACATTCCCTTGTGTTGTTAACAAGTTCAGTTAGAGACATTCTCTTGTGTTGTTAACAAGTTCAGTTAGAGACATTCACATGTACTGTTAAAAAACTCAGAGACATTTCCTTGTGCTAAAGTGATAACCCACCAAGCAAATCCTATCTTTTTCTGTCTCTTCACTCGTTGATCCTTACAGCTACTAAATGTTTAAGCTATTAACTAACTGGCTGATAGAGACATATATTGGATGATCTAATACCTGCCACGTAGACACCGCTGACTGTGATTGAAGAGTAACTGTTGTCGAGGTGACAAGTCATGTAAAATATTGCACGTTTCGTATACCTGTCCAGAGTATATGGTTCAAGTATATCACTATTATATGGTCATGTGGCGTGCTACAGTGATAGTCTATGACGGCCAAGGTACCAAGTTCAAATTGTATGTAATTGTGCATCAGGACCGTTCAGAAAGCAATGACATATTACTGAACGTATTTATATTGTCTAGAAAATCACTGCAGCCAAAAAAGTGTTGAATAAATGGTCACATCCCGAAAGGATATCTGTATATCTATGGTCCTTTAGCGCCGAATACGGGGCATAGGGCAGAATGCTGAGCTCTCCAGTTCAAGCGATGTTATGCTGCTGTGTGTAATTCCTGTGTGTTGTGGAGACCCATAGTTATACACTCTTTAATGGTTGCTCCACGAAGAGTCTTTCTTAATGTTTCCCTTTCTTTAGCCATATAGTAGTCATTTTAATGCTTGTAGTGGCAGTCTGTTTTCTTTCATTCTAAGTACATGTCAGATATAAGTACATAGTTTTCTTCTTATTGTTGTAGAAGTTGCTGTTTGGCGTCTTCTCGTACTTACATGTTTGATTTGATTTTTTCCCAACCAATATTTAAGTCTTCTAAGGCATTTATTTTCAAATGAGTTCAATTTCTTCTGTAGTACTTTGTCATTTTCCAATTTTCGCAGCGATATGTCAACACGGATATTACATCGGAGTTCAACAGTTATAGTTTGGTATGTTTACGTAATGTTTTTGATTTCCAGATGTTTGTTAGTTGTGGAATAAGAAATAACAATTTAATAAAATATAATTATTACCAGCCTTGTAATGATGATGATGTTTCTCGTTCGCAAGTGAAGAAGACAATGATATTGTAAAGGTCATATTATGTTTGTTTGTGAATCGACCTAAAGTGTGGTGCCAGCGTCCAAATGGAAAGAATAAACATTGTCTACCTAATACATGACGTAATGTGTTACTAAATATCGTAAAGAGACAATCCTTATATTTTGTCATCGTTATGTAAAGATGGAATAAAACACAACTCATACATGCAGCAAAAAAGACGATGCTATTCGCAGGCTTAGAAGAAAGGAACAATCCTGTTTAGATTTAGAACAGGCCCCAAAATATTACAAAAACACATGTATAAATGTTTTTGGGATGCCCTTTTGGACAGTCTCCAGGGAACACAGAAAGTTCTAGGGTGCCCCTGTAGACAGTCTCCAGGGAACACAGAAAGTTTTGAGGTGTCCTTGTAGACAGTCTCCAGAGAACGCAGAACATAATTTGCTGAATTTCCCATTGTATCACACCATAGGAAGAAAACTGATAATCAAAAACGGCTGTGACTGACAAGCTCCACGACCCTGTCTCAAGACTGATGCCCACAGTCCAGGTCATCGATGAAATCAATCCATATCAGAGTCTGACTTGTGCTGGATAACGAGGAAGACTAGACGAAAGCATCGTTATGAGATAGATAACATAAAGATGCTGGTCATGATTTAGAGACAAAGGGTGACAACACCACAAAATAAACATCGATACTGGTATACGATAGGAACTTATACAGAAGCGAGCTATGGAGATATATTATCGCCAGTCGGAACTGCATTTAATAACGATGATATTCGTTCAAAAAACTCACGGAACTTTCCCGTTGTTTGAAAATCGATCATCCACATTATACTAGAGATGCTATTGGATACCAGGCGCCTAAAACGATTGAACGATAGCAGAACAACATTATCCTACACAAGATATCATTCAACAATGATTAGTTATTATAGGTAATTACTGTTCAATTAGAATTAGTGTAACAGCACAAGACAAACATAAACACGTGACAGCTGAAATAACATGATTATACAGAATCTTAGGGATATCGCTAAGAGACTGAGGAATGGTGACATTAGATAAATAACCAGCACCACCCCAATCTTGGAATATATCAAGAGACAACAGATTAAATGGTTTGCACACCATCAGACAGCAAACAGTTATGCTACACAGATACAGAGAGGGCAGACCTAGAGGCCGACCACGAAATCGATGGACCACCGAAATAAAAGAGACGACAAAGTCAACAATATATTCAGCACACACGAGGGCCAGCTAAAAAAACCAAAAAAAAACAACTCTTCTACCCCTGACGCTGAAAAGCAACAAAGGGTTTAGGCAATAGATAGATATATATATATATATATATATATATATATATAGATAGATAGATAGATAGATAGATAGATAACTGTTGAAGAGAACATTATTTCGCTCATGCTTGCACAAACTCAAACTGAAATGTGATACAGTTGACCAACAAGACAGGACAGTAATATTGAAGACATTAGCTTATGCGTGACCTGGTCATCTGTACAGCAGACCTGTCAACTAAAAAGTAAACATAAACTAGTTTCCGATTTGCGTGCAATATAAATTAGTTGGCCTTAGCTATTTATATAATGCGACTCCAAGTACGTTAAAAGAGACCAATCAAAAGCCAAACAATAATAAAAAACCCAACGAAAAGGGTCCAAATTATTTCAGTTAGAAGGCCTGTAGTACTGTTTGTAGCCACGGGGTATGTCTGTAACAACTGAACAGTTTGTTTAAAAATGTAAATTTACTTTATTTCTCAACATGGTTCTCTTCAAAGATGCTGTCAATAAATTAAGTTCATTTAAGTAGGAAGAATGAGGATAAATAAAATAATTCTTAAGGCTTACGGGGATTGAACCAGATACGTTCTAGGTGCACCACATTGCCTTGTAACTCAAGTAAACAGGTTTTCCGTACTTTACCAACCACATCCAAAAACTCAACCAACATCCCAGTCAGCCGTAAGAATTATAAATTAGTCAACAATTTGTTTGTTAATTTTAGAGCACAGTTTTTTTTCTCCAATCTCTTGTCAACTAACTGTCAAGAATTCAGGGCCCTATCCATGTTAATTTATGTCAAAAAGTTATTTACCTTCCCTACCTCCGAAATTTGTGTGTGGTGGGGGGGGGGTGAAGGACGAAAAAAATGTACGTTTTTTTCAGATCTGTGTTAATATTTTGTGTAACAAGTTATTAATTCAAACAATGTTATTACTACATACATTTTGTTGTTGTTTTTGTCGCCAAATTTATTCAATGGCCTCCCCTACCCCTTGTCAATAACTATCCCTCTGAATACATTTGTTAAGCTTATGATTCTATAATGTTTTATGAGGATAATCCTGATTTAGGATAATCCTGATGTGGACCTACGTTTAGGATAATCCTGATGTTGACCTACGTTTAGGATAATCCTGATGTTGACCTACGTTTAGGATAATCCTGATGTTGACCTACGTTTAGGATAATCCTGATGTTGACTGCCGTTTATTCCTTCAATCAGCTTTCGCCATTCAGAATTTTGTAGCTATCTGTATTCAATAAGTTGATTTAGTGAAAACAAGAGCTTTGTTTAATACTGCGCTGTTGACAGGATAATTTATTTAATACTGCGCTGTTGACAGGACAATTTATTTAATACTGCGCTGTTGACAGGACAATTTATTTAATACTGCGCTGTTGACAGGACAATTTATTTTGGTTACATTTCCAAATTGTCACTTAGTGCTGTGGTTCTCGATGTGGGAAATATGATCCCCTCCCGCTTGGACACGAAGACTTTCAGTGGCCACGGAGAAAAGAAAATGGAAACTGGGCGGGAATGGGGAGGGGGGGTCCAGAGAACTATCCAGGAGGGACGGGGGGGGAGTAAGATAACTGATTAAAAATCACGATTTGTAGTTTCTTCTCTGTTAATTCTCACACTCTTGCAGATTAGCAGGATGTAGTCCGCAGAACAGAATGAGTCGTGTCCTGGTTTACAGCTGAACTGTGATATCTGCGCCGTTCGGTCTCACATATCCAACTTCAGCGTAGCTTCTAGATCCCTTTGACCATAAATGGAAGGCACAGCAAACTCTATCCCAAAACATTCTTAGTCGCCTCTTAAAACATGCATAGAAGGTAAACAGTGTTGCTATTCTTTGCTTCCATATCTGGGTCCGACAAAACATGGGCGACGATGCTAGCGATAAAGCTTAAAATATTTTGTGCTGACTTGTAAAGTGAATCTTTTTTTTTTACATCTGTGGGGAAGGATGGGGCGGGGGGGGAACTATTTGTTCCAGATTTAGTCAATGGCCAAAAAAAAAATAATAACCACTGACAGTGGAACATGTTCGCTGATTCACTGGCCAAAACATATTTAGAATCACTGACAGTGGAACCAATTCTCCTGATACACTGGCAACAACAGATTAAGAACCACTGAACTAGTTTATTTTTCTTGAGCTTATTTATTTCCAAACCAGCAATCCTTGAGTACAAGTCTTACAGCGTGGATATTTGAGTCAAGGCACTCATCTGTGAACATATTCAATGTGCGAAGAGTATACTCAACTGAACTTATCTTGTCTTACAATCTGGCCTTAATTGCTGGATTTATTTTTATTATAAATGATTTAGAAATTTCTCCCTCCTCTTTCATCCACCAATTCCATGAAAGCTGCTCTTCTGCATATACCTACTTCATTCTTATTATAAGCAGTTTACAACTAGAAAATGTACAAGTTCATATGACAGACAGAAATACATAAAAACTATACATTAGGTTCACGGTAAAATTAGGTATATTTCCGCACCTATCTAATAAGCTTGTGGAATTCTGGGGGTTAAGAAGTCTGTCTATGTCTATATTGTTTTATTTCCAAAATTGAGTGAATTTTGGTTCCTGATTTGCCTTTTAGAAACTTACTTTACTTACTTTTGTCCGTTGCTGCTCGTGACTTGTTATTCTTTGCTCCCTGTTCAGGCCCCTGCAACACATGTCCGGAGCTTACTTCAATGATGATTATTATTTAGTTAGAATAAAACCCATAAACTGTCAGGGTCGTAGGATTGTCACATTGTGACATTTGATGCAGGAATATCTACACGTAGACGTGTCACATTGTGCCATTTGATGCAGGAAGATCCCAACGTATGAGTGTCACATTGTGCCATTTGATGCTGGAAGCTCTCCACGTAGGATTGTCACATTGTGACATTTGATGCTGGAAGATCTGCACGCATCTCTATCCTCTACCATTCTGATGAGTTTGGAAACTTCATACCTTGTCCAGTCCTTGATATTATCCTGCCATGATTTCTTCTTTCCACATTTTCTTCTTTCACCTTTCAATGAACCTTGAAGTATAGATGAACATACTGTCATCGAGGAATGTCTCATCACGTTTCCGTACCCCCGGAGTTTATAAAGTTTGTTAACAGTGGTTCTTGTTAACCCGCTTAATACATTAATTATGCCTTTCACAAACACAGTAGTTTTCTGTTCTCGGTAACATATACGCAATACACGTCTATAGTATTCGTTTTCATACGCCTGAAATCTTCTGTTTTCATACGCCTGAACTTTTCTGTTTTCATACGCCTGAACTTTTCTGTTTTCATACGCCTGAACTTTTCTGTTTTCATACGCCTGAACTTTTCTGTTTTCATACGCCTGAACTTTTCTGTTTTCATACGCCTGGACTCTTCTTTATAAGTCCACAGTCAGAGAGCAGGTCTCACAGTCATTTCGAAATATTGGCAAAATTGAAGATTCAGATAAGTTCATCTTAAGGGTGATGGTCCCACTTTTCCAAATTGTGGTTAATAATAATAATTTATTATTTTGTTATCTCACATAAAGTCGACAGATATTTCCAGTCACAGTTTTGTGACTAGCCATGAATTTATAATTTTTCCTTCATGCAAAACTTTGGCCATGTTTAGAACGTGTGAATTAATCAGTCTGACTTTCATGTCAGAAAATGAAGGCACAGCGAGATTACACATCTACCATTCAGCAAACATTTATGAATATTTTAGATCTGGGGTATTACTTAGATGCTGGCCTTACTTACATGCATTATATAGTCTAGGGTTTTTAATGGCGATATGATGTTATTTCTAAAACACAAGTGGTAACACTGTTCATACTTACGTTGTCTCTGTACACGTAGATGACAAGGGCGCCAACTAACATGCTTAGAAGCATCATAACTAGCAGAATGAAGAACTGTAGACAAATAAACGACAATGTCAACAATGATGTTTGAGACAATACAATACACTGTAATTTACCCATAATATCGTAGGGGTGCCACTATGAAAACATCAACACAAACATCCCGATATAAAACATCAACACAAACATCCCGATATAAAACATCAACACAAACATCCCGATATAAAACATCAACACAAACATCCCGATATAAAACATCAACACAAACATCCCGATATAAAACATCAACACAAACATCCCGATATAAAACATCAATACAAACATCCCGATATAAAACATCAACACAAACATCCCGATATAAAACATCAACACAAACATCCCGATATAAAACATCAACACAAACATCCCGATATAAAACATCAACACAAACATCCCGATATAAAACATCAACACAAACATCCCGATATAAAACATCAACACAAACATCCCGATATAAAACATCAACACAAACATCCCGATATAAAACATCAACACAAACATCCCGATATAAAACATCAACACAAACATCCCGATATAAAACATCAACACAAACATCCCGATATAAAACATCAACGCAAACATCCCGATATAAAACATCAACACAAACATCCCGATATAAAACATCAACACAAACATCCCGATATAAAACATCAACACAAACATCCCGATATAAAACATCAACACAAACATCCCGATATAAAACATCAACACAAACATCCCGATATAAAACATCAACACAAACATCCCGATATAAAACATTAACACAAACATCCCGATATAAAACATCAACACAAACATCCCGATATAAATCTATTCTCAGTTCGTTGTTTGAGTATATTAAGGATCTTAAGTTTGTAGAGCCGTTAATAAAATCAATTCATTTTTTTACATCCCCTTCTTCTTTTCCCCTCAACTGCCCCATTCAGGGTTGTGTTGGAAATAGAATCATTTCTCGTGACTCCGTTATACAACACAATTTTGCGACGTTTCGCTACTGACGAAGATGTTCATTTTGACTCGCAGTTATTATGGTTCTCACGTATATGGTTTTATGGTTGAGTATTCATTATAACAATTATGTGGGTCGATGGATTGAATGGTGGTACCCGTCTCTTCTGCTACTCAAACAATTATGAATAACATGTCTTTTCTCCACCGTCATCTCATCTCAATACGGCCCTATTCGTCTTGGCAGACGGTCTGAATGGAGCATGTACCAGCTGGAGTTAATCGGGAAAGAGCCGAAAATATATTTTCAGTATCAAAAATGGTGATCCTTTGACGATTTGGTTTGTTGAAGAATAAACAGGAAAAAATGTCATCGGTGGACTGTTGCCCCTTATGTCTGAGCCTTCGTTCTTCTACTATGTTCAGTATTAAATTCAGATAAAAGGAAGCACGCAGGATTGTTTTACAAGTGATGCAACCTCCTGCCAGTTTTATCTAACTGCCAGAAGCTAAAATGAAATTTAAGAAACCTATTGGCCAATGAAAACCAATGAACCAATGGACCAATGGAATCATGTGAAAAGTCAAATCTGTCATTTTAGAGTCTGTTTTAAAATATTAAAAATGCTATTAGCAAATTACTGTGATCAAATTAGTAAATATGCATTATATGGTAAAAGTTCACGCCTGCAGGTTGTAAGACAGTTACAGCAATGTTGCATCCGAAGTAGAAGACTGGCCAGCTCGTGAAGATGTACCATAAAGATTTTTGAAGACTGGCCAGCTCGTGAAGATGTACCATATAGATGTTTTGAAGACTGCCCAGTTCGTGAAGATGTGCCTTATAGATGTTTTGAGTTACACAATTCTGGGAGCTGAAAAAAAATAATTCCTGGAAACTAGCAACGAAGAAACAGCAAGAATCTTTTTGAGCTGAAAATGTACTCGACACTACCGACCAAGTTGGGAGGGGGGGGGGTAGGGGAGATTGCAAAGAGATTCTTGATTTTTCTGATTTTTCATTAGGAACCAGCATCACATCAATGGGACATTCTTATAAATGATAATATGGAACATCCATTGTCCATCATCCATCTAACGTTGCAGAAGCTCGGTGTACGAGTCAGCTATTGGTTGCGGTTTATTAGTTTCTTTCCAGATAGTGAGAACATTGCCCCTTCTTCTTGGTCACTCCCATTTCTATCATTATCTGAACATAAACATTGTCTCTTTAAGACATTGTCTCTTACAAGAAATGCAAAAATCTGAAATTTAAAGTAAAACATCACTGACTCTCACGATAAACATGATAAACAAATTTAAAGTAAAACATCACTGACTCTCACATGAAACATGAGAAACAAATTCGTACACATTCGGGATTCACAACCAGGTAGTCAGCTAACCAAACAACGAGCGATTCACCTAGCCAGGCAACCAACTAACCATTCAGCCAACCAACCAACCAACCAACCAACCAACCACTCAAACAACTGACCAATAAATCAAATAATCAATGAATAAATCAATCAACAAACAAACCAATCAATTAATCAACCAAATAATCAATGAATCAATAAACCAATCAACAAATTACTCAATCAGCAAATCAATCAATCAATCAATCACGCAATCACACATTTTAAAGCATTTGTAATCAAAGTGTTTTCACAACCTAATTCTTAAGTCTGACAGAAATCGAACCAGGTCCCTTCTAGCGGCACCAAATCGCCTTGCAACTCAGGTAAACAGGTTTTCCGTACTTGCCCATCCACATCCCCACTAGAACGGACCTTGTTCAATTCCAGTCATCCTTAAGAATTATTTTAATTTATCTTCATGCTTGCTACTTGAACCTAATTGTATTTTATAACTTACCGTTCCAAGCATACATCTGACCTCCTTGATAGCCCCGCAACAGCCAAGGAAGGAAATGACAATAACCACACCCCCAGAAATGATAAGCGCCAATGAAAGCGTTGAGTAATAGAATGATCCAAGAATTGAGGATAGCTGGGTCATACGATTTTCGCTGGTGCGGGCGTAAACACCAAACCCTAAAAGACCACATCCAGCAATCTGTAATGAAATCAAGATCAACATAATATTTGTCAGTTAAGATCAACTCAATCTGTGTCAATCAGGTTATAACGTGAAAACAGTACATGATAATTATTTTGTAATAAACTTCTATCGATAATTGGTGTGGCTGACTAGACCCATAACCCGTCATGATTGTATGAGTGCCACCAAACGCACCTCCTTGATAAAGGAGAGTATGAATTTGGAGTGTTAAAATCCCTTCCAGAGCAAAGCAGAACCGAGATTGTCGACAGTTATAGAAGACAGTTCGCTAACTTAAGTTGGATCCCATTCGTTACGTGTTTTGATTATTGCTTGGCTTTCAGTTGGTCACTATTTATATACGCGGAATCACCTTGGCTATTTCTGACATGTGATTCCAAGTATTTAAATAGTAACCAACTGAAAACCAAACAATAATCAAAACACGTAGTGAGTGAGGTCCAACTTAATTTAGCGAACAGGTCTACTATACCGCAGCTCGGTCACGAGCAGTACACGACTTTTAGTATTTGGAACTTAGGCAAAAGATAATCACTCCCTCCTCACCTAGCTCAGCTATTTTTGACAAAAGGTCATCAATTTGTCATCACGAAGTGTTTTGTAAATTTCTTATTGAAAAAGTACGTACGGCCCTGGGTGTCACACTAGAGACATTAGCACAAAAAGCTCTCCAAATATCTCTATCGTCAACCATTTAGAGGAGTGTAGAAAAGTCATGCCCAGACTATTTCTTGATGTTATACACCCACATTGTCTTTGACCGCATTTCCTCCTTCCAGCCTCATCTTTTCCTTACTAGCCTCTTAGTGTGTAGCGGGCAGATCAATGGATCCACAAGTAGATTTAGCTTCTGTGAAATGCGCCTTTATCGATGATTCGTTTCGTTAAATAATGTACGAATTTGTTTCTTAAAAATGAGACCAGATTTGCTTAACCTGTACCGATGTTTATACTAAATGTCTTTAATCGAACGCACACGAACACAGAATAAAAGGAGGCAATAGAACATGTGAGTGTTCTAAACACACATCAATGGGATTGAGAAATGAAACGAGATACAACGACGGACGTCGTTTCGACTAACAAGTCTTCTTCAGGACGAAACCAACAGACAGACAACATGTTACATAAAAACCCACAATTGATGTACCGATGGTAGACAATTGTTGGTAGGAGGAAAAGATAAAAGCAGGGTATGAAACATGTCATGGAAAATAAAAATCCAACCGGATATGATGAGCGGATGGAGTGGATTAGATAAAAACAACGAGAGCGGGGATGAGAATGAATGAGACAATAACGATAAATCAGCCATCTTAATATGAGATGATGATGTGGCTGCTCTGAAACCACCAGAAGTGGAAATAGTCACGTTAACGTGTATTCTATTCCATGTCCACTTGTACCCGGTATCGAAGCTGAGACTGGACTTCCACTTGTACCGGTATCGAAGCTGAGACTGGACTTCATGTTAACGTGTATTCTATTCCATGTCCACTTGTACCGGTATCGAAGCTGAGACTGGACTTCATGTTAACGTGTATTCTATTCCATGTCCACTTGTACAGGTATCGAAGCTGAGACTGGACTTCATGTTAACGTGTATTCTATTCCATTTCCACTTGTACCCGGTATCGAAGCTGAGACTGGACTTCATGTTAACGTGTATTCTATTCCATTTCCACTTGTACCCGGTATCGAAGCTGAGACTGGACTTCATGTTAACGTGTATTCTATTCCATTTCCACTTGTACCCGGTATCGAAGCTGAGACTGGACTTCATGTTAACGTGTATTCTATTCCATTTCCACTTGTACCCGGTATCGAAGCTGAGACTGGACTTCATGTTAACGTGTATTCTATTCCATGTCCACTTGTACCGGTATCGAAGCTGAGACTGGACTTCATGTTAAAGATTATTCTATTCCATTTCCACTTGTACCCGGTATCGAAGCTGAGACTGGACTTCATGTTAACGTGTATTCTATTCCATTTCCACTTGTACCCGGTATCGAAGCTGAGACTGGACTTCATGTTAACGTGTATTCTATTCCATTTCCACTTGTACCCGGTATCGAAGCTGAGACTGGACTTCATGTTAACGTGTATTCTATTCCATTTCCACTTGTACCCGGTATCGAAGCTGAGACTGGACTTCATGTTAACGTGTATTCTATTCCATGTCCACTTGTACCGGTATCGAAGCTGAGACTGGACTTCATGTTAAAGTGTATTCTATTCCATTTCCACTTGTACCCGGTATCGAAGCTGAGACTGGACTTCATGTTAACGTGTATTCTATTCCATGTCCACTTGTACCGGTATCGAAGCTGAGACTGGACTTCATGTTAAAGTGTATTCTATTCCATTTCCACTTGTACCCGGTATCGAAGCTGAGATTGGACTTCATGTTAACGTGTATTCTATTCCATTTCCACTTGTACCCGGTATCGAAGCTGAGACTGGACTTCATGTTAACGTGTATTCTATTCCATTTCCACTAGTACCGGTATCGAAGCTGAGACTGGACTTCATGTTAACGTGTATTCTATTCCATTTCCACTTGTACCGGTATCGAAGCTGAGACTGGACTTCATGTTAACGTGTATTCTATTCCATTTCCACTTGTACCCGGTATCGAAGCTGAGACTGGACTTCACGTTAAGGTGTATTCTATTCCATTTCCACTTGTACCCGGTATCGAAGCTGAGACTGAACTTCATGTTAAGGTGTATTCTATTCCATTTCCACTTGTACCCGGTATCGAAGCTGAGACTGGACTTCACGTTAAGGTGTATTCTATTCCATTTCCACTTGTACCCGGTATCGAAGCTGAGACTGAACTTCATGTTAAGGTGTATTCTATTCCATTTCCACTTGTACCCGGTATCGAAGCTGAGACTGGACTTCACGTTAAGGTGTATTCTATTCCATTTCCACTTGTACCCGGTATCGAAGCTGAGACTGGACTTCATCTTAAGGTGTGTCTTTTTATTGTTGATTGCGAAATAAACAAATGTTATTGAAGGAGAGAGAGAAGAGATTATTTAAGAGGAGTGCAAGAGATTGTACAAAGCGAGAGAGAGAGTGAGAGAGTGCGAGTGACTACATGAAAGAGAGGGTGTAAGATATTGCAACAGAGGAGAGAGAGAGCATGAGATTGTACAGGAAGAGAGAGAGCAAGAGATTGTACAGGAAGAGAGAGTGCAAGAGATTGTACAAGAAGAGAGAGAGTGCAAAAGATTGTACAGGAAGAAAAAGTCCAAGAGATTGTTTACAGGAAGAGAGAGAGAGAGAGAGTGCAAGAAATTGTACAGGAAGAGAGTGCAAGAAATTGTACAGGAAGAGAAAGAGAGTGCAAGAGATTGTACAGGAAGAGAAAGAGAGTGCAAGAAATTGTACAGGAAGAGAAAGAGAGTGCAATATATTTTATAGGAGGAGACAGTGTAAGAAGAGATTGCTAATGAGGAGTGAGTGATTGAGATTGCAAAGGAGAAATTGCAAATTAGGAGAGAGTGTAGGTAATTGGAAATGAGGAGTGAGTGCTAGAGATCGCAAAGTAGAGATTGCGAATAGGAAACATCCTCACAGGTCTTAATTCATTGCTAGAGAAATTCACAAAGCCAAAAAAAGCAAACAATAAGAACAAGAAGGATAAACTGAAAAGGTTTAAAGACATCCACATTTGTCATGGATACAAAACTTCGTAACCTATTTGGGCAGATATTTGGGCTGATATTGAAAACTCCTGATATTGACTGTGTCATAATTAGAACTGGGGTTCTTTACTGAATTGAAGCATGACCAGCTACAGTATAGAAAACCTAAGCGCACAATTAATTAGGACTTCATTAGCTACGTTTTTGATTATTGTAGTGTGTCCGTTGGTCACTATTTATATACTTGGAATTGCCTTGCCCATTATTGGCATGCTACTCCAAGTATATAAATAATAACAAACAGTAAACATGATAATAATTAAGAAAAGTAATCAATGAAGACCTAATTAATTCTGCGCATAGGTCTTTTACTTCAGGGGGTCATGATTGAGGACTGTATTTTAACTAGCCAACCTGGAAAAATTATCGTGTCTTCAACATCTGCTGTAGGAAACTGTGCACCTAAGTGATTTTACTGGGGTTCAGTGATAAGTTCATAACAAATAACCCATACTAATCAAAAAGGATCTTCCACGTGAGATGGATGTGTCGGGCCATTGGCGCAAATAAAACAGTGGCACAACGCATTTCCATTCTCTGGACTACATCCTGCTGGAAATCTAATATGACCATGGTCCTGTTACAAGAGAGATCCAACGGGGTTTGAGAATGAACGCTGAAGAAGAAGAAGAAGAAAAAGGATCTGGATATCTCTTATGGTGAGGTACGTTCCTCTCAACCATGGTCGATAAGTCTAATTTGGTTAATCAGTACTTTAGATGGGATGATTAACAAAAGAATTAGTAGAGGTCGCGGTTCTGGTAATCCAGTCATGACGACTCTGGAGTTATAAGAAAGTAGTTATGTAAGGCTTTACCAAGTACTGTTTTCTGCAAAAATCTGACTGGCTTCTATCTATCACATCTGTCTCTCTTCGTCTCTTAGTCTATGGAGTACAGTTAAACAAATCAACTGGCTGCAAGAATGGGGTGTAGAAAGAATTCGCTTGAGAATTGATATCATTATCTTTCAGATTTCAAGTGTTACTGCTATGTTACAATATTTATGTCAGTGATTCTCAACCTCTTTTAGCTCGAGGCCACATTTGACACACATTTTCTCCGAGCCAACCTCCTCCCCCGTTGTCTGAATAAAAAAGATAATTGATTTTCTCCTCAGGCTACCTAGGCTTTTTTTTATATTTGTTAAACATCTTGATGACACAGATGTTATTATTTACACATATGTCATCCGCCACTAACAGTGATCATTAATTGCCAGATTACGTGGAAGAATAGTTCACGAACCCAGTGGGGTCTTCGCCGTAAAAACAAGCAATCTAAAGGTGGAGGTGTTTCCGTAAAGAAGGTCCGAAATTGGCTGAAATCGCAAGCGTATACTCATGAATACATACTTACTAAACAACAAGCAGTCTAAAGGTGGAGGTGTTTGTTGTAAAGAAGATTATAAAATAGTTAGAAACGCAAGCCTATGCTTATGTATGCATAATGAGTGACTAAAAACAAGAAATCTAACGATGGGTGTATATACCGTGAAGAAGGTCCTAAAATAGTTGGAATCACCGCCTAACCTCATGCATGCATACTGATGGACACAATGCGTAGGATCCAGAACGTGAAAGCAGGAGATAGTTCGAATCATCTGAGAGAGTAAAGAATTGAATCTCACTGAAATCATCCACTTTCATCTTTGCACACCGAAATGGAGGTACGGAAGGAAACGCGCGAACCGACAAGATGGCTGGTTCTGTTTCTATTATAGACGGTCAACGTATGGACAGAGCAATACTTTCTACGAGATTCTGCCCGATTAGACGAATTTTATGTCAATGAGCATGAGTTAGTATCTATAATCTGTGAATTACGTGAATTACGAGGGATCAGCTTTGCCGAGGTGTATCAACGGCACGTATATTAAGTAGTATATGATGTGAATTAGAATTTTATGTCAATGAGCATGAGTTAGTATCTAGAATCTGTGAATTACGTGAATTAGAAGTAAGGATCAGCTTTGCCGAGGTGTATCAACAGCACGTATATTAATTAGTATATGATGCTCACGAAAATGTCAAAAAGAACAATCAAGCATCACAGAATTTGAACCATCAGACACTACACCCTGAGAGATTTACTGAAGCGGAGATTTGAGCACATTGGATATGCCAGAAAGTACAAGGGCAATAATGAGCATACATAAACTTAAACTTGTTTATCGTCTAGTTACCTTACTGTGACCCATTTGGACGGATCTGTGGGCCCAAATTTTTAAAATATGTCTTCGTTTCTTCTCTTCTGGACTCCGTAACTCTGCCTGCTACACTCCGCAGCAAACAGGGCGCATATGACACATGTTTAGAACGATTGTTATTTAAACTTGGAAATATTCATTGGTTAGTCTAATTTAAGGAAATGGGTACCAGATCTTCACGAAAAACAAGGCGAAGAATATGATGTTGATCCTACCATCTCTATATATGCCGTTTTAGTAAATAATTGAAGCATATTCTCTATAGGACATTACAAAACATGTTGAATTTTGAGACATTACTATTACATGTATTCACATTGCCAGTACAATATGGACGATCTGTTTAGAACCACGAGCTAATTCGACGAGTTGGGTGTGCGAGACGAACTCAGTATCAACTCTGCTGTCGAGAAGACAAATATGCTGTTAGTCAGCGAAAAAATACTGACCCACCATTCTGTCTGTTCTCATATAGCCACTCTGTGACGACTTGAGGTCTCCAACCTGGCCCTAAGAGACAGAACTGAAGCCTAAGGTATGCGGCAACCTTGAGAACATTCTGCTGACGACAGAATTCCAGGAGAAGGCTCTCCTGACTGTATAGACTTCTGACATGGGAGTCTGATAACAAATGACATTACTTCATCTTTTTTTTTTAAATCAATGTTTTTGAATTCCAAAAAAATCTTCCTTGTAGCAGAATAATTATCTTCATAGAGTTCCATGGAATATGTAGTACATAGCCACGGAGATATGTTGTGTCGCGGTTTATTTACACCAATTGTGTCGCGGTTTATTTACACCAATTGTCCGATATATCCGACTTCAATGATACTTTTGCTTTCGTTTACTGAACATTAACATGGTATTGATTTTCTGGTTTTCGTGCTAATGATGTTGGCACAAGTTAATTGCTTGTTGTGTTGTGTACACTTAAGTTTGTACATGTTAATTGCTTGTTGTGTTGTGTACACTTACGTTTTTACATGCTAATTGTTTGTTGTGTTGTGTACACTTAAGTTTGTACATGTTAATTGTTTGTTGTGTTGTGTACACTTAAGTTTGTACATGTTAATTGTTTGTTGTGGTGTGTACTCTAAAGTTTATACCATCATGTCAGAAGACAATGCCTTTTCGACGAAGTCCCTCGTAAATTATACAGTTCTGTGAATGTAGTAGCTAAATCTTCAAGGGTAGCGTTATTTAACATTCTCTGTATTTCTATTGGCCACTTTGTGTCAACAACGAATGAAAATCACGGGATAAGTCAAATAGCGTCACTTTTGAAGGATTAACGAGATGAGTTCACAGACTGCATAATTTATAAGGGACTCTGATGAGACTACACACATACAAATGTGTTTACTAATTGACTTTGAGACCTCGACTTACGTAGGGCTGAAGTCTGTTTAATATCACACTGTTAGACAGAGTACGGTACCCAAATGTTGATTACAAAATTACTGGATTTGACTATTTCCCATGAATTAGGTAATGAAATTTCTACGTTCCGTCATTTCGTGTGTTCTTGCATATACTTTGAACTAAGAGGGGTTTTAAAGTGCTGGTTAGTTTCTGGGATCCGAAGAGGGAGCAAAAAATAATACTAGCGTTGCATATGTCATACATATAGTAATATGCGACTAGGATGGCGTATGTGGATCCAAATGAATAATAATACAATTGTAAGCACCAACTTAACTGCAGGAATCAATTATACGCCTACAATGACAAAGTGGGATGCAACAGGTCTAAAGGCGCAGATATCACAGCTGATGTAAGCAAGGGTACATCGCACTTCGTTCTCCTGCCTACGTCCAGCAGGAGTTTGAGAACGAACGCTGAAGAAGAAATATTTGAATACACTGTTTGAGAGTTGATCTGTAGATTTCGTTGTATGTCGTAATGTCAATTTCGTTCAAGGTTGTTATGTAGATTTCGTTGTATGTCGTAATGTAAATTTCGTTCAAGGTTGTTATGTAGATTTCGTTGTATGTCGTAATGTAAATTTCGTTCAAGGTTGTTATGTAGATTTCGTTGTATGTCGTAATGTAAATTTCGTTCAATGTTGTTATGTAGATTTCGTTGTATGTCGTAATGTAAATTTCGTTCAATGTTGTTATGTACATTTCGTTCAATGTTGGTATTTCTCAATATCTGTTCATTAGATTTTCTAATTGTACGCTAGATTCCTGTCATTCTTCTGTGTCATAATTTCATCTCTGTGGCAAATTTTTTAATACGTGTATGCTTTTCCGTTATTCGATTACGTTTGTCCGTTACTTGATTACGTTTGTCTAATTTTCGATTCCGGTAGTTGGTTATTCGATTCCGTTTGTGCGCTACTCGATTCTGTTTGTCCGTCACTCAATTGTGTTTGTCCGTTATTCGATTCCGTTTGCCCGTTTATCGATTCTTGTGACCGTTAGTCGATTCTGTTTGTCCGTCACTCAATTGTGTTTGTCCTTTACTCGATTCCGTTTGCCCGTTTATCGATTCTGTGTGACCATTACTCGATTCTGTTTGTCCGTTACTTGATTCCGGTTGCCCGTTACTCGATTCTGTTTGTCCAAATTGGCTCAATTTAACATCGTATTGCTTGCTTCCCCACTTAACACTATTTGTAAAAATTTCACATATGATATACACCCTTGTCAGCGTCGATACAATAAATACCGTTCTCGCAAGTTATGTCTACGGGGCGCCTCTCCCTTTGCATACAGTAAATGTTTTTGAGGATCGATTTCGAATATGTCTTCCAATCTGTCGCCAGACCAATGCGTGTGTATCTGATATACTCTGAGGCGGCTTATTACCTACTGTGTCCGTATAATTTACAGGCAGTGTGTGTCTCTGGGTGAATGTTTTCGAGAAGACGGTGGGCAGGAATCTAGGCTTTGGTCCGTTATGTCTATCTTGCATGAGGTGTTCCGTTGTTAGTGAATTTGCCTCATGTAATTATACACCATTGCCCCCTTCGTCCTCGGGTACAAGCTCTTATCTTGACTTCCAGTCTCTTCCAGTGAAGGCAATCGCTTAAACAGTAAAGTTATATTAGTTCGGCCACTTAGCCGAGATTCGTTCACCGACATCATGAACACACCAACAAAGTCTGATCATTTAACGACATTTTCTTTGTGGTATGTTATCCTGTCTTTACGATTCCACACAATCGCTTGCCAGAAAACATATAAACGGAACATATAGTAGTGGGAAGTAGGCAATAACATTCATAATTGAAAATGAGATATCGGCATTCAAAATAAAATGTTATAGAAACGTCCTAAGAATATCATGGACAGAAAGACGAGTTTGCAAAGATATGAACATGTAAGAAGAACGACAGAAAGACGAGTCTGCAAAGACATGAACATGTAAGAAGAGCGACAGAAAGACGAGTCTGCAAAGACATGAACATGTAAGAAGAACGACAGAAAGACGAGTCTACAAAGAAATGAACATGTAAGAAGAACGACAGAAAGACGAGTCTGCAAAGACATGAACATGTAAGAAGAACGACAGAAAGACGAGTCTGCAAAGAAATGAACATGTAAGAAGAACGACAGAAAGACGAGTCTGCAAAGACATGAACATGTAAGAAGAACGACAGAAAGACGAGTCTGCAAAGACATGAACATGTAAGAAGAACGACAGAAAGACGAGTCTACAAAGAAATGAACATGTAAGAAGAGCGGCTGCTCAAAATTATCAAAACACGCGAGCTAATTTTGTGCATAAGGCGCTGCCCTCTAGAAATATATACTGTCTTTGCGCACACCCAAATGAGGAATTTGTACTTTTCCGTATGTATTCTTAGTATTCGTGATTCAATATAGGCCCCAACCTGTTAGTCAGATCCTTTTACCATGAATTTAACTTAATTTAATGTAATCGAACATATTTTGGACATAAAAAAGCACAATGAAACATTAATCATTGACATGAAGGAAAAGTTTCAGAAGAGAGAATGAAGGGCAGAGGCAGACATAAGAAAACATTAATCATTGACATAAAGGAAACGTTTTAGAAGAGAGAATGAAGGGCAGAGGCAGACATAAGAAAACATTAATCATTGACATGAAGGAAACCTTTTAGAAGAGAGAATGAAGGGCAGAGGCAGACATAAGAAAACATTAATCATTGACATGAAGGAAACGTTCCAGAAAAGAGAATGAAGGGCAGAGGCAGACATAAGAAAACATTAATCATTGACATGAAGGAAAAGTTTCAGAAAAGACAATGAAGGGCAGGGGCAGACATAAGAAAACATTAATAATTGACATGAAGGAAAAGTTTCAGAAAAGAGAATGAAGGGCAGGGGCTAGCATAAGAATTCATCAAAAGACTAAACATTTTAAAACAAAGAAGTTCAAAATTTGTAGAGTTCATATAATCCACAGGGATCTCTGAAAATGCTCACCTTATAATCAAGATGACACAAGTCGGATTCAAACCCATGACCCATTGAACACAATGCTAACAACCTAACCGCTATGCTAGGGAGATCCCCTAGTTTAGAACAATATTGAATTACTACATCAATAACATTTTGCTACTTTATACTTTTACACCGTATCCATAGATTTGTATTTTACTTGCCATATCAAAAATATAATGCTAAATATCTTTTTTTCTTCTGTTGCAATTTCGATTTCTCACATGTTTCGGTTTTCTTGGACATCCGCTTCGCCGAGAAGAGTGAGCAAAAAAAACCCCCGTCTCTAATGGCAACCTTGGTACCACTAGAAGCTGAATGAAAAAAAAAAAACGTCAAAAGGAAACATTCCGTCAAAAGGAAACCTTTCGCATTTTATGTTTGGGTATGTGAGTGTAAATGGGAGTTGTACTCTTGGTACAAAGATTCGACCAAAACTCTCACCAAGAGAACAACAAGGGGCTTCCCGCAAGCTCTTGCGTACATGCATGCCGAGCAGGCAGAAAGGACATTACCAGAGCGCCGGTGGTATTGGCTGGATGATCTGGTAAACATATCTATGAATCTATAAGCAATTCACACTGTTCGGATATAGGCGGTAGCATTATTCTCAATTTCTGGCGCTCGACAGTGTTGAATAAGTACGCTTCTTTAAACCATGGACGTTAGTCCAATGTTGTTGTAGGGACTTCATAGTGGGGGTTGCAATCACTGTGAAACGTAATAACGGCGATCGCATCCCCAGCTCGCACTCTCCACGTTATTATATAGATCATCGGACGTATAAGAAACAGATATTTTGTTAGATCATCGGACGTCTAAGAAACATAGATATTTTGTTAGATCATCGGACGTCTAAGAAACATAGACATTTTGTTATAGATCATCGGACGTCTGAGAAACGTAGACATTTTGTTATAGATCAACGGTCTTCTAAGAAACATAGACATTTTATTAGATCATCGGACGTCTAAGAAACATAGACATTTTGTTATAGATAACTGACGTTTTGTTCCTTTTCCCGAAACAAGTAATCTTTAGCAGTTGACGTTAATCCGTTTTGTTTATATTCTTCTTCTTCTGCGTTCGTTCTCAAACTTCTGCAGATTAGCAAGATACAGTCCCGAGAACGGAATGCGATATGTCGCTATTATTTGCTCCCTCTAGGGCCCGGACAACACCTTGGTGGTTTTGTTTATATGACTGAGTAATTTCCTCTGTCTAAGCGAGGGGACATTTGTTAACATAGAAATACTGTCGAAGTCGAATGTATCTGGTCATTATCGGGGAAATAAGATCCGCGACACAGCGCATCTACGTTCTATAGACTGCATCTTGCTTGAAATATAGCAGGACTACTGTCTTACTAAATACAACAAGGAGTCAGACAGGGATGTGTGCTTTCATCAGACCTGTTCTCTTTATACAGTGAAAACATAATGCGTGTAATACTAGATATCCCATGAGTATCAGTGGGAGGACATAACATAAATAATTTGAGATATGCGGATGACACTGTCCTGATTGTAAAAAGTTTTGTGTTCTTAACTGTTTTTGTTGTCTTGATAAAGGTCCCAATTGGACCGACGCGTTGACAATTGTATTTGTTCTTTGTTTTATTGTTATTGTCTATATTTTATTATTTTATATTGACAGTTTTCTAGTAACCTATTTACCTTATTTCCATTTACCTGTACATGTTAAGTGCTTGTTGTGTTGTGCACTCTTAAATTTTGACAAGTTAATTGCTTGTTGTGTTGTGTACGCTTACATTTGTACATGTTAATTGCTTGTTGTGTTTTGTACACTTAAGTTTTTACATGCTAATTGCTTGTTGTGTTGTGTACACTTAAGTTTGTACATTTTAAATTCTTGTTGTGTTGTGTACACTAACGTTTGTACATGTTAATTGTTTGTTGTGTTGTGTACACTAAAGTTTATACCATCATGTCAGAAGACAATGCCTTTTCGACGAAGTTCCTCGTAAATTATACAGTTCTGTGAATGTAGTAGCTAATTCTTCAAGGGTAGCGTTATTTAACATTCTTTGTATTTCCATTGGCCACTTTGTGTATACTTTGTGTCAACAACGAATGAAAATCACGGATAAGTCAAATAGCGTCACTTTTGAAGGACTAACGAGATGAGTTCACAGACTGCATAATTTATAAGGGACTCTGATGAGACTACACACGTACAAATGTGTTTACTAATTGACTTTGAGACCTCGACTTACGTAGGGCTGAAGTCTGTTTAATATCACACTGTTAGACAGAGTACGGTACCCAAAAGTTGATTACAAGATTACTGGATTTGACTATTTCCCATGAATTAGGTAATGAAATTTCTACGTTCCGTCATTTCGTGTGTTCTTGAATATACTTTGAACTAAGAGGGGTTTTAAAGTGCTGGTTAGTTTCTGGGATCCGAAGAGGGAGCAAAAAATAATACTAGCATTGCATATGTCATACATATAGTAAGATGCGACTAGGATGGCGTATGTGGATCCAAATGAATAATAATACAATTGTAAGCTCCAACTTAACTGCAGGAATCAATTATACGCCTACAATGACAAAGTGGGATGCAACAGGTCTAAAGGCGCAGATATCACAGCTGATGTAAGCAAGGGTACATCGCACTTCGTTCTTCTGCCTACGTCCAGCAGGAGTTTGAGAACGAACGCTGAAGAAGAAATATTTGAATACACTTTTTGAGAGTTGATCTGTACATTTCTTTGAATGTTTTAATATAAATTTCGTTCACTGTTGTTATGTACATTTCGTTGAATGTTGGTATTTCTCAATATCTGTTCATTAGATTTTCTAATTGTACGCTAGATTCCTGTCATTCTTCTGTGTCATAATTTCATCTCTGTGGCAAATTTTGTAATACGTGTATGCTTTCCCGTTATTCGATTACGTTTGTCCAATTTTCGATTCCGGTATTGGTTATTCGATTCTGTTTGTGCGTTACTCGATTCCGTTTGCCCGTTTATCGATTCTGTGTGACCGTTACTCTATTCTGTTTGTCCGTCACTCAATTGTGTTTGTCCTTTACTCGATTCCGTTTGCCCGTTTATCGATTCTGTGTGACCATTACTCGATTCTGTTTGTCCGTTACTTGATTCCGGTTGCCCGTTACTGGATTCTGTTTGTCCAAATTGGCTCAATTTAACTTCGTATTGCTTGCTTCCCCACTTAAAACTATTTGTAAATATTTCACATATGATATACACCCTTGTCAGCGTCGATACAATAAATACCGTTCTCGCAAGTTATGTCTACGGGGCGCCTCTCCCTTTGCATACAGTAAATGTTTTTGAGGATCGATTTCGAATATGTCTTCCAATCTGTCGCCAGACCAATGAGTGTGTATCTGATATACTCCGAGGCCGCTTATTACTTACTGTGTCCTTATAATTTACAGGCCAGTGTGTGTCTTTGGGTGAATGTTTTCGAGAAGACGGTGGGCAGGAATCTAGGCTTTGGTCCGTTATGTCTATCTTGCACGAGGTGTTCCGTTGTTAGTGAATTTGCCTCATGTAATTAGGCACCATTGCCCCCTTCGTCCTCGGGTACAAGCTCTTATCTTGACCTCATGTCTCTTCCAGTGAAGGCAATCGCTTAAACAGTAAAGTTATATTAGTTCGGCCACTTAGCCGAGATTCGTTCACCGACATCGTGAACACACCGACATCGTGAACACACCGACATCGTGAACACACCAAAAAAGTCTGATCATTTAACGACATTTTCTTTGTGGTATGTTATCCTGTCTTTACGATTCCACACAATCGCTTGCCAGAAAACATATAAACGGAACATATAGTAGTGGCAAGTAGGCAATAACATTCATAATTGAAAATGAGATATCGGCATTCAAAATAAAATGTTATAGAAACGTGCTAAGGATATCTTGGACAGAAAGACGAGTCTGCAAAGATATGAACATGTAAGAAGAACGACAGAAAGACGAGTCTGCAAAGATATGAACATGTAAGAAGAACGACAGAAAGACGAGTCTGCAAAGATATGAACATGTAAGAAGAACGACAGAAAGACGAGTCTACAAAGAAATGAACATGTAAGAAGAACGACAGAAAGACGAGTCTGCAAAGACATGAACATGTAAGAAGAGCGGCTGCTCAAAATTATCAAACACGCGAGCTAATTTTGTGCATAAGGCGCTGCCCTCTAGAAATATATACTGTCTTTGCGCACATCCAAATGAGGAATTTGTACTTTTCCGTATGTATTCTTAGTATTCGTGATTCAATATAGGCCCCAACCTGTTAGTCAGATCCTTTTACCATGAATTTAACTTAATTTAATGTAATCGAACATATTTTGGACATAAAAAAGCACAATGAAACATTAATCATTGACATGAAGGAAAAGTTTCAGAAGAGAGAATGAAGGGCAGAGGCAGACATAAGAAAACATTAATCATTGACATAAAGGAAACATTAATCATTGACATGAAGGAAACATTAATCATTGACATGAAGGAAACGTTTTAGAAGAGAGAATGAAAGGCAGAGGCAGACATAAGAAAACAATCATTGACATGAAGGAAACGTTTTAGAAGAGAGAATGAAGGGCAGAGGCAGACATAAGAAAACATTAATCATTGACATGAAGGAAACGTTTCAGAAAAGAGAATGAAGGGCAGGGGCAGACATAAGAAAACATTAATCATTGACATGAAGGAAACGTTTCAGAAAAGAGAATGAAGGGCAGGGGCTGGCATAAGAATTCATCAAAAGACTAAACATTTTAAAACAAAGGGGTTCAAAATTTGTAGAGTTCAAAATTATAGCTTCAATCTATAATCCACAGGGATCTCTGAAAATGCTCACCTTATAATCAAGATGACACAAGTCGGATTCAAACCCATGACCCATTGAACACAATGCGAACAACCTAACCGCTATGCTAGGGAGATCCCCTAGTTTAGAACAATATTGAATTACTACATCAATAACATTTTGCTACTTTATACTTTTACACCGTATCCATAGATTTGTATTTTACTTGCCATATCAAAAATATAATGCTAAATATCTTTTTTTTCTTCTGTTGCAATTTCGATTTCTCACATGTTTCGGTTTTCTTGGACATCCGATTCGCCGAGAAGAGTGAGCAAAAAAAACCCCCGTCTCTAATGGCAACCTTGGTACCACTAGAAGCGGAATGAAAAAAAACAAAACGTCAAAAGGAAACCTTCCGTCAAAAGGAAACCTTTCGCATTTTATGTTTGGGTATGTGAGTGTAAATGGGAGTTGTACTCTTGTGGTACAAAGATTCGACCAAAACTCTCACCAAGAGAACAACAAGGGGCTTCCCGCAAGCTCTTGCGTACATGCATGCCGAGCAGGCAGAAAGGACATTACCAGAGCGCCGGTGGTATTGGCTGGATGATCTGGTAAACATATCTATGAATCTATAAGCAATTCACACTGTTCGGATATAGGCGGTAGCATTATTCTCAATTTCTGGTGCTCGACAGTGTTGAATAAGTACGCTTCTTTAAACCATGGACGTTAGTCCAATGTTGTTGTAGGGACTTCATAGTGGGGGTTGCAATCACTGTGAAACGTAATAACGGCGATCGCATCCCCAGCTCGCACTCTCCACGTTATTATATAGATCATCGGACGTATAAGAAACAGATATTTTGTTAGATCATCGGACGTCTAAGAAACATAGATATTTTGTTAGATCATCGGACGTCTAAGAAACATAGACATTTTGTTATAGATCATCGGACGTCTGAGAAACGTAGACATTTTGTTATAGATCAACGGTCTTCTAAGAAACATAGACATTTTATTAGATCATCGGACGTCTAAGAAACATAGACATTTTGTTATAGATAACTGACGTTTTGTTCCTTTTCCCGAAACAAGTAATCTTTAGCAGTTGACGTTAATCCGTTTTGTTTATATTCTTCTTCTTCTGCGTTCGTTCTCAAACTTCTGCAGATTAGCAAGATACAGTCCCGAGAACGGAATGCGATATGTCGCTATTATTTGCTCCCTCTAGGGCCCGGACAACACCTTGGTGGTTTTGTTTATATGACTGAGTAATTTCCTCTGTCTAAGCGAGGGGACATTTGTTAACATAGAAATACTGTCGAAGTCGAATGTATCTGGTCATTATCGGGGAAATAAGATCCGCGACACAGCGCATCTACGTTCTATAGACTGCATCTTGCTTGAAATATAGCAGGACTACTGTCTTACTAAATACAACAAGGAGTCAGACAGGGATGTGTGCTTTCATCAGACCTGTTCTCTTTATACAGTGAAAACATAATGCGTGTAATACTAGATATCCCATGAGTATCAGTGGGAGGACATAACATAAATAATTTGAGATATGCGGATGACACTGTCCTGATTGTAAAAAGTGAGGAAGACCTTCAAGATTTAATTAATGTAGTAGCCATAGAAAGTAAAGAGAAAGGCCTCTTCCTAAATATCAAGAAAACAGAAGTAATGGTTATTTCAAAGAAACTCAACAACACACCGTGCAAGTTCAAAGTGAATGATATAGTATTAAAAGAGGTTCACCAATTAAAATATTTAGGTACAATGATTACAGCCGATGGAAGAAATTCAACAAAAATAAGATGCAGAATAGGGCAGGCAAAAACAACATTCAGAAAAATTAAAAATATACGGTGTAATATGACCTTGTCATTTGAGGTGAGAAAGAGAGTTATGCCGTACTATATAACCCCAATATTAACATATGGGTGCGAGTCTTGGACAATAAACAAACTGGAAAGTGGAAAATTAGAGGCAACAGAGATGTGGTTCTCCAGAAGAATGTTGAGAATACCATGGACTGCCAGAAAACTAATGTAGAGATGTTGAAAGAGTCAAATGCGAAACGGACCTTAATCAACAATATACAAAAACGGCAATCTTCTTTTTTGGGCTACTTCATGAGACATGCAGGTTTAGAGAACATAGTCACAACAAGCAAAATTGAAGGCAACAGAGACAGAGGGCGACAACGTGAGAAAATATTAGGCAGTTTGACAACCTGGCACGGCAAGGAAACAACAACAACTTTGATACAGAATACTGTGGACAGAGCTGTGGATAGCCATGACCGCCTACGCCAGCCGGCATGGCACCTGATGATGATGACTGTCTTACTACAAGAGAGATCCTGCTGGGGGGGGGTGTGACAGCAGCCTTTAATTGGTTGATAACTGATACATAAACACACTCGGTAATACGTTTCAACCAAAAGGTCTTTATCAAGACACAAACAAAACATTAAAAGACGACGAATAGAAAAATTATCACAACTTCCAATGGAAATATGGAAATGATATGCCGGAAGGTCAGAAAGTTGACTTGTGGTTGAAACGGTGAATGTGATTTGTGTATTGTAATTTTTATGATTTCTTGTGTGCTCATCATTGTCCATCATTACCCACTAGTTTTAGATATAGTCTGTCGCGTCCCATTGAGACGAAATATACACCTGTATTTTACGTAAGTCTAATTGTTGTTACGTTTCACGCAGTTACCTTGTATTGATTGTCACTTTGAAATATAGCAGGACTACTGTCTACAGCAGGATCCTGCTGGGTTTGAGATCACTAGAATGACTAAAGCAGAAGAAATGTAACATAATTCCCCAAATTTTACCTTGATCATGATCAGTAAAATGTCCTTACAGAACAATATCCTTACAGAACAATATCCTTACAGTCAAAAATATCCTTACAGAACAATATCCTTACAGTCAACAATATCCTTACAGAACAATATCCTTACAATCAACAATATCCTTACAGTCAACAATATCCTTACAGTCAACAATATCCTTACAGTTAACAATATCCTTACAGTCAACAATAACCTTACAGTCAACAATATCCTTACAGTCAACAATAGCCTTACAGTCAACAATAACCTTACAGTCAACAATATCCTTACAGTCAACAATATCCTTACAGTCAACAATAACCTTACAGTCAACAATATCCTTACAGTCAACAATATCCTTACAGTCAACAATATCCTTACAGAACAATATCCTTACAGTCAACAATATCCTTACAGAACAATATCCTTACAATCAACAATATCCTTACAGTCAACAATATCCTTACAGTCAACAATATCCTTACAGTTAACAATATCCTTACAGTCAACAATAACCTTACAGTCAACAATATCCTTACAGTCAACAATAGCCTTACAGTCAACAATAACCTTACAGTCAACAATATCCTTACAGTCAACAATATCCTTACAGTCAACAATAACCTTACAGTCAACAATATCCTTACAGTCAACAATAGCCTTACAGTCAACAATAACCTTACAGTCAACAATATCCTTACAGTCAACAATATCCTTACAGTCAACAATAACCTTACAGTCAACAATATCCTTACAGTCAACAATATCCTTACAGTCAACAATATCCTTACAGTTAACAATATCCTTACAGTCAACAATAACCTTACAGTCAACAATAACCTTACAGTCAACAATAACCTTACAGTCAACAATATCCTTACAGTCAACAATATCCTTACAGTCAACAATAACCTTACAGTCAACAATATCCTTACAGTCAACAATATCCTTACAGTCAACAATATCCTTACAGTCAACAACACTTAATTGAACTACGTCTTGAAATAATTCATATTCAAGAATTGAAATGCCTGCTAAGTTTAAAACTCTCCAATCTGCTAGACTTGAGACGAAGAATTAAATTTAGAACTTGAATCAACTAGTAATGTTATTAGTGAAATGTCTGATCCCCAGTGGAAGTTACAGCTGCAATTGTCAATATATAAAGCATTATATTCTGGACCGTCTACTTCAGCTGTACCCATGGGACTCCATCCGATGTACTGACAACCACTACTTGTCATTGCTATGTATTACTTGGTCTCCGATCTAGTTTCTTAAGGCCGTATAATTTCTGTAGTAGATAGAGTGTATTTCTAGAATGGTACCCGATATCGTCCGTGTGATGCAGGGGCCCGAAAGGGGAGCAAAGAATAGCAACACTGTTTACCTTCCACGCATGTTGTAAAAGGCGACTAAGGAGGTTGTGAGATGGAGTTGGCTGTCCCATCCCATATTGAGTCAGTGACCCAAAGCCATGCTGAAGTCGGATGTGTCAGGCAGAATGGCGCAGATATCACAGCAATGTTGTAAACCATGACACAGCGCATTTCGTTCTCCAGACTACATCCTGCGAACATAATTTATGGACAGCCTCTTAGACTCATATTTTTCATTGAACAACAGCACACATAGGGTCAGCAGCATGCCTGACGTCATACCAAGGGTCAGCACCATGCCTGACGGCATATATATGGTAATGTGGTCAGCACACCATGCCTAACGGCATACATAGGGTGATGCATTAATCACCAAGCCTGACGCTTTTACTTGTCTAGAGAATCTAGAAGCTGCTGCAACGGCATATACAAGGTGGTGCGGTCAGCACCATGCCTGGTGCTTTTACTTTCTTAGAAGATCTAGGGGTTGCTAATGATTTAAATGTAGTTCTGGTTGACCTCTCGAAATTGAACCTCGGATCTCCGGACTAAGAATTCAGTTCAGTTCACTAATAAATGAGCTACTGCGGCCCATAATGTATAGTAGATATATGTAGCGTACCACAGTTCTTATTTTAAGTTAATTGTGTGGATGTTAGTATTTCGTTTGTGAATTGTTTGAATGTTAGTATTTACTTTGTGAATTGTTGGAATGTTAGTATTTAAAGGGATAGACAAACTAGCAGCTGCAAAAGAATATAATTAATGTCACCGCATCTCGTGTCTCAATAACGTACTGTTGTTCCCTGTTTTAGTTATCCACCTGCTGTCTATCGGGTTAGTAACGAGAGTGTCTTAGGCTAAGAGATTAAACCCCTACGGAAAATCGGGAGGAAAGACCCTAAGGCTGTCGATGGTGTATTAAACCACAATCTGACATCTCCTGCATTTCTGCTTGTTTCCAGGCAAGTAGCATTGCATTTTCCTTGTAATAATCAACAGAGACGAGGTGGAATTAGTACACATTGGCAAGGCGCTTTCTCCATAAAGTCAACATGTGTGAAAGGTAGTGACTATGCGTCTCGGCAATTTACACTTTCCTGACCGTCTGTAAAGACGTAAAGCAAATCACAATAGTTTACTCATTTCATTAAAAGTGGTATTATGGCTAGAACGCTGGTCTCAGAACCCTGAGGTTCCAGGCTCAATCAACAATTGGAACGTGGGACAAGGATTTTTGTCTTTCAAAGGTGCAATACAAATGCTTCCTGTACACGACGCACCGACAGCTTTGGCAAAGTTGCCTTTATTTCCACAGCCCAACAGCCTTCCCTGTACTCATTAACAGTAATCAATCAATCAATGAACCTGTAACCCTTCAGGGTCGTAAGGGTACCACATTGGATGCTTCATCACACACAGTCCTCCAGCGAATTCTATCCCCAGCGATGCAGATGAGTGTGGAAATATCTTGTCCTGTCCATTCCTTGATGTTGTCTGTCCATGCCTTTATTTTCCCTCCCCTGCTTCTTCCCCCTTCGACAGTTCCCTACAGTACTGTTTTTGACAAGGAATCGTGCCTGCATACATGTCCGAACCATGCTAATTTTCGTCGTTTCACTATTGTTAGCAATGGCTCCTGGACACCTGCATACATCTCTACTTTATTTCACACTATTAACTTTTATTATTTTTTTAATTATTTATTGTTATTATTATTATGGTTGAGTTTTTTGTCATCGTCGATTACGACGGACGAACATCATCATCATCATCATTTCTTACGAACACATTGGTCTTATGTTCCCTATAGGAAATTAACAGTAATGAAAATTAGTAAAAGTACTTTTAGCCATTCATATTCTACTTCACAAGAAATACAATTTATAATGAAACAAACTCAATATTTATAATTCATCATTCCAAAGCTGAAACCAATGAAACTCATTACCATAAATATACCACAAGAACAACAGTATTCATGGTCAACGAGAAATAGTCATTATTAGAATAGATTGGTACCAAAACATGTCTGACCATAAGTCATTCTCTGGGCATCCGTCTTTCTGTAGATTCCAAATTAAGTTAGACTACCGATCTCTCTCGAGGCTATCTATGTACTCTTGATTAAGTGAGAACCTAGCATATTTTTTTACAGACGCGACCAAGCATCTGTTTTAGTCTAAGTAGCCAATTTCTATTCTAAGTTATTTACTGAGCTGTCTATGAGAGCTATATTGACTATTTACTGAGCGGGCGAAAACTGTCTAGTAGTTCCATATTGAACATTTACTAAACAGTTGAGAACTGTCTAGGAGTGCTATATTGAACATTTACTAAACAGTTGAGAACTGTCTAGTAGTGCTATATTGAACATTAACTAAACAGTTGAGAACTGTCTAGGTGTGCTATATTGATACATTACTAAACTGTCTAGGAGTGCTATATTGAACATTAACTAAACAGTTGAGAACTGTCTAGGAGTTCCATATTGAACATTTCCTAAACAGTTGAGAACTGTCTAGGTGTGCTATATTGATAAATTACTAAACTGTCTAGGAGTGGTCATAGCACTTCTAACCTTCTACGTTCAGAAACTTTCTAAGCAAACAGAATCGGCATTATGAGTCATCTACGAACTCTTATCTGAATTTTTAAATTGGATGTAACATACGGATGTAACATATGGATGTAACATATGGATGTAACATATGGATGTAACATATGGATGTAACATATGGATGTAACATATGGATGTAACATATGGATGTAACATATGGATGTAACATATGGATGTAACATATGGATGTTACATATTGATGTAACATATGGATGTAACATATGGATGTAACATATGGATGTAACATATGGATGTAACATATGGATGTAACATATAGATGTAACATATGGATGTAACATATGGATGTAACATATGGATGTTACATATGGATGTAACATATGGTCATCATCATTTGCGATTCTTGTTATCGTATCCTATTCAGGACGTAGCGATCAAACCAGCATTTTTTGGCTATCGTGATTGTTCTTTCATAAAGCAATAACAAACTACTTGACATATTTATATTGCCTATAAAATCACTACAGCATTTGTGATAAACGTATAGATTTTGCCGCATCTTAGATGCTCACCACAGAAAAATCGTATTTTACTAAAGGGAATTATTTCACCTGGCTATGATGTTTAACTGACATAATAGTGTGTGACATATGACCCGTTCTGTGTCTTGAAAATAGGGCGATATCGTCTGCATTATTTGTTATCTAAATTTTGGAGTATTACCGCCTCTGGAGTATTAAGTGTTTGAATTTGTTCATAATGTCTTCTCTGGAGTATTAAGTCGTTGAAACTGTTCCAAAGTTTCTCTTCTCCATCAAAGGCCTTTTCTTGGTCGACGAATGCGACGTATAATTATTTGTTCCTTTCTGTGGCTCTTTCTATTAGTTTTCTAAGTGTAAAGATAGCATCCGTACAGATTTTGTTCGTACGGAAGCCCAGGTTGGTATTTTAAAGTTGTGATTCATTGTATGATCGCAATCATTGCTCTAATATTTAATTAAAAATTTTCAGCGTGTGACTTAAAGATATCTCTCTGTATTTTGTGCAGTCTCTCTTACTGCCTTTTTTCTTCCATATGGGAATGATTGTCGCGTTTCTCCAGTCTTCTGGTGTTTCTTTTGTCTTCCACATTACATTAGAAAGTCTGTGTAGCCATTGTCCCCGCTCTCTGCTTCTGCTTTTATAAGTTCTGTTTGTATGTTATCAGAGCCTGCTGCTTTGTTTATTGGTGCTTTGTTTATTGCATTTTTCTATTTCCGATAGTAGTATATTTGGTTCTAGGTTTGCTGGTGTAATGCATATGGTTGTGTCATCTTCTCCTTCCTTTAAGTTCAGGAGTTCTTTGAAATATTGTTGCCATCTTTTCATTATTTGCTTCGGTTCTTTTAGTACATAACCGTTTTCGTCATTTGATATTTCTGTTGGTTCATATATATCTTCATTGTTTGTCATGTTCTTAATTGTCTTGTAAAACCTCTTTTGTGCATTTTTATAATCTGCATTGAGCAATCTCCATATTATTTCCAATGCCTTTTAATATATTCATAATAGTTTGATTGATTTGCAAATTTGTATTTCTTTTTATATTTCATTAGTTTCATACGCAGTCTTGTCAGTGCTTCTTCGTTCGTTTTCTTCTGTGCCCATAATGTTCTCCCGACTCTTTTGCATAATAACTAGATAAACATAAAACTTCTCTGGAAGAACAGAAAGAAAATTCAAATAAAAACTGGAGAGACGTTACAATCAAATCAGCATTATTATTATTATTCTGGGATTTGCTAAACATATCCCAGAATAGAAATCTAACACTCAAAACATATATTCAATATATCCAAACAAGAACATACATACAAAAAACAATAACCGTGCAGTTTTATATCTTTGATTCGCGCAATAAAATCAGGAACATCAAAGAAGAAATTTATATATATTTTTATGTGAAATGTTTGTTCCGTAGTGAGCAGGTTTGTACATCTAACAACAGGGGTTTTGAAATTGCTGAAAGTGGGCACAGTGTTCTCTTCTAGTGATATTTGTTTCTATCGCCTTACGAGTTACGAAGTACGCAAGAGCAATAAAGAACATGAATTCCCTTTACAAGTTAGACTTTGTTGTACAAATAATAATATCATACCATCCATGATATGATGTTCGTCCGTCGTGATCGACGATGACCAAAAACTCAACCATAATAATAATAACAATAAATAATAAAATAATAAAGTTAATAGTGCGTTTTTAAATGACTAGCAAGTCCAATGCGCGCACAAAATGTTCTTTTACAGAATTGACAACAATAGAAGGTATCTGTGTGAGGTTGAGATGTTTTTTCTTTTCTACGTGTCCGCTTCTGTCTTGCAGATTCTTGTCTGAATTCTTCTGCCGCTAGTGCTCCCGTACTAATGCTGTAACGCCAAGCCGTTCTATCCTGAGCGAGGCTCTCCCAAGCGCCTACGTCAATGTTAAGATGTTTCAAGGATGACTTGAGCGTGTCTTTGAAACGCTTTTTCTGTCCACCAGCTTTTCGAAATCCTGCCTTGAGTTCTCCATAATATATTTGTTTTGGCAATCGCGAGTTCTCCATACGCACAAGATGGCCTGCCCAGCGTGCCTGCGCCTTCATAAGTATTGTGTGGATGCTTATTGAGGTTGATTTTTCCAAGACCTCGTAGTCTGGTACTTTGTCCCACCAATGGATGTTTAGTAATTTACGTAGGCATGTAAGATGGAAATGATTTAACTTTCTTGCATGTCTAGCATACACTGTCCACGTTTCGCATGCGTATAGTAAGGTTGGTATAACAGCAGCATGATATACTTGTAGTTTGGTGGTTGTTCTTATACCTCTTCTGTCCCATACATTTTTGCGTAATCTGCCAAATACAGCACTAGCTTTTGCCAGTCTCTTGTTAATTTCCACATCAATGTTGACATCGCGAGAGAGAGTGCTTCCAAGGTAAGTAAAATTGTCGACTACCTGCAGTTTTTCCTTATTGACGATGATGGAAGTAGCAGTATGTTGGCTATTTGATGTTGCTTGGTGCATGACTTCTGTTTTTTTGGTGTTAATAGTGAGACCAAAGTTGTTGCAGGCCTTTGAGAAGCGGTCTATGGTGCTCTGCATGTTTACGACAGAGTCAGCATACAATGCACAGTCGTCAGCATAAAATAATTCTCTAACAGTACTAGATTTAGTTTTCGTGTTTGCTTTTAGACGACGTAAATTGAAAAGACCACCATCCGTTCTGTAATTGATCATTATGCCTGCTGTTTCATTACTATGGTGTGTTTCCGTTAACATGGCTGTAAATAACAGGCTGAAAAGAGTAGGGGCCAGCACACATCCCTGCTTTACACCATTTGTGACAGGGAATGCAGGAGATACTCCTCCGTCGCAGATAACACTAGCCATCATATGCATGATATATCATATCCATGATATATGCTACCATCAACATATCGGCAGTCGAAATGAAAAGTTATAGAGTAGTCCTAAGAATATGATGGGCAGAAAGAGAAACCGACGAAGACTCCCCAAAGACATGAAAATGGAAGAAGACTGGCTCCTCAAAATTATCAAACAAAGCAGGCAAAGATATTTAGACATATAAATAGACAAAATTGTATAGAAAAGATTAATCATGGAGTTGGAAGTTCTAGGACGAGAACAAGAGGCAGATCAAGATTCTGATGGACACATGATATCGAAAACTTTCTGAACATGAAATTGGAAGAGGCTAGGCAGCGTGTACAGTACTCAGAGACTTACAGAGTGGTAATGAGGACAATGCTATGCAAAGGACACATTAGATAGATTGGTAGATAGATAGATATATAGATAGATAGATATATATATATATAAATAGATAGATAGATAGATAGATAGATAGATGGATAGATGGATAGATGGATAGATAGATAGGTAGATAGATAGATAGATAGTTATATAAATAGATAGATAGGTAGGTAGGTAGATATATATATATTTATATATATATATATAGATAGATAGTTATATAGATAGATAGATAGTTATATAGATAGATAGATAGTTATATAGATAGATAGATAGATAGTTAGATAGTTATATAGATAGATAGGTATTGCAAGTTTTCATGTTCACTTTCCTTTCATTTTAACTTTCACTGTCACCTTCACTTTCTTCCTATTATTTTACTTGTACACTCAGTATAACATGTAGGCGTTGCGCACAATTTCAGACGGTGTTGCACCGTCTGAAAAAGTAGAGAACACCTAATCTATAAGTTGCAACAATTTATTCATGAGGCTTAAGTGTGTAAACATTTGGAATAATCATCTCTGTGAACTTCCGCTAATAATTATTCGTACCTGGTCTCTTTCTGACACAGAAAACCAACAGCAATTTTGTATATAAAATATGGACAATCTTTTAATACAGCAGCCAGGATTTAGCTTTTTTCGTATGGAGCCATAAAATATTTGTTCAGTACCTATGTGGTTCATTTATTCTCAAACATCTACAGTCCACCGAAGACGCAATGGTGTATTGGCGCAAATTAAATGGCGACACAACCCCATTTCTATTCTGTGGATTACATCCTACTAGAAATCTAGCAGAACCATGGTCATTCTACAACAGAGATGCAGCGGGAGTTTGAGATTGAATGTCGAAGAAGAATAACAAGATGAAATAATTTCCGCTGGTTCTCGCTAGAACTGTGGTCCTACTAGATTTCTAGCGGGATGCAGTCCAGAGAAAGGAAATGCGTTATGTCACTATTCTATGTGGCCAATGGCCCTATACATTCGAGTTTTCTGAACCTGGGACCAGTGCATATAATACAATTAGAACAGCATTCCGGGCAAGAAAAAATGCATTGAAGAGCCGGATTAGTCTGCGGGTAGTATATATATCAACATTTTAGTGTAATATGCACTGTTGCCAGCTGCCAGTGATCTCAATGTACTGATTGTCGCCGTAGAGATGGCGTTTAGAGCTAAGCATCTCGCAGTATTTTGCAGTAGTTTCATAAAAAGTGAAAAATTGGTAAGGCAAGTAAAAAATATAAGCCAAAAGTGAAAAAATGTGGTCTAGTAACTGTTGTATTATTTCTATACGCAATTGTCAAGAGCTATAAAAAAACAACTAAATGATTAATACGATTGATATGAAAACATTAATTATGTAACCAATGAAAAAAAATACAACATGGCCTTTGATATATAGCACAAATGAAAGCTCGTAACTTTGAGAAAGTAAATGATAAATATCCGCCAAAGACCAATGTGTGGGGCCATTGAAGAAAATAAAACTGAAACGCAACGAATTTATTTCCATTCTCTAGACTATATCCTGCTGGAAATCTAGTAGGACCATCGTCCTGCTACAAGAGAGATTCGGCGGGAGTTTGAGAATGAAAGCTGAAGCAGAAGAAGAAATGTTTGATAAAGATGGTGTCCACCGAGTATGGGTGGCATACAAATCACCTTACTGAAATGTTTACAGCATTTTTTAGAAAGTATTACGGCTAGCGTGGTGTTGACTACATCATCCCTAAGTTAGACGTTGAAAAAGAAATACGTTTCTAACACTGTTAAATTATACACTTCAATAATGTATACACGATATACTTTATATTTTGCGTCTTAATTTCTGGTCAGTGAGATCAAGTGTCAAGTCCTCAAGAAGATGAATTAAAATAAAAGCTCAAAAGGAGTAGCGGATTTACTTCATTGTACTCGCGTCACATCTACGTGCTCCACAGTTCCCTGTACACATACGTACTCCACCGTTCCTAAACACATACGTACTCCACCGTTCCTAAACACATACGTACTCCACCGTTCCTAAACACATACGTACTCCACCGTTCCTAACACACATACGTACTCCACCGTTCCTAACACACATACGTACTCCACCGTTCCTAACACACATACGTACTCCACCGTTCCTAACACACATACGTACTCCACCGTTCCTAACACACATACGTACTCCACCGTTCCTAACACACATACGTACTCCACCGTTCCTAACACACATACGTACTCCACCGTTCCTAACACACATACGTACTCCACCGTTCCTAACACACATACGTACTCCACCGTTCCTAACACACATACGTACTCCACCGTTCCTAACACACATACGTACTCCACCGTTCCTAACACACCTACGTACTCCACCGTTCCCATCAACATATACGTCACCAACACACATACGTGCTCCCATGTTCCCAGTAGAACAGGAAGTGACCTAATGAGAGCAATATCAATAGAATGCAAACCATAGACTCAAGCGATAAAAAAATTGTACTTGTGAACAAGATTTACGATTCGGCATTGAACTCGTGACATCGTGAACGAAAGGTAAATGTCTTGGATACCTTAATTCATCCTTCAGACGACCAAAGTGACCGAACACTATTATGATAAAATCATATGCATCTATATTTAAGGTGCAGATATCGCAGCTATGCTGTAAACTACCTTGTTGAAATCTTGACTATAAGAAAAAATTAAGGGGAGGCGAACAAGAGGTAGCCAGATACTTATATATTTATTTAGTATTTTTTATATTATAATACATTTTTATAATATTTTTTATAGTATGTCCCAGCCGTCTCAATTTACTCAGACGGAGCACAGAAAATAATGTGGTAATACTTTTCTTTCGGATTTATCAGTGCTAGTGACTTTACCAAGCTACAAGAACTATAAACGGGCATCACATAGATAGACAGAAGGATAATGATTAATGGTTGGATCGATTGATGGTTGAATGGAAAGATATTGACAGATCAATGGATAGTTTTATTGACGGATGGATGGATAGATGGATGGAGAGACGGATAGATGCATGGGTGAATGGATAGATGATTGTTTGATGGACAGATTTATGGACACATTTATGGATAGATATATGGATATATTATGGATGATTAGATGAATGGGTGGATAGAATGATGATAGATATATAGATAGATGATAGACAGGCAGACAGAGACAGAGACAGGGACGGACGGACGGACGGACGGACGGACGGACAGACAGACAGACAGACAGATAGACAGATAGACAGATAGACAGAGATAGACAGATAGATAGATAGATAGATAGATAGATAGATAGATAGATAGATAGATAGATAGATAGATAGTACAACACAGCACACTCAAATAGTATCGATCATCGAACAAAGACTTACCAATATGACTGCGTTAAAAAGGAACATGGAATATTTCAGGAACTTGCCACATCGCGTCAGTCCCATCTTCTCATCCTGCAGAAAAACAATAATAACAAAAATGTAGCAATCAATTCTACAACGTTCATGCTGGTGTCCACACAACAAAATCGCTGTTTAATTGTACCTCTCGTTTTGTCCAATAAATGATTACTTAATCTCTCTCTCTCTCTCTCTCTCTCTCTCTTTCTGTCTATGTCCTTCACTCGTATGTTCTTAAAAAAGAAATATTCTCTCTAAAATCCTGCCGTTGTGTCTGATCTGATGTATCATTTCCCGTTTCCCCATTTTCTCTTTGTGTGTCGCCAGTATGGTGGATAATTGAAACACACAATTTCTAAAAACCCAATCTACTTCAATATCTGAAAATCACTTAGATATATAATAATAGTCTCTTTTTTTCTCTGTGAATCTCTGTAGTGAATTTTCATCCGCAGATAAAACGTCTGTATCATCAAAATTATTATCATCATGAACATCGTCATCTTCGTTACCGTCATTAGACTCATCGTAATCATCATCATAGTTATCGTAATCACCGTCATCATCATAATAATGATTATCATTAGCATCATCTTCGACGTAATAATTCTTCTTCTGCGCTCGTTCTCAAACTCCTGCAGATTATCAGGATGTAGTCCGGAGAACGGAATGCGTTGTGCCATGGTGTACAGTATTGCTCTGATATCTGCGCCTTTCGGCCTGGCACATCCGACTTCAGCATGGCTTTGGGTCACTGACCCTATATGGGATGGGGCAGCCAACTCCACCCCATAGCCTCCTTAGTCGCCTTTTACGACATGCGTGGAAGGTAAACATTGTTGCTATTCTGTGCTCCCCATTCGGGCCCAAGCACCACACTGGCGGTCGACGTAATTGTCATCATCATTATTAACATCGCTGTCGTCTGCAGCGTGATCACAACCGCCATCAACATCATTATCTACCTCATAACTTGTCATGATTTTAGTGGTGTCACTTTAAAACAACACAAACATCCCGTCATGTCTCTTTTATCTCATAACTTGTCATGATGTTAGTGGTGTCACTTTAAAACAATGAACACAAACATCCCGTCATGTCTCTTTTATCTCATAACTTGTAATGATTTTAGTGGTGTCACTTTAAAACAATGAACACAAACATCCCGCCATGTCTCGTTTATCAGTTCCTTATTTAATCTGTGTATTATCGGGTTCCAAAGACGGAACAAGGAGTAACGACACCGTCACTTGTCATGTATGTCGTAAAAGGAGAGTAAGGAGGTGTGGGGATGGAGTTGATTGTCCCATCTCATATAGGGTAAAAGTAACTAAAGAGGCCATACTTAAATCGGATGTGTCAGGGCGAAACGAGCAGATTATTATAGCCACGCTGTATAGACCCCATCAAAACGCATTCCGTTCTCAGGACTACATCCTGTTAATCCATCAAGGCATAAGACCACACCTGGAATATGGTTCAGCTGCGTGGTGTCCTGCATCAAACACCACATTACAAGATCTAGATAAAGTGCAAAACCAGGCACTTAGAATAATGTTGGGAGCAATGAAATCAACACCCATAGTAGAGATGCAGAAAATGGGAAGAATGCAAACACTTGGCGAACGCCGAGACACAAAAGTACTAATTCAAGCAGAAAAGTTTCAGTGTATGCCAAGTCATCCAATGAAGGAAAGATTCCAAAATCTAGCAATGGGGCGACTGAAAAGAAGCAGTTTTATCCATCAAGCTAAATGACTCCGTAGACAACTTACAGACCTACCTGAAGTTGACAGCCCCTTAAGGTCTGTACCAGAACAAACCCCGTAGAGTGAAAGGTATGGAATGTCAATATACATTCAGACCCATGTGAAAGGAATACTAAGCGAGGACGAACAGAACAGTGTGCAGCGAAGGACAGTCACCCTCATTTTCCTGGATGAGGAATATCCACAAGATATATGGGTCAGAGTATACACAATGGGTCAGCACAGAATGCTGTGAAGAATGGAGGTGCAGGTGTATATATAGAATATCCACACAAGCCTAGAGATACAATCAGAACACCGACAGGAAAATTCTGCAATAATTATGATGCAGAAATCAAGACAATTAGTGTGGCAGCTAAAAAACTGCTGAACTCCAACTCTGGCCTACAGCCTGTGGTATTCCTGACAGATGCAAGGTCAGTGCTTCAAGCTCTCCAGTCTGGAAAACTAACAGACTTGAAAAAAACTTTTAGCGAATTGTCGTACCAGTATAGGGTAACCATGCAGTGGATACCCTCTCACTGTGGAATACTAGGAAATGAAAAAGTTGACCAACTGGCTAAGGAAGGTGCTGCCGAAGACCAACCAGACATACCAATCACCTACCATCAGAAAAAATAGATGATCAAGTCAATAAGAAAGCCACAAACACCAATACAAGATGACTATCACAATATGAACAGATCAGAACAAGTTATAATTCTACGTCTCAGAACAGGACACAACCGACTCCGCAGTCAGATGTATACAAAGTTCAAGATTGGCAACACAGCCATGTGTACATGTGGACAGGCAGCACAGCGTGCCAAACATATACTTCAAGAGTGTTCTGAGCATGAAACGCTGAGGCAGACATATTGGCCAGAGGAAACAACACTGGAATCAAAGCTCTATGGGACACTGTATGAACTACAAAAGACAGTGAGTTTTATTAAGGAGACAGAATTACAGATATAGACATGTTTCAAGTGAACGAAAGAAGAAGAAGAAGAAGAAGTAGTGTATCCATAGCTATATGAATTAACTCATATTTTCCCTGTTGACTCATATTGTCCTTCTTAAATAATATTGTCCCTATTGACTAGTATTGTCCATGTTGCCTCCTATTGTCCCTATTGACTAATATTCTCCCTGTTGACTCCTATTGTCCCTGTTGACTCCTATTGTCCCTGTTGAGTCATATTGTCCCTGTTGACTCCTATTGTTCCTGTTGACTCATATTGTCCCTGTTGACTCATATTGTCCCTGTTGCCTCATATTGTTCTTGTTGACTCATATTGTCCTTGTTGACTCGTATTGTCCCTCTTGACTCCTATGGTCCTTGTTGACGTTGTTAGTGTGTTATGTATTTAGCTGCAACACTCCCCACATATCTGTTGTTTTTCTTGTGTATATACTCTGTGTTGCATCAGCCCTTACATATCCAGTATCTTAGGTTGTATCCTAACACTAAGGACTTATCATTTTATGCTCCATATGGCTGCTACTTAACCCTGTTTTTGTTCTCTCATTGTTTCTAATGTTCACTTCTCCTTCTTCTTCTTCTTGTTCGCAGTTTAACATGTCTACACAGCAAGTTCTGTTTTCTTAATAAATGCTGATGTATTTGAAAACTCCTCAGCGCTCCAATACAGCTATCTGTGGATATCCATCTCTGTGAGCCAGTGTTCATTAGTGAGCCTTAACTGGTTTAGTGTATTGCAATATTGCAGGATATGTTCTTCGGTATGTGCTGCCTTCCAACATGGACACAGAGGTGATGAAACCAGTCTTTGTCTATTTAAGACTCTTTAAGACTGTTGTGTTCTAACCTGCTCAGCCCTGTCGAGATAGTGACAGTTGTCTTTTGTGTTGTCGACATTAATAATTTCTCTGATAAGGATCCTATTTTCTTGGTAGGTGATTTCTTGGTCTTTTTGTTCCTGTGTTTGTCCAATTTTTGCTAGCCTATATGCCTCTTCATTTCCTGTTATGCCACAGTGGGATGGTATCCAATGTAGTACTACCTTTCATTTGTTGCTCACTTTTCGTATGACCCCCTTCAGGTCTGGCAGTTTATCGCTGTCAAGAACGTGTAGGACAGACTTTACTTCAGTAAGATACACCACCTGTTGAAATTGGCTTGTGTTTTAATTATTTCTGAAGTGATGTTTATAGCCTGTAATTCTGCAGAGAGCAGATGTCTCCTATTTTCAAAAACAAACGTGTAAACATGAACACAAAAACTGCACTATATAAAACGAGCACCGTACCGCCACTAACTATAAAAAAATCAAACGTGGGCACTTAACAACAAAAACCAAAAGAAAACTTGCTACAAAAGAAATGACTTATCTAATTAGTATTCTCGGGAGTAACCATAAGAGTGGGAATCAGAAATGAAAACATTGGAAGACTAACAAACACAATGCCAATCCTGGACTACATCAGATTAAGTGGTCCTCACATGCTTCCAGACTACCACCAGACAGTGTCCCTAAAAAATAACATTACTATACAGACAAGTTTGATACAAAGCCAGGTGCAGACCTTGCAAACGATGGATTACAGAAATAAGAATCAACGAAAACAAACATATATGAAGCACAGAAAAAAGGCCGTCTCCAGAGAACTCTTCTACACTTTATGTTGAAAGGAATAAAGGGGTGTACATCGAAAAGGAAAAAAAAGTAGGTTTAATCATAAAACGGAACACTGTTAATCCTAAAGGGGACCTAGGACATGCTTCCCCTAGGTGTAATGGTAGCAGGACATGCGTATTCTAGATGTGATGTTCACAATACATACTTTCCCGAGGCGTGATGTTAGCAGGACATACGTGTATTACGTGTGATGTTACCAGGGCAAGCGTGTATTACGTGTGATGTTACCAGGGCAAGCGTGTATTACGTGTGATGTTACCAGGGCAAGCGTGTATTACGTGTGATGTTACCAGGGCAAGCGTGTATTACGTGTGATGTTAGCAGGACAAGCGTGTATTACGTGTGATGTTACCATGGCATGTGTGTTATATGTGTGATGCTACCAGGACATACGTGTTCTAGGCGTGATTTATCAGGATATGCGTGTCCTAGGTGTGATGTTACCAGGACATGCGTGTTCTAGGTGTGATGTTACCAGAGGCAAAAACAACTGCGGTTTCGCAGAACAACCGGGCCTGCAGAAGTATCTACCTTCCCTAAAGGAAACCTGCAACTGTCTACAGCAGTGGTTCGGAAACTTTTTGGCTCGACGGGCTGGATTGAGTTTTTTCATATGGCATGGGACCAAACTTTTATTTTCTTAAAGTCCTTTTCATTTCCAATTACTGTTATCCGAGGTCTTTGGCAAGTCCATATAGTACTGTTTGTTTTGGCTGGCGGGCAAGACAAAAAAGGCTTGTTGGTCGAGATTTACTGACGACCGTGTTGTGCCCCCACTCTCAACGTTTTATCTAAAGTAAATCTTTGTATCATCATCATCATGTGACATATTCTTTCCAGAACGTAGTATTTCCTATGGATCTCTTGAATTCTCCGCGGTATTGACCAAGTTGCCCTGCATCTTTCAGTGACATGCGCAGGCATTCTTGAATATCTTTTGTCCAACGGCGTCTTGGTCGGCCTTTGCCCCTGTTGCCTTCTATCATCTCATCCAGTAACACTCTCTCCATGCCGTCGTGTCTCTTAATATGACAGAAAAAAACTAGCTTTTTTAAATATAGTGTTCAGAAGCCAGCCTTCCTGGACGTTAATTTAACACCTCCTGGTTTTTTTCTTCGCTGTCCATGGTATTCTCTAAACTCTTCTATAACACTTTAATTCAAATGATGTTATTCTCTTGCCCACTGTTTTATTTAGTGCCCATGCTTCACATCCATATGTCGCGACAGGTATAAATGACCAATATTGATCATGGACTCAGGTCTTAGGTTGAAAGGGGTGTCACTGCCGATGCAGTTCCCGCATTTAACAGAGAAAGAGCTATGACTCCTTCGTCCGTCAATTACTACCCATTTAGTCCAATACCTATATCTTATTAGTTAAGATTCTTAAACTATCTCACTAACCCCTCTTTCACAGAAGCGGTCTCTTTAAGTAATGAATTAATGAATGCCTTCGTATTTGAATTTTTCCCAGGAGAATTATTCATTATTGAACAATAATCACAAAGAGAGCGGGCGTGGTTCCACATTTCCCTTTCACTCTTAAAGATAATACAACTTGCTTCTAGACATACCAAGATCAACAAGAGCGACCGACAATCGATCGAAAATTTGTTTCGTTCAAAAGTAGTCTGCAGTTTTGATTTTAGCTTATTCAGAGGCGTCTCTAAGTGATAAGTCAGGTGGGAAAGCTGTAAAATTATAGCATTATTATTGGTATTAAATGTTATATATATATATATATATATATATATATATATATATATATATATAAATATATACATATATAAGGATAATATATATATATACTGTACATAAATAGAAAACAACGTTTTTGGAGTTACTTTTATAAAAGATATTCCCTGATTGGACATCTTTCAACCTATCGACTGTATCCACGTGGTCATTAAGTTCTGGCAACGACGATATGGCAAGTTACTGTACTTAAATATTGCCTAAAAATAAATATACACAAAAACAAAAAGGGTTGATCGCTATGTCTGAGTAGGCTATGTTAGGAACTTAACACTAAATGCAATGGATTTTACGACAATTCTGTTCGATCTCTCCAGTATTAGAGGGCGACATCAGGTAGCACATGTTAGGTGATACCTTAAAATGACAGAATACAACCACCACACATTACACCAACGTCTAGATGAGTCAAAGGGAAAACGAATCAAGCGTGGCAGATCATGGATGGCAGAGGCTGAAGACACAATGCGAAGAGTATGATAATTTGAAGAAATAAGGAAGGGCAATTTATGGGTGGAGATAGACACTGAGAAGAAATCACTGACTAAAGTAATAATACAACTAGATAAAGCGTGTCGAATATGTACGGGTGTCAGGGCCTAGGTTACAATGCTCGCCCAGCTACCCTCGAAATCCCAAGACATAATTATATACACAGTTCGCTCAGTTTACAGAAACACAATTAAAGCGGTTGTTGTTTTATCGCTTACAGAAACGGCGTGAAGTTGGTTGAGAAATCTTGAGCATATTCTACTGCCACATGAGGATGGAGATAGAGGGAGTTACAGCAGCTCTTAATTGGTTGATAACTGATACATCAACACACTCAGTAATACTCATAAACTCTCAAAGCATGTTGCGCAAGATAGAAAAGTACATGCTGGGAAAAGAATGGTGGGATTTATAGAAAAAACTCAATTGTCCTGATCATTACATGGATATACTGTTTCGGTTATGCTGGGGTCAGAGAGCCGACTTACTGGCAGACAATGCGGCGATAGACGACACATTGCTGAAAAGAGATAAAGCAGACTTAATGAAGGCAGTAATAAATTCATTTCAAGATGAAGATGATGTCAATGAGGCTGAAAACGTACACATACAGAGAATGTTATTAATGGGAGTATCTAGGGGGAGGGAAGGAAAAGTAATTTTTAAATAAAGTCCCAAAGATCACGCAATCAACACTTGACTGGGCCTCCTGAGTCTACATACACTGAGATGGCTGCTAGAACGGAGGGAGGGCGGAGCACCTATGAGAATTCCCCTTGTGTTGTGAAGCTAGATTCTAATCAAGAATCATTAGATGCAGCGTTATATTTTCCCACGGATAATTTGAATTCCCAAACGTTTCCTGTGGCATCTTCTGGCTCTATAACAAGCCATGACTATCTACAGTTCTTATATGGCTGCACAGAATTTATTAGATCCTCATTCGCTAGGTTTTTTAAATAATTATTGTCGTGTTTCCATTGGTAACTATTTATATACTTGGCGTCGCCTTTGCTGTTTTTGGCGTGCGACTCCAAGTATGTAAATAGTGACCAAAGGGAATAATGAAAATAATACACAAAAAAAGAAACGAGTCAATCTAATTTTGTGCAGAGATCTTCTATTTCGCACGGCTATGCTACAAACAAGCACACATATATACACGTCGTTATATATTAGTGAAAGATAATTGGTCACCTCACCTCTAGCGGCATATTACAGTGAGACAGCATATTACAGTGAGACAGCATATTACAGTGAGAAAGGATAAATTTTACCTCTAGCAGCATATTACAATTAGAAAGGATAAATTTTACCTCTAGTAGTATATTACAGTGAGAAAAGATACATTTCACCACTATCGGTCTATCACAGCGAGAAAGGATACACATCGCTTGGATATAAATAACTCTTACCAGTGGTTCTTAATTCTTTTATGTTGGGCCTCTTTTTGACATAATGTTTCTTCCCTCTTCCCCCGCTTAAAAGAGAAAAAGGGTCGCTGACTTTCTTCACGTAACATGACTGACTTTCTTCACGTAATATGACTGACTTTCATCACGTATCATTACTGACTTTCTTCACGTAACATGACTGACTTTCTTCACGTAACATGACTGACTTTCTTCACGTAACATGACTGACTTTCTTCACGTAATATGACTGACTGTCTTCACGTATCCTTACTGACTTTCTTCACGTAACATGACTGACTTTCTTCACGTAATATGACTGACTGTCTTCACATAACATGACTGACTTTCTTCACGTAACATGACTTACATGAGAAGAATGAGAAGAAAGAGAAGGAAAGTAAGGAGAAGGGGAGAAGGAGAAGAAAAAGAAAGAAAAACCAAGAGAAGGGGGAGAAGGAGAAGAAAGAGAAGGTGGAAAGAAAAGAAAAAGAAGGAGGGAGAAGGAGAAAAGGAAAGAGCAGATGGAAGAATATCTGTGCTATGAAAATATATAATTTTCCTAACATAAACAAGGATATATAATTGTCCTAACGTAAACAAGGATATATAATTGTCCTAACATAAACAAGGATATATAATTGTCCTAACATAAACAAGGATATATAATTGTCCTAACATAAACAAGGATATATAATTGTCCTAACATAAACAAGGATATATAATTGTCCTAACATAAACAAAGATATATAATTGTCCTAACATAAACAAGGATATATAATTGTCCTAACGTAAACAAGGATATATAATTGTCCTAACATAAACAAGGATATATAAGTGTCCTAACATAAACAAGGATATATAATTGTCCTAACATATACAAGGATATATAATTGTCCTAACATAAACAAGGATATATAATTGTCCTAACATAAACAAGGATATATAATTGTCCTAACATAAACACGGATATATAATTGTCCTAACATAAACAAGGATATATAATTGTCCTAACATAAACAAGGATATATAATTGTCCTAACATAAACAAGGATATATAATTGTCCTAACATAAACAAGGATATATAATTGTCCTAACATAAACAAGGATATATAATTGTCCTAACATAAACAAGGATATATAATTGTCCTAACATAAACAAGGATATATAATGGTCCTAACATAAACAAGGATATATAATTGTCCTAACATAAACAAGGATATATAATTGTCCTAACATAAACATGAATAAATAATCCTAACACATACGAGAACAAATAATTGTCCTAGCACATACAATAAGAAATAATTGTCCTAACACAAACATGAACAAATAATTGTCCTAACACAAACATGAACAAATAATTGTTCCAACACAAACATGAACAAAAAGTCTGAATCTTTTTTGGAACTGTTGTCTCTTTCCTTCTCCAATGTTATTATCTCCCTTGGCAATGTTGTCATTTTATGTTTATCCTTTATTAATTTTAATATAAACTTATTTAGGGCTAGCGTTAAGGTTAATTATGTAAAACGAAACCTCTCCTAAAGCAAACCCTGAGCTAAACACTAAAAAATTAACAGTTCAATTAATAATTGATAAATATAAATTGGCAAACATTGCTAAGGGGAATAATCAAATTAATAATCACATTATGGGGAAACGGGTTTCAAATCAGAACCAATAGTCCAAACACACACATGAAGAAATAATTGTCCTAACACACATATGAAGAAATAATTGTCCTAATTCAAATATGGACAAATAATTGTCCTAACACACATGAACAAATAATCCTAACACACACATGAACAAATAATAATAATAATATGACCCATAAGCTGTCACGGTCGTAGGGGTGCCACACTAGAGACATCAGAACAAAAAGCCCTCCAAACAAATCTATTCTCAATCATTCGGAGGAATGTAGAAAAATCACGTCCATACTTTAATGTTATCAATCCAGGAGTTTCTCTTCCCTTCTCTTCTCTATCCATCCTCGACGGTTCCTTGCAAAATAATTGCTGTAACGATAGAGGTACTACATTGGATGTGATAACAGACAGAGTCCTCCATAACCCGTCAAGTTTGTAGGGGATGCTACAGTGAATGTATCAACATGCATTCTTCCAACGATTTCTATCATTAGAGATGCGAATAAGTGAGGAAATATCTGGGCATGTCCAGAACTTGATGTTGACTGTACATAGTTTTCATTGAAAATGTAAGAACTATTGGTCGAAATTAAGTTTCGTCCACCGTTGTGCTATAAATAACCTTGTGCTATAAATAACGTTGTGCTACAAATAACGTTTTGCTATAAATAAAGTTGAGCTATAAATAACGTTGTGTTAGAAATTACTTTGTGCTATAAATAACGCCTTAGACGAGAATTCTTAGAGAATTAATTATTAATTCTAAACACTGATTCTATCCCTTCTCCCCTCCCAAAAAATCTATAAACTGATTCTAATCCTTTTAACCCCCCCCCCCTTTACCAAAATCTATAATGTTACGCAACTTATCTAACTCTGCAAAGGAACAAAGGTCACAACGGTGGACGAAACTTAAGGAAAGGAACAAAGGTCACAAAGGTGGACAAAACTTAAGGAAAGGAACAAAGGTCACAACGGTGGACGAAACTTAAGGAAAGGAACAAAGGTCACAACGGTGGACGAAACTTAAGGAAAGGAACAATGGTCACAACGGTGGACAACAATGGTCACAACGGTGGACGAAACGTAAGGAAAGGAACAAAGGTCACAACGGTGGACAACAATGGTCACAACGGTGGACAACAATGGTCACAATGGTGGACGAAACGTAAGGAAAGGAACAAAGGTCACAACGGTGGACGAAACGTAAGGAAAGGAACAAAGGTCACAACGGTGGACAACAATGGTCACAACGGTGGACAACAATGGTCACAACGGTGGACGAAACGTAAGGAAAGGAACAAAGGTCACAACGGTGGACAACAAAGGTCACAACGGTGGACGAAACTCAAGATGCACCAAACTATTGAAAGTAATTAAGATCAAATAAAGAAAATATTTTGGATAATATTAAAAGACATGGCTTATTGTTGAAGACGTTACTCGAGGGTAAAGTTGAGAGGAGGCGAACAAGAGGTAAGCAGAAATACAAGTGGGACAGAAACATCACGAGATGGACAGGTTACAGTCTGACAGAGTTGACCACCAAGGCAAGAGACTGCGAATGTTGGAGGTCTGTTGCAACCGACGATACGAAGACTATACTTAATGATGATTAATTGTCTTTGTCCCCCCTCTGCTTCTTCCATCTTCGACTGTTCCCAGCAAGATCGTATATGATCCCCTCTGCTTCTTCCATCTTCGACTGTTCCCAGCAAGATCGTATATGACCCCCTCTGCTTCTTCCATCTTCGACTGTTCCCAGTAAGATCGTATATGACCCCCTCTGCTTCTTCCATCTTCGACTGTTCCCAGTAAGATCGTATATGACGAGGAATCATGTCGGCATACATCTCCAAACCATGCAAGTTTTTATCGTTTCACTATTGAAAGCAATGATTCTTGTGAATCTGTATGGATCTCTATTTTCTATTTTTATTTCTTTCTTTCTCTTTTCGCTTTGTACCCCTTTATGCCTTACAACGTTAGTAGTAGAAGAGTTCTCTGAAGAAGCCTTTTTTGTGTGCTTCATATGCGTTTGTTTTCGTTGACTCTTTTAATTCTGTAATTCATCGTTTATAAGGTCTGCCCCTGGCTTTGTATCCATCGTATCTGTATATACTCTGTTCATTTTAAGAATAAAGTGGGTTAAAACACATCACCATATTAACTCCGCGACAACAGGTGATTTTTAAACAGCTGTTAACATGTAAAAACAATGTTATTTTAAACATTTAAAAACAATATTTAAACAACATTAAAAACATTTAAAAACGAAATTTAAAAACAATATTATTTCGCACTAAACAATCGATTAATGATTTCCGCGTCCAACAACGAATCAGAAGCACTGACCCACTTCATTCTTAAAGTGAACAGAGTTTAGTAATCCTTTTTGAGGGAAGCAGTATGTGGAGGTATTGACAGTGTCAAATGCGAAAATAACCTTAACCAATAATATAAAAAAAGAGACAATCTTCATTTTTTAATATATTAGACAATTTGACAACTTGGCACGGCAGGGAAACAACAATGATCTTGATTCATAATACTGAATAGAGCTGTGGAGAGCCATGATCGCCTACGCCAGTCGCCATGATACCTAATGATGATGAGTATAATGGTAGTTGATAACATGCAAAAATAACTTAATCTGTTGTCTTCTGATGTAATCCAGGATTGGCAGTGTGTTTGTTAGTCTTATCGTTCCTGATTATGTCTCGTATTGTTGCCTCGAGAACTCTACGTACACAAGTCATTTCTGTTGTAACAAGTTTTCTTTTGGATTTTGTTGTTAGTGTCCATGTTTGACATTGGTAGCAAGTGATGGTAAGGTGATCATTTTATATAGTCCAGTTTTGGTGTTCATCCTCACATATTAATTTTTTTAAATGGAAGACATTTGCCCCACGATCCGATATGCTATGTTGGATTAGATTTTATTTCTTACGTACACATTTGTCGCAATTTGAAAACAAAGGAGTAGCGTAAAATTCATAACACATGTGTTCAAATGTCTGTAATGGTCTCTCCCTGTCTGCAGTAAGTCTAATATAATATGAGGGCTAGCCGCGAACAGTTTCATACAATTTGTTCATACCTGCTCACTTTATAATTTCTGTGCTAAACAACAAAGCCGGTAGGAATATATTTAGAATGTTATTTAATTTTGGGGAAAATTATATAACGTCATTTTCTTTGTTCTTTACACGCAGAAGATTATACATAATTGGAACAAATTTCTCTATTGATTAATAAGTCTCATTGTCTGCTTGACATCCTTTGTTTCTTTTGTGATATTAATTTTTTGTGTGTAGCGAATCGTTGTGTAATGTATAATCCAAATTATGAGAATCTATTTCGGGAAAGACGTTTCCTCTGTATTGATGTTCTCTACTAGAAAATACTCCTTGGTCTTTGTTTTTATATTTTGTTGTTTGCTTTGATGTGTCAAATTTGATGTGTGTATTTTCGTACGGTTTAGGGTAATGGTGAGAAAAATATGGCTTGCATGGTACATCCGGCCCGCAAAGACAGGTTCTCAGGTCCGCGGGGCTGATCATCACGTACTCTAAGTACTGGCCCCAGACCTCAGAAAATAAATTCTACTTGAAGCTACAGAATACTAAGAATACCTTTGTTCTCATATCAAACGAATAAAAGTGAATCCTGCCAGCCTGTCCGAATAGGTTGTCGGCCTTTGGTTTATGAGCACATTGGAGTCGAAAAATAATCAGATGTTATCGCTTCTTACAAACATATTGTTGTGTAAAACAGTATTCTGTTATTGTTTCTTACAAACATATTGTTGTGTAAAACAGTATTCTGGGATTTTAGGAAGCTGTCGTCACCACAATCCCAACCGCAAATAATCATCATCTGTTTAGTTTAGTTCAGTTTCCTGAATCGAGAACACATTTTGGGCACACCCATATGTGTCCGGTCACTTAGACGATTGGAGAAGATTATGCATGCTAATGGTTCCCATAGCTCGCTGGGTACACACACATATTAGACGTCCATTCAATTGCCATGTTCTGATCGTCCAAAAATAAATTCCATATTCATTAAGGCACGTTACTATATCTTCTAGTTCGGTGTCCTCATTTTTTAAAATATTTTTAAATTTGAGAACCCCCAGGAATTGCGATAGATTAGCTCTTACTTCCTATGTGCAGTGGAGCGATTTTTCTGAGCTTTCTTTTATACAGAAGGAACCTTCAGCGTTCGGCTTAGTGCAATGTCTATTGAAGGAGCCATCTACTCAGAGGTTGGGGGGGGGGTTAGGTCATTAATTGTATAGATGACATGCTACAAAGCTTCCACCACAATTAACGGCATGTCATCTACTAAGGTTTTCTCAATATAACAGCATGTCATCTACTAAGATTTTCTCAATATAACGGCATGTCATCTACTGTTTCTTCATTTAGAAAATGTTCACGTAAGAATCTTAATATGACATCCTTGTCCAATTAATTCTTCTATTATTGGACCTTTTGACGCTAATGTGTCGGCTCTTTCATTGCCGTGGACTTCTGTATGTCCAGAAGAATATATTCCTAATAATTATCATCATTACCATTACTACCATCAAAATCACCATAATCATTATCAGCACAATCACGAAAATTACCATTACCACATCCATAATTAAAAAAATTGTTTAAAAAGCTGTAGAAGATTGACTTCACTGTACTCGGTTTCCCATATGTACTCCGTCCCTCTCAACGAAGCGGAACGCCGCCTGCCGAGAGTACCACTCATAGCACGTAACTCCGTAGCCTAAAAAGAAAATACTCAGGGATCTCCGAAAAACAATCCTCTTGAAACAAGGCTTAACCACTACGCCAGGGAGATCCCCGAATTTAATCCCCGATGCTAATTACCATAAGCATCACCACAATCACGACCATTACCATTACCACCTTAATAATTACCATAACCATATGGCATTGAAACATTGACAGCACATGCGTATACACATATTGAGATAGGTTTTCCGTCAGTGTGTTGCCCAGATAGGTAAAGGACTACAGCAACACTGTGCCATGTCACACATGTTGTAAGAGGAAGCTAAGAAGATGGCGTTTACTGTTCCATATCGTATAAGTCGAAGTGACTACACATGCTTACGTCTGATGTGTTAGACTGAAAGGCGTATATATCGTAACCACACTGTTAAAATAATTTAAAATAATTGTGTAAAAATAACCTAAACGGTATTCCATCCCCCAGACTATATCCTACTAATCTACTGGAATGTGAGAATGAAAGAAGAAATGATCGCCCTGTATGTTCGTGCATCGAAGCTGGTGACTAGAGTGTTATTTTGTGATAGTAAGAGGTGCATCGAAGCTGGTGACTAGAGTGTTATTGTGTGATAGTAAGAGGTGCATCGAAGCTGGTGACTAGAGTGTTATTGTGTGATAGTACGAGGTGCATCGAAGCTGGTGACTAGAGTGTTATTGTGTGATAGTAAGATATTTGCATAGAAGCTGGTGACTAGAGTGTTATTGTGTGATAGTAAGAGATGTATCGAAGCTGGTGACTAGAGTGTTATTGTGTGATAGTACGAGGTGCATCGAAGCTGGTGACTAGAGTGTTATTGTGTGATAGTAAGATAGTTGCATCGAAGCTGGTGACTAGAGTGTTATTGTGTGATAGTAATATGTACATCGAAGCTGGTGACTAGAGTGTAGTTTATTGTCAGTCAGATAGATGTATAGAAGCTGGTGACTAGAGTGTAGTTTATTGTCAGTCAGATAGATGTATAGAAGCTGGTGACTAGAGTATAGTTTATTGTCAGTCAGATAGATGTATAGAAGCTGGTGACTAGAGTGTAGTTTATTGAAGAATTTCATATAATTCAATGATTCCGACAGGAGAAATATGTTGGTGACGATGATGAATTCATACAACAAAATTTGAGCGGGTAGCACTTGAGAGTTTTTTCCCCTTTCTGACAAAAACACAGTTCCTTATCAGATAAGTAACCGATGTGACATCCGAACTCTCGTAACTTTTGTTGTCTCAAAGTCTGTTTTGTGTTAGGAGAATGTATGGATGCATGTTTAGTCCCCAAATAGATGCATTCCAGTGTGACAATATCCCAGGATAATTATGTCCTGGCAGGTATGACAATATCCCAGTATCATTATGTCCTGCCAGAAGTGTGGCCATACCCCAGGATTATTATGTCCTGCCAGTAGTATGGCCATATCCCAGGATCATTATGTCCTGCCAGGAGTGTGGCCATATCCCAGGATCATTATGTCCTGCCAGGAGTGTGACCATATCCCAGGATCATTATGTCCTGCCAGGAGTGTGGCCATATCACAGGATCATTATGTCCTGCCAGGAGTGTGGCCATATCCCAGGATGATCTTGTCCTGCCAGGAGTGTAGCATATGCTTCTCGGTCAACTAGTTCATCATCCCTCTGTTACTACATCTTTCAACACTACATTTATTCGCCCAAGTCAAGTCATGCATGCAAGTTGTGAGTGATACAATGCGCACCTACTCCACAGTTATATTTAGGATGTTACGGGCTCTAAACTTAAGAAAGTGATTTAATAGTGGCGGAAGCAGAAGAAACTATTACCCTGATTATCATATTGGATTATTTTGTTAGAGGAGAAGAGTGGACAAATGCCGCTAAGGAGGACATGGGAAACTACGTACAGATCATTATTACACTGGAAAGAAACTGCAAATCAGGGTATAGTGGAAAAGTGAAACTTGAAATACAACAGTTACTCTGTGCTATGTGATACAACACTTTCTCTGTGCTATGTGATACAACAGTTTCTATGTGCTATGTGATACAACAGTTGATCTGTGCTATGTGATATAACAGTTGCTCCGTGTTATGTGATACAACAATTGCTATGTGCTATGTGATACAACAATTGCTATGTGCTATGTGATACAACAGTTTCTCTGTGCTATGTGATAGAACAGTTACTCTGTGATATGTGATACAACAGTTGCTCTGTGCTATGTGATACAACAGTTGCTCTGTGCTATGTGATACAACAGTTGCTCTGTGCTATGTGATACAACAGTTGCTCTGTGCTATGTGATACAACAGTTTCTCTGTGCTATGTGATACAACAGTTGCTCTGTGCTATGTGTGATACCATAACAGAAGATGATACTGATACATATACTGACTGTTCTGTGATTCCCGGCATAGCGTCAGGGTGGGGATTTACAGTCAGAATTGGGGATACGGGGTGAGGGCATGTAGAATTGTAAAGGAACAGATGGAGTTTACACGGCAACAATCTCCATCATAAAATTGGAAACAGTGGAAGTTACAGCGGTACTAAAATTGATTTCTGACACCAAAACGTTGGGCTGTAATAGTCACAGACTCTCAGTCCAGAATGGCTGGCTCAGACATGAATGGATGGAGAACATTGCATATTCTGACCTGCGGAGAATTCTGTTGATTTATTCTAATGGACATGCAGGAGTCTGCAGCAATGAAAGAGCTGACATATTATCATCGAAAGCACTAATATTACAAGAATTAGTTATGGACAAGAATAACATATTAAAATCTGTATGTGAACATTTTCTAAATGAAGATACTAGACATGGAGGGAGCATAATAGTACGAATTACAGAAATCGGAATTACAACGGGGGAGCAGAAAAAGTGTAATTGAGGGGAGGGGCGTCTTCTAATGTATGTATGTGTAATCAGCGAGCGATGAGAGCCAGCAGCATGCGTACTTTGTTATATACTGGAAGAGATCAAATCACATATGAGTTTAAAGAGACTGAGTCAGCGTCGCTTCAGAAAACCAAAATGAACTAAACTGAACTAAATCAAACTAAACTAGACTAAACAACTAAACTAAAATAAACTAAACTAAACCATTTTTGACCACGCATTCCATATTAATGCATAACTTACAAACTGTCAACTCATCATAAGCTATTTCTGCAGCCAATCCATTGTCACAATCTATCAGCAATATATCTATGTAGCCAATCCATTGTCACAATCTATCAGCAATATATCTATGTAGCCAATCCATTGTCACAATCTATCAGCAATATATCTACGCAGCCAATCCATTGTCACAATCTATCAGCAATATATCTATGTAGCCAATCCATTGTCACAATCTATCAGCAATATATCTATGCAGCCAATCCATTGTCACAATCTATCAGCAATATATCTATGCAGCCAATCCATTGTTACAATCTATCAGCAATATATCTATATAGCCAATCCATTGTCACACATTTCATTAATCTAATTATCATTCATCTATTTCATCAATCATAGCATCTATTCGTATGGGGAAATCTGAGCAGTTAATGATGTGAGGAGGAGGAGGAGATCGGAGCATTTAGTTATGTGGCTCATGAGTAGATCGGAGCAGTCAGTGAAGTGTCTCATGGGAAGATTGGAGCAGTTAGTGATGTGGCTCAAGGGAAGATTGTAGCAGCTAGTTATGTGTTTCATGGGAAGATTGTATCAGCTAGTTATGTGTCTCATGGGAAGATTGTATCAGCTAGTTATGTGTCTCATGGGAAGATTGTATCAGCTAGTTATGTGTCTCATGGGAAGATTGCATCAGCTAGTTATGTGTCTCATGGGAAGATTGTATCAGCTAGTTATGTGTCTCATGGGAAGATTGTATCAGCTAGTTATGTGTCTCATGGGAAGATTGTATCAGCTAGTTATGTGTCTCATGGGAAGATTGTATCAGCTAGTTATGTGTCTCATGGGAAGATTGTATCAGCTAGTTATGTGTCTCATGGGAAGATTGTATCAGCTAGTGATGTGTCTTGTGTGAAATGAGGATGATCTGACCGCTAACTAACTAACTATCTTACTCGTCCATACATTTATGAATTATGAATATAGTACCCACCTCATTCATGACTAGGTCATCGTATCCATATTGATTGAGTGTGCACGCGCTCTTGTCATCTGCACGAATCCCCATTCTGTCTTCCTCCGTTTTTAACGGTTTTTTAAAATCGAATATCACACACGTTCTGACTGTTCTTTAGCGAATTTCACACACCTTCTGACTGTTCTTTATCAAGTGGCACACAAGTTCTGATTTATACTTTATCGATTTTAACACAGGTCCTGAGTGTTCTTTATCAAATGACAAAAACAGTGAACCAGTTTTATTCCAAATACTGCAACCCTATAGGCAGTTCTTTACGGCATATTCATAACTTTCATGGTTCTATCAAATAACGAGGAAAATTGTGTAGTGTTCTTTACAAATATCAATAATACAAATAGTTCTTAACGAAATATATAAAAAAATCAATCTAATTAGTCGTTTACACAATACGCAAAAAAATAGAACTAATTCTTTACAAAATATTCAAAGCTCGGTGAAAATCTAGTATAAGTCTCCGTTGGGTTATAAAAGCATTAACATCACGGATTTCCCTTGGACAACCAATCATATGGATTCACGCCTTCGACGATAATTCTTAGAGAATTAATTATTAATTCTATACACTAATTCTAATCCTTTTAACCCCTCCCCCTCCAAAATCTATAACCTTAAGCAACTTATCTAACACTGCAAAGGTTAGGTAATACCTTGAACGTGGAAGAAAGGTTACAACGGAGACCTATACTAGATATTGGTCACACAACTCAAATAGTTCGTTACGGAATATCCAAAAACTGCGAATAGTTATTTACAAAATATCCAAAAACTGCAAATAGTTATTTACAAAATATCCAAAAACTGCGAATAGTTATTTATGAAATATCAAAAAACTGCAAATAGTTATTTACAAAATATCCAAAAACTGCGAATAGTTATTTATGAAATATCCAAAAACTGCAAATAGTTATTTACGAAATATGCAAAAACTAAACATATCACTTCTAGTTAAAGTATGAAATTTCACAAAGTTATAACATTTCTTTATGAAATATTCTCGACAACTGTATTGTTTATCACAACAATCGTCTACAGTTTACAAACCCCACAAAGCCACGGAAAACATTCATTACCCACATGTGACCGCCGGTCGACTGTCTTCAATTGTTACATCTTGAACATTGTTTCTGCTTTCAATGAACCACACTGTGTAATGTTTTCGTCAAATCTCAACGTTCACGTTCGCGTCCTCGTAACATAATGAAACACGGCAGGTCTACGTATTTGTAGAACAGTTTAGCACAATGAACAACTGATTTCTATACAAAATATCACAGTAGGAAGAATAGCAACAATGTTCTACTTAAGCATATCCAAACTTGAAATACATTTCTAAGTACCAAAAAATAAAAATAACATAGGAATATTTGAATTACGTGTCAGAAAAAAATTTACACAAACTATTATTTGAATTTAAAACAAGTTTTACCACCGAAGACGGATGTGTCGGGCCATTGGCGCAAATAAAACCGCGACACAACGCATTTTATTCTCTGGACTACATCCTTCTGGAAATCTAATAGGACCATGGTCCTGCTACAAGAGATATCCAGTGGGAGTTTGAGAATGAACGCTGAAGAAGAAGAAGAAAAGTTTCAAGCAGGTACAGTATTTGATAACAAAACTGTGAGACAAAGTCATATGTAGGAGCTATGTTTGTTAGATAACTTAAACTTTTTGTGGCCACATTTCAGGTTCAATATTGAATGATATATCCGACTTCAGCATGTCTATGTGGTTTAAATTCATGGGATGGACAGCCAATTCTATCAAATCCTCTCTTTAAAGTTCACTAACGTGCAATACTGAAGTCGGATGTTTCGAACATAAGATGACACACTGACAGGGTGTCAGCTTGTCCGATGGGAGGAGAATAATGTGAAGACTCACATTAGAAATTATACAACTTTGTTAGGAATTTACATGACTTTAAGAAGAAACAGCGCGTGAATATGAACATTACACTTCTAGAGTTCCACTTGCAGCACATCGATTTAATAGAGACGACACAATACTCTTCCATTACACTTCTAGAGTTCCACTTGCAGCACATCGATCCAACAGAGATTGGACACAATACTCTTCATTACACTTCTAGAGTTCCACTTGCAGCACATCGATCCAACAGAGACTGGACACAATACTCTTCCATTACACTTCTAGAGTTCCACTTGCAGCACATCGATTCAACAGAGACTGGACACAATACTCTTCCATTACACTTCTCGAGTTCCACTTGCAGCACATCGATTCAACAGAGACTGGACACAATACTCTTCCATTACACTTCTAGAGTTCCACTTGCAGCACATCGATTCAACAGCGACTGGACACAATACTCTTCCATTACACTTCTCGAGTTCCACTTGCAGCACATCGATCCAACAGAGAAGGGACACAGTCTTCCGTCACACCTCTCGAATTCCACCTGTACAAATCGATCCAATAGAGACTAGACACAATAATCTTTCAAATTGAGTTGTTGTTGTTCACAATTAACTAAAGATTTCATGGCAAACTTCACCACGCCACTCCTCTTGGCGTAAATGTTTCTGTGTTTTTCATTGTGACACTTTTAGTGTCAGGTAGTGCCGACCTGCAAACTCTAGTTTCGACCTGCACACTATAATTTCCACCCGCAAACCCTAGTTTCGACATGCAAACCCTAGTTTCGACTTGGTCAGTTTAGAGGGTGCCTATAAAGTCAGTAGGTTGTAAGATAACAAAATCACTAAAGAAGAAATTAAATTCATTAAAATATACATGTCTTATAAATCTCGTAAACATTGGTTGAGAATAATTCAACTAAAACAAGAAAGTAAGAAAAGACACCAAGCAGGAGTATGTTTCTATGACAATGGGAAGAAAATGATGGACTTAAATCGGCCATGTACTCAAAATGAATGAAAACAGACGCATTAAAATGTGTAAAAAAAAAGGAAAGTTACCCATAGCATTTATTAATGCCGTAGGGTTGTGAGATGTTAGCGATCTCACATTTCACAGGCTCTGCAAATGAGGGCGGTAGCCATCTCCTCTCCCTCGCAGTCTTTACTTCCCGGATTAATCCGGTACCCATTTAAGGCTGGGTCGACCTGGGAGCCGTTGCGATCTGGAAACATTTCCGCCTCAGCTGGGGAATGAACCCAGGACCATTCATATGTAAAGCCAGTGCACTAACTACTGCGCTAACGCGGCTCCCGATGTGTACCAGTTGGCAAACGAAAAAGAGAAAGACAAAGAGAGACTCTTCGCAGAACAACCATCAAAGATGGTATGAATATTGGTCCCAACAAAATGCAAGAATTACACAGAATAGCATCACATCGCTCGAACTGGAGAAGTTCTCAGGTTTCTGTCCGAGGCACCATATTCGGCACTAAAGGAACATAGATAAAAAAAGATATGAAATTCACTCTTTAAATGAAATATATATATATATATATGTTTGTGTACTTCCATTGTCTAGAGTACAACTTGACTCAATATATTGCAGCTAGCTGCTTGGTTAACATGTGTTTGCTGACTAAGAATACTGTACAAAGAGTAATGTTTTGTGTAATGTAATTTGTATGATTTCTTGTGTGCCCATCATTACCTACTAGTTTTAGCTATAGTCTGTCGTGTCTCATTGAGACGATATATAAACCTGTGTTTTACGTAAGTCTAATTGTTGTTACGTTTCACGCAGTTACGTTGTATTGATTGTCATATACAAAGAGTCAATGTGGTAAAGTAATTGTTTATTAATGTAGGTAGGTACGAAAAATAGGATCAAATTCAAGCAGAAGTTACCTAATGTATAAATTCAAATATCTAGCGTAAAAATAACTTTATCAACAGTAAAAATACAGTTTCAGGATTAAATAACGTTTATAATCTCATCTTCCGTAATCTTTGCATGATATTTCTTAGTGGTTTGGATGTACGATGTAGCGCTGTCAAGTTAATAACATCGCACTTTAAAATTGTGTTTTCCAGTTTCTCAATTGATCTTTGCTTGCTACAGATGTGTGTTGTTTGTACCACACATCCACCCAACCGGACATTATATGTTACTATACATACCGTTATTTAGGAGCTGCGCGTTGAACTATTCTGTAGACGTATTTAGATCTCTACATTTTGCAAACTTATTTCTCCAAGATATTTTTCAAAGTTATTATTATTATTATTATTACTTTTATTATTATTATTATTATTACTATTATTACTATTATTACGATTGCTATTATTATTATTATTATTACTATTAGTACTATTATCGCCCGTGTGTTGGCGGGGCGCGAAAGGGGAGCAAAGAATAGCAACACTGTTTACCTTCCACGCATGTCGTGAAAGGCAACTAAGGAGGTTATGGGATGGAGTTAGCTGTCCCATCCCATATAGGGTCAGTGACCCAAAGCCAATCTGAAGTCGGATGTGTCAGGCCGAAAGGAGCAGATATCGCAGCAATGCTGTAAACCATGACACAATGCATTCCGTTCTCCGGACTACATCCTGCTAATCTGCGGGAGTTTGAGAACGAACGCAGAAGAAGAAGTACTATTATTATTATTTCTAAACACACATTAATACAACTACCTTTGCTATTATTTAAACAATGGAATCAAACACAAACATCACAGAAAGATAGGTATCCGGGTTCACTAGTTCACTATCGACCTAACTTCAACAAGCTCTAAACATCCTATACAACCTATATAAGTGAAGAATTGGACAAATTCGGAAGAAAGAAAACTGCAAACATACTAACTAACAACTATCGTGGAAAAGTTAATACAAATTATTGCCGGGAAGACATGATTGTTAAACATAATCTACGCTGAATGGCCGCTTTTATTCACGAGAACACAATGAAAGCACTTTTTCAGAAAATAAACTATTGAATAAGAAGAATGTCGGTTACTACTGTGTACACCTGATTATAGGTGCAAACGTACACATTCGTGTGGGAAAAATTATGCCAAGTCGCATGCTAGGCTGTTGCGCAAATTTTCATCGATTCTGCTGGAGTCGCAGTTCACAGTTCCTTGTCATCGCAGACTCACCAAGCACTGTGTACAGTCTTCAACCAGGCATTTAAAGACGCAAGGATATTATATGGTATTTGCAACGTCGCTGCAACAGTTGGTTGTACACGAACAGACAATCTCTTCTAGACTAAGAGGAAGGATCGTGGTCGAGCAGAGCAGAGTTTATGTGACAACAACCTCAAGTATGAGAATGGAGGCAGAGAGCAGTTAAAGGAACCTTACGATGTCTTTCGGAAACCAGAGTGAACAGGAATTTTATTATGTTAGACGTACAGTGGACACTTCGGAAGGTTCAAAGCAAATGACTGCGCAATGAATTGGCAACATACATAGATACCTCTGCATTTCAGAAACTCGTATGGACCTACTGTTCAGGTCATGCTGGAGTGCCCGGAAATGATGTGACATACTGGCTAGAGTACTTGTGATCGGCACTTTGAATATGGACAAGGCTGAGATCTTGAAAGGAATACCAATCGCTTATTGGGGAACAAAAACGCACTCAACAAACCAGTATTAAAGAGACTGAAGGAATGTGGGATCAAGCGTGGGAGAAGCTGAGAAGGACGAAAGAATGGTCGAAGCAGTCACTTGAAAAAACCAGGGCTCAAAGGAACAATAAGCATATACACTCTTCACCTTCTGCTGAAAGATATTTAGCACTTATAGGTCTACCAGGAGTACAGTGACGTCAATTCTTCAATACTTGAATACATGAGCAAACATTGCCAGGAATTTCTTGATAAACTATAAATAGTGACAATGTGACGTATCATGCTTGTCGTAAAACAAGACCAAGGAGTGTAGGGGTGAAGTTGGCTGTTTCATCATATAGAGGGTCAAAGTGATCCAAAGCAACGCTGAAGTCATATGTTCTGTGTTTGTGTTCCTGAGGATACTTTAATACTTGTACGGGATGTTCGTTGATGTAATAGTCCTTGTCTCGATTGGTCTGTTCTCAGTGACTTGAGTACACAGGCTGAAAGTCTTGACCGCGCCACATCTTTTTTTGGGGATGTGGTTGGTGAAGTACGGAAAACCTGTTTACTTGTGTTGCAAAGCGATTCGGTGCTGCTAGAACAGACCTGGTTCAATTCCCGTCAGCTGTAAGAATTATTTTCATTTATCCTCATGCTTCCTGCTTGAATTTGATTGCATCATTTTAATAGTAGGTTTGATTTCATTGAGCCTCAGTGACGCTGAGATTTAAAAAACGCGAGGCGTCTGCTAGTGCTAATTGGATCTTTGCGTAACGCACTGAGAGCTTCTCCTCCAAGGGCAATCCAGGAGAAGGAGAAAGTTCGGGGGGTGTTCGTGCGTTACTCGCAGATCGATGGATGCTGCGTTGTATGCGTCTTTAGCGAAAGTTTGTTTCGTTAAATAATGTATAATATTAGTTTCCGAAAAAAATAGGCAACATCTGCTTAACATGAACCATTGATACATTAATTTGAACAGAAATATTTACTTTATAAAGATAGGGCAAAATGGAAGAAATTTGCTAAGGATCTTCGCTCACAGGGAGCTTAAAAGTGTTTATATATAATATATGCGCGTGTCATTGTGTGTGTGTGATATTTACTAACATATAAATGTCTGTCAGAAATCTGCAAATACAATTAGTGGCAGTTACGAACTTAAGAAGGAAAATAAAATTGGCTAAAGGGTTTGATAGAAATAAAATGGTGGATGAAAATCTAGCTCGCAATTGCATAATCAATAATGTAGAGTAAGTCATACTTGTTTGGAGAACAATAATAAAGTTGGTTGACTGGTGTGGTTTTGTGCAGCTGAAATAAACAGGAAAGAAAATAATGTTCCAGAGAATGATGTTAATGGATGGCTGTTCAAGCGTGGAAACACAGCAATATTTCGTATCCATGTTTCCTATGGTAAGGCAGCCATGTTGGTCTTGTATTCAATCAAAATGCTATTGCTAGACTCCGAAATGAAGTCTAACGTTTTGATAAACATAATAGTGTATGAAATTTATCAAGTACATTACAATTGTGTATATGTACTGTTGTTTACATGGTGGGTTATACTGCTCCTGTTTACATGGTGGGTTATACTGCTCCTGTTTACATGGTGGGTTATACTGCTCCTGTTTACATGGTGGGTTATACTGATGCTGTTTGCATGTTGGGTTACACTGCTGCTGATTACATGTTGGGTCACACTACTGCTGTTAATATGTTGGGTCACGCTGCAGCTGTTTACATGTTGGGTCACACTGCTGCTGTTTACATGGTGGCTAACACTGCTGCTGTTCTTTGCTGCCCTATCTAGTCTACGGAAACACGGCTACTATTTTTAAATAAATTGATATAAACACTGTTCGCTAAATAGAAATAGTCCTCGCTAACTACACAGGGTAGAGGAAAAGAGGAAGCTCGAGGAAATACCTACATGAAAGAATGAGATGCAGAAAGAGCTGTAAGCAAGTGCTAAATATTGATCAAAATTGATGTTTATTGATGTTTATCTCATGCTCCGCAGAGACTCAAAGGTATATAGATAGATTGATAGATAAATCTATAGAAATCTAGGGCTGCGTCAATTAACGGTTAATGAATCGATTAATCGTTAAAAATGTTAATCGATTAAAATTAATTTGATGGATTAAAATTTAAGAAAATATTGTAATTTTTTTTCAGTTTCCTAAATAATTGTTTGTTTTTGTTGCTTACTTTTACCGCGTATTATTATCATTTATTTATACATACGGACGTAAACAAAAATGGCGACTAATGAAAGCACCGTTGAAGTTAAGCATTTAAGCGGAAACTGACCTTTTGGAACTGTGAAATTAAATCACGGATTGTTGCAGAACAGATACAAATAATTGGATCTATTATAGTTGGATGCGTTATAATTAATCGATATTAATCGATTAAATTTTTTCCGATTAAGAATAATAAGTACCATCCCTATAGAAAACACTACCGAACTAACTGTAAATATTCTAAATGTGATTTGTAAATCTTCACCAAATTTGATAATTTCAACAATTCCAGAACTCAAACAATGAATGCACTAATACATCTCTCACTAAACACTTTAATAACTAACAGTTTCACATTATCACACGATTTCAAATGAACAATCATCTCAAATTCTGACCCTTTTAAAACCTACTTTCTCAAATCCTTCACTAATAACATGTCCATCGTAAATCTGACATTTTTCAACTGAACCCGCGCACTAGATTCACTTTCTCAAGTATAAACAACTGTAACGAAGGTTAAATAACACAGCTGGTCTTGCTTGTAGACAGAGTCAATGGCTAGTCATGGATGTTCTTAACATCAATGAAGGAACATATTTGATCGTTTCCTAGTTCCAGGAACAGAAGGGAAGGACCAGAGTTTGATTACTGCCCACCTGCACCGGGTTGTGTAGTCTTAGGGAACGCAAGGGGACTTCCTGCTCTATTTGTAATGTCTGCATTTTTCATGATGTTTGTACACATTTGTCAGGGAAAGTTTGTTGAAATTCATGTTTGTTTGGTAAAAATACTATGTAACATTGCCAGTAACAATTTGTTATTCTTATATCTTGCTTTTCTTCTTTTTGCTTAGCAACAATTTAACAACTGATCAAATATTCTCAAATATTTTGATACATTAGACAAGTAGTATTGATTTGATAATTATAAGTACGGTATACGTCCCGGTTTGACTACATCAGCTTAGTCTTGATTTGTTGGAGTGTTGATTTGTAGGATTGTTGATTTTCATAAGAGTTGATGTGCAGGAGTGTTGATGTGCAAGACGTGTTGATTTGTTGGAGTGTTGATGTGTAGGAGTGTTTATGTGTAGGAGTGTTGATGTGCAGGAGTGTTTATGTGTAGGAGTGTTTATGTGTAGGAGTGTTTATGTGTAGGAGTGTTTATGTGCAGGAGTGTTTATGTGTAGGAGTGTTGATTTGCAGGATTGTTGATGTACAGGAGTGTTTATGTGTAGGAGTGTTGATTTGTAGGAGTGTTGATGTGCAGGAGTGTTGATTTGTAGGAGTGTTGATGTGCAGGAGTGTTTATGTGTAGGAGTGTTTATGTGTAGGAGTGTTTATGTGCAAGAATGTTTATTGCAGGAGTGTTGATGTGCAGGAGTGTTGATTTGTAGGAGTGTTGATGTGCAGGAGTGTTGATTTGTAGGAGTGTTGATGTGCAGGAGTGTTGATGAGCAGGAGTGCTAATTTGTAGGAGTGTTGATTTGTAGGACTGTTGACTTGCAGGAGTGTTGATTTACAGGACTGTTGATTTGCCGGACATTATATCATTAATATTGATTTTCTAACTATTAGTAGAATTACCGTACGTTACTGTTTGAAAGAGATTGTCTAGTGTCTAGTCTCTAGACCCCTTTGAGTCTATGAGTTCGTAGATGTCTAATAAGTCCACATTCTAGCCGCAAATGTCTTTGGACACGCCGAGATTAGTATGGTGTTTATCTTAGATGGTGTTTATCTTAGTATGGTGTTTATCTTAGTATGGTGTTTATCTTAGTATGGTGTTTATCTTAGTATGGTGTTTATCTTAGATGGTGTTTATCTTAGATGGTGTTTATCTTAGTATGGTGTTTATCTTAGATGGTGTTTATCTTAGATGGTGTTTATCTTAGATGGTGTTTATCTTGGTGTTTATCTTAGATGGTGTTTATCTTAGATGGTGTTTATCTTGGTGTTTATCTTAGATAGTATTTATCTTAGATGATGTTTATCTTAGATGGTGTTTATCTTGGTGTTTATCTTAGATGGTGTTTATCTTAGATGGTGTTTATCTTAGATGGTGTTTATCTTAGATGGTGTTTATCTTGGTGTTTATCTTAGATGGTGTTTATCTTAGATGGTGTTTATCTTAGATGGTGTTTATCTTAGATGGTGTTTATCTTGGTGTTTATCTTAGATGGTGTTTATCTTAGATGGTGTTTATCTTGGTGTTTATCTTAGATGGTGTTTATCTTAGATGGTGTTTAGCTTAGATAGTATTTATCTTAGATGGTGGTTATCTTAGATGGTGTTTGATTGGACGTTTGTTTCAAGCTAGTATCCGCTGTTGAGGAGCTGCATTTCTCCTTTTGTCACACAATGTTGTGCATTTGTTGAGTGTAGAGCGCCACATAGCTCCGTTTTGTACATTGTCCTCTCATGTATAGTGGTTTATGTCTAAACCATTTAGTGAGGTATTTAACAAATAATTGTATTAGACACCTCTTTCGTACTTCTCTGCTTTTTCCACGCTTGATTTCACATTCCTGCAAGTCTATGTAACTAATTCGTTCAGTACGTGATCTCACATTCCTGCAAGTCTGTGTAATACTAATTCGTTTAGTACGTGATCTCACATTCCTGCAAGTCTGTGTACTATTGATTCGTTTAGTACGTGATCTCACATTCCTGCAAGTCTGTGTACTATTGATTCGTTTAGTACGTGATCTCACATTCCTGCAAGTCTGTGTAATACTAATTCGTTTAGTACGTGATCTCACATTCCTGCAAGTCTGTGTAATACTAATTCGTTTAGTACGTGATCTCACATTCCTGCAAGTCTGTGTAATACTAATTCGTTTAGTACGTGATCTCACATTCCTGCAAGTCTGTGTAATACTAATTCGTTTAGTACGTGATCTCACATTCCTGCAAGTCTGTGTACTATTGATTCGTTTAGTACGTGATCTCACATTCCTGCAAGTCTGTGTACTATTGATTCGTTTAGTACGTGATCTCACATTCCTGCAAGTCTGTGTAATACTAATTCGTTTAGTACGTGATCTCACATTCCTGCAAGTCTGTGTAATACTAATTCGTTTAGTACGTGATCTCACATTCCTGCAAGTCTGTGTAATACTAATTCGTTTAGTACGTGATCTCACATTCCTGCAAGTCTGTGTAATACTGATCTGTCCAGTGTGGTTTCATCATCCAATAAGTGATCCAGTGTTACTTTCAGGATCTCACATTTGTCTATTGTCTTTCCCCAGGTGGTTTGTTATCCACCCTTGCCGTTAAGCGTAGGGGTGAATGTAGCTCGAGCTTGCGTTCTAAAGCCAGATGTGTGGTCTTGTTTAGGCTATGACCGTGCCGGGTAGGATGTCCCTGACGTTTTCTATCCATCTTTTCCGTGGTCTTCCTCTGGCTTTGTACCATGATCTCATTTTGGTTATGTGGCTGTACGGGCAACTTGTCGTGATGCATTCTCATAATGTGGCCTAACCACTTGATCTGATGGTTTTCTATGTAATCTGTACTAGGTATTATACCTATTTTTTTCCCCTGATATCTTCATTTCGTAATCTATCAAGCCCGGTGACCCCAGTGGCTTTCCTCAAGAATTTCATCTCACATGTCATTGTTTTTCTGTAATGTGAAAATGAGAGAGACCAGGTGTGGTACTGGTAACACAGTGTCGTTAGGAATATTCTGTAGATCATTTGTCTTTTAACTTCCATCTCGATCTTGGGGTGAAGAAGTAGTGGTGACAGTTGGTATGTTACTGTATTTGCCTTTTCATCTCGTTTCTATTTCTCTATTGAGGCTTCCATTTCTGTAAAAATACTACCAAGATATTTGAACTCTGTTACTTGTTTTACTCCTATGTTGTCTATCTGTATGTTTAGTGGGCTCGGTGTTCTACATATTTTCATAGTTTCCGTCTTTTGTGTATTGATCTTCATGTTGTATTTTATACATGTTGGAGATAGTGAGTTAACATGATTTTGTAGTTGTTCTTCGTTTTCGTATATGAGGTTCTGGTTGTCTGCGAAAAGTAGTTCATTTATTTCATTGTTTAGTTCCTTGAGTTGTCTTGTTCTGAGCTCACGTTTGTTCATGTTCAAAGTTCTCACAACATATCTCCTTCTAGCTAACGTGTCAACTTGTTCATTTCCTGAACACTCCAGTACGACATTGACAGTAGATTCATACGAGTTGCCGAATAGACAGTATATATCTATGTATGCCGCCCATTCATGTGACAGCCATCGGCTCTGCATTCATGCGCGACCGTCGACGGTATAGGAGACCTGTTCGCTAAAACGTAAACATGAACAATAGTCTCCGATTTGCGGGAAATCTATTGGTTGGCCTTGGATATTTTTGGCATGCGATTTCAAGTATGTAAATAGCGACCAATTAAAAGTCCAACAATAAGTAAAAACGTAACCAACGGAATATAAATTAATTCACCTAGGAAGTCTTCGTGTCGAGAGCCACGGTTTATGTCGCAGACATCCGCTCTTATTTAATTATATGCATCAAATGTGTGTTGTGTTTATTTAAGAACTCCAGAAATTGCGAGCGATTAGCTCTTACTTCCTATATGCAGTAGGGTAGTATTTCTGATCTTTCTTTCATACCCAGGAGACTTCAGCTTTCGACTTATTGAAATGCCTATTGAACGAGCATTATGCTCTAAGGGGGTCTATAATTGCATAAATGACATGCTACAAAGCTTCCATAAGAAAATCTCAATATAACGGCATGTCATCTACTAAGGTTTTATAATGCATGGGAGGTTTGTCTAGTGGGACATTGGTGAGACACACAGACGAAACCGCATGCGTGTATGTATCAAATAAAACCCACGAGCTTGAAATCATAATGGTTATCTAAACACAGCAACCTCTTTAGATTCTCCTTATTACATACATGGCAGATCACATTGTTCTTGTTTTGCGCTTTTATTTTGAATCCCACAATACATAAGCTTGACAGAGCTCAATCACCCACACTCATAGCTTTTGGAATCTCTTTTACAGTTCCTTATTTCTGATTCGTCTACATAAAACAGAACAAAAATGCGTAAAAGTGGTAAGATGTTCTCTCTTTTTCCCCATTCCTACATGTCTAACTGCAGGTAATTCACATTTATTCTAGACACCATCAAGGAAGGTGATGTTACACAGCATAGCTAAATATCTGCTCATGTTCCGTTTTCTTAAGTGTCCCACTGACTGACGCACGTAATCCCATCTTTAACATCGTTTTCTCTATCGAGTCATACTATAACGTTATCAGAGGCGTATTTTGTTATTGCCATCAAGGAGGTAGGTGAACCCACTCCTGTTCATGTATTAAACGGTGCAGATCGGACTTGTGTCTTCAGATTGATGTCTCCGATGAAAGCTGATTTCTGATGACACTTTTCGAATAACATTAAAAAGCATCGAATTAAAAGCAAGCCAGTTCTTCTGGCATCTATTCGCCTCGAAACTTTAATCAACATATTTTCCGTATTCGACCATATGGCATCCCTAAAAAACAGGATACGATTTAAGTCAAGTAACTCGAGAGTAAACACGATGGAAACCTTGACTAAAATAGCATCTTGTTTTAGGGATGTGGATTATTTGAATACGGCAAACATGTTGACTCAAGTTGCGAGGCAAATATGTGCCAGCTGAAATACCTTTTGCTACCTTTTGATTGATGGCATTTTCCCAGATCTTTCAAAGTCTCAGAGATTATGTGTTACGAACCTAAGCAAGGACATCGATATATATATATATATATTAGCAAAATGACAAAGCACAACACGTCACAGTTAGGAAGTATTTCCTTCGGGATTTTCCGTTTTGAGAAGTTTTCACTATTATAATTACAAACTAGCTCTTTTTCCATGATAGTTTTGGTCTCCGTTCTCATGTAATGTCATTTATTTTTGTATACATGTCTTTTTCTATACGTTCTATAGCTGGCGATATACAGTTTACGCACAGAGACATATACTCCCTCGCATCAGTCAGTATGAGTGTCACTTTTTTATATCAGCAAGCATAAATATTCTGGAGCTGGACTTAGTAAATACTTTAAAAGAAATCCACACAATGATGGCCGACAACCGACCCTTTCTATGACACCGTTAGTTTGTCGTTTAGTATACGTAGATGTCTGCAACTGATAACATTGTATTCTGAACAAACGCATTGAGATTCAATCGTATTGAACAGGTGTCGAATGGTATGCATACTGTTAGTTTTCTAAACATGCTGACCTGATAATTTCGACATCATTATCTCTGACATGCTGACTGTCTTACTTTAACGCTTCGGTGCGATGGGGTGTGCGCTGATATTTTGTGAGATCAGGAACCAGGTACCATAGTAATTTCAAATCAGGATAACAGAAGATTAAAAATGATTTTACTAGCTACATTTAACCCACGCGCCGTACTTTGCTACTCCTGCTCTTAATCCACGCTTGACTAAAGTATGACTGTATATGTCTGCTAAAGAATCTAGTTACTCACTCATTGAATGCACGAACGAACACATTGTTCATTATATTGTGACACTAATGTGCGCATATCAGCCAATCATTTCATCCATACAGCTTAGCCAGTAATTCATTTCTACGATACCTGACCCCCAAAAAAACGACCCGGAAAAGAATGAAAAGCATGCCAACATGCTATTAAAACACAAATGAGGTAAGGTAGTCATGCAGAACTGTAAGAAATCCAGCTAAAAACATCGACACTGTTAGGAAATTTCACGCTACGCTATTTGTTGATATTTAGCAAAAAATAAATAAAATATAGCAGTCTTTGAACGAATACTGTTTGTTGTAAACTAGTGAGGCTTGACATGAGCATCAGAAGTAATGAAGGGGATAATTTCGATGGCTACATAAGATCTTATTATCTGGTTGCCCCAGCAACTTTACTACAGAAGGTAGTGCAGGATAATATTATCTGGTTGCCCCATAAATTTACTACATAAGGTAGTACAGGATCTAATATCTGGTTGCCCCATAAATTTACTACATAAGGTAGTGCAGGATCTAATATCTGGTTGCCCAAGCAACTTTACTACATAAGGTAGTGCAGTATCTAATATCTAGTTCCTCCATCAATTTTACTACATAAGGTAGTGCAGGATTATATTATCTTGTTGCCCCATCAACTTTACTATGTAAGGTAGTGTAGCAGCATATTATTTGGTTGCCCTAGCAATGTGAAGCTTTTACTGAGAGAAAAACTGAGATAACGCTGTGTGAGGGCAAGACTATACGATAAGCTAATTAACCGCAGGATCACCATCGCCGCACTCCACACACGTCTCTGGGTGCTCCGATCTCCTCGTTATGTCCTTCAGAATATAGTAACTGTTAAACTGATAAACTTGCAGGATATTAAGAGCAACTTCTGGCAGTTGTGAAACGGCGTAAGTTGTTTAGGTTTGAACATCTAACGAGACACGATTCGCTTTTAAAATTATTTTGCAAGGAACAATCGAGGGAGAAAGGAGGAGAGGTGTTCAGAGAAAATCCTGGATTGAAAACATCAAGGAATGATCTTTGGGTGATTTCTCTACACTCTTCTGAATTCCTGAGGATAAAGCTGTTTGAGGAGCTTTTTGTGCCGCTGTATCCAGTGTGGTACCCCTATAGGACTTAATCTGGTCTTATTATTATTATAACTGACTAGTTAGAGCGATATGATGCTACTGTGTGTGTAATTCTTGTATTTTGTAGAGAACCCATAGTCACACCTTCTTTGATGATTGTTCTTCGCCATCTGGTACCAATTTTAATATTTGTTGTGGCAGTCTATTTTCATTCATTGTCCGAAATAAGTCCGTCGTTTTCTTCTTATGGATGCAGAAATATATCGCTATTTGGTGTCCAGCTAGGACTACAGAAGTATGTATTCAAGTCAGTAAGGATAAGACTACAGAAGTATGTATTCAAGTCAGTAAGGATAAGACTACAGAAGTATGTGATCAAGTCAGTAAGGAGAAGAATACAGAAGTATGTATTCAAGTCAGTAAGGAGAAGAATACAGAAGTATGTATTCAAGTCAGTAAGGACAAGACTACAAAAGTATGTATTCAAGTCAGTAAGGACAAGACTACAGAAATATGTATTCAAGTCAGTAAGGAGAAGAATACAGAAATATGTATTCAAGTCAGTAAGGAGAAAAATACAGAAATATGTGATCAAATCAGTATGAATATTATAGATCACATGTGAAAAAGCTAGAATATATGATATGAAGTTAGGAAGGAATATATTATAATAGATGAAGTAAGCGGGAACGTGGCAAATTATATGAGCTATGTAGTTCTAGACCATATTAGATCAAGTAGAAAAATACAGAAATATATGAGGTGGAGTTAAAACATTACAACATGTGAGATGAACTACATGAGAAAGATTACAACATGTGAGATGAACTACATGAGAAAGATTACAACATGTGAGATGAACTACATGAGAAAGATTACAACATGTGAGATGAACTACATGAGAAAGATTACAACATGTGAGATGAACTGCATGAGATAGATTACAACATGTGAGATGAACTGCATGAGAAAGATTACAACATGTGAGATGAACTGCATGAGAAAGATTACAACATGTGAGATGAACTGCATGAGAAAGATTACAACATGTAAGATGAACTGCATGAGAAAGATTACAACATGTAAAATGAACTGCATGAGAAAGATTACAACATGTAAAATGAACTGCATGAGAAAGATAGTAAAGACAATATCATGCAACTCATATATAGAAAGACAGCAGATCAACTGTGTCGGACACCTTATGCGAATAGAACCAACAACAACCTGCCATCTAGGCGTACAGCAGTAGAAAGGACGGTTACAAGGCAAGAGGAAGACCAAGAACAAGATGGGAAGATTCAATCAGAGAGATTGTTAAGAACCACTGCTTGACTAAGGCAAACACACACAAAAATATGGCCAAAGACATAAAACTTCAACTCCCTACGACGCCTTACGGCATTTGTGGAAAAGACGATAGATAGTTAAAACAGGAAAGCGGTATGAGATTAATAAGAGAGGGTAATATTATATGAGATTAAGTTAGGGGGTTGGGGTAATATTATATGAGATTAAGTTGGGGGGGGGGGGTAATACTATATGAGATTAAGTTAGGGGGGGGTAATACTATATGAAATTACGTTAGGGGGGAGGGGTAATACTATATGAGATTAAGTTAGGGGGGGTAATACTATATGAGATTAAGTTAGGGGGGTAATACTATATGAGATTAAGTTAGGGGGGGGGGTAATACTATATGAGATTAAGTTAGGGGGGGGTAATACTATATGAGATTAAGTTAGGGGGGTAATACTATATGAGATTAAGTTAGGGGGGGTAATACTATATGAGATTAAGTTAGGGGGGGTAATACTATATGAGATTAAGTTAGGGGGGGGGTAATACTATATGAGATTAAGTTAGGGGAGTAATACTATATGAGATTAAGTTGGGGGGGGGGTAATACTATATGAGATTAAGTTAGGGGGGTAATACTATATGAGATTAAGTTAAGGAGGGTAAGTTTATGTGAGATTAAGTTAAGTGGAGTAAGACTATAAGAGATTACGATTATTATATGAGATTATGTTAGGGAGGGAGATTACGATTATTATATGAGATTATGTTAGGGAGGGAGATTACGATTATTATATGAGATTATGTTAGGGAGGGAGATTACGATTATTATATGAGATTATGTTAGGGAGGGAGATTACGATTATTATATGAGATTATGTTAGGGAGGGAGATTACGATTATTATATGAGATTATGTTAGGGAGGCAGATTACGATTATTATATGAGATTACGTCAGGTAGAGTAAAAGTTAGCTATGGTAAAACAAGTGTATGAATTTAAGTTAAGGAGTGTAAGACTACATGAAACTAAGGTAGGGACGGTAAAATGTTTATAGAACGTCAATTTTGCATCTGGGTTTTTCTTAAATTCAGCTTGTGAGTAGAATTTAGTCCATATAATGGAATGCTACGATACATGCGCCGATCGATCAGACATATTCGACTTCAGCATAGTTTATGAATCAGTTTGATCCATGGGATGATAAACCAACTTCACCCCTAAACCTCATGAGCAAACGATATAAAGTTAGACAAGAAAGAACAAGTATATGATATACATTTAGACAGATGAATTCTATTGCTATACAGTTATAAAGAGGAATTCTATTGCTATACAGTTAGAAAGAGGAATTCTATTGCTATAGTTACAAAGAGGAATTCTATTGCTACACAGTTATAAAGAGGAATTCTATTGCTATACAAAAAGAGAAATTCTATTGCTATACAGTTAGAATAAAAGTATTTCAGAAAAGAATATTAAGCGACGATTACATTTGAAAAAAAAAACATTACACTTCCAATGGAATATAAATTTTCTCATGCACTTAGTTCCCCTCCTCCCCTCACCCCCTTCCCAATAACTCCGACTCTTTTTTTTTTTTAAAGGTAGGTCCCATGGCATCTGCCGTCGGGGATGAAGATAACTCTTTAAAAAGCAGCAACAACGCCAAATAGCTTACGAAAATCTCCTAGGATAGTTCCGAATTAAATTTTATCATCCGACTCAGAAATGTCTAATACTCACTTTTCAACTGCGTTGACTGAATATCTTTTTTATCTGGAAGTGAACACAGCACAATTTAACCTAAAGTAAATCTCACTCCCACAGATGTCATGACGTCACTAATGTCGTTAAAATAGCATTCAATACATACATCTATAATCTTGTCTATATTTACTCTGTCCACAATAAACAATCCTAAAAGTAATATTTACAGTGAAATATTGCAAAGCTAAACATCAAAATACTTTCTGCCTCCTACACAAGATTATAAACACCAAGTAACAAGTCTATCAGAAGAGCAAAAATAAATATTACAAAACTACACTCCCTTAGACTATCTGGCACAGTAAATAAGCGCTCGTGGGATACCTATACCCACTGGTAAAAGCTACTCGTGTGAATGAGTCACTATTGACAACCAGCGAGACGAGTCGAGTGTTTTCTTAGGTTTGAGAGAGAATCGGAATGAGAGATTTTGCTGACTATCTTATGTTTAAAATTACTTCTTTGTCTTTGCTTTGTCTGCTCGTCAGAGAGAGGGATGAGAATTGATTGATTGTTCGTTACAGAAACTTTACATTTATGCAACGATATTATTTTTTTTTAAATAAATAATTCTCAACGTAGTAGCAATATTGTGCTGTAACGGCTCGTTCATATATTAATCAATCTATATTTTTTAATGTAATAAAACTACACAACGGTTGTGATTAATAATCGACGCTGTTCCGGTATAAGTGATTGCTTTTAAATTACCCTTACATTTTAAGTAGGTAGGGCAAGATTATATGAGTATGTGATCAATTTAGAAAGAACAAGATTACAGGTGTAAATAATCAAGTTTGGACGGTTACACGAGTAAATAATCAAGTTTGGACGGTTACACGAGTAAATAATCAATTGTGGACGGGTACAGGAGTAAATAATCAAGTTTGGACAGTAACACGAATAAATAATCAAGTTTGGACGGTTACAGGAGTAAATAATCAAGTTTGGACGGTTACACGAGTAAATAATCAAGTGTGGACGGTTACAGGAGTAAATAATCAAGTTTGGACAGTTACACGAGTAAATAATCAAGTGTGGATGGTTACAGGAGCAATTAATCAAGTTTGGACAGTTACAGGAGTAAATAATCAAGTTTGGACGGTTACAAGAGTAAATAATCAAGTTTGGATGGCTACAGGAGTAAATAATCAAGTTTGGATGGCTACAGGAGTAAATAATCAAGTTTGGATGGCTACAGGAGTAAATAATCAAGTTTGGACAAAAAGACTGCAAGAGTTTAAAAAATAAAGGTAGGTCACATGGCAGCAACCTGCCGGCGGGGGATGAAGATAGCTCTTCATGTACGAAGCTGCAGCAATTATTAGGTGGGGGTTGTCAATTCCTTTCCTTGCTGTTATTATCTTCCTCAACTTATTTGTCAGGTACCCATTTACAGCTGGGTTGACTGAACGAGCGGTTGTGACAGGCAAGAAATGACGTCAGAAATTTTTGAAGTAGTTTCGAACCTGGCCGCTGTAATCTGATGAAAGTAAGCAAGCTCACTATCAACTAGACTACTTCTCATATACAGAATTTGTATATGATCCAGTTATAAAGGACAAGACTACAGAAGTAAATGATCACACTAAAAAGGACAAGACTACAGGAGTAAATGATCAGGTTGTGAAGGACAAGACTACAGGAGTAAATGATCAGGTTGTGAAGGACAAGACTACAGAAGTAAATGATCAAATTAAATATGACAAGACTACAGGAGTAAATGATCAAATTAAAAAGGACAAGACTACAGAACTATAGGATAAAGTTATAACGGATATCAAAAAGAAAGTAAAGAACATATTATACAAACAATATATAGAAACCAGATCAATTGGTTCTGCCACCTTATGCGAATGGGACCATCACAACCACCCATCCAGGCATGCAACAGCAGAAATAACGACTACACAGCAAGATGAAGACAAAGAACAAGATGGGAAGATTAAATCAGAGAGATTGTTTAAAAAAACATGGATTAAACCAAGGAAAGCGCACCAAAGATGGACACAGACAGAAAACTTCAACGCCCCACGTTGCCTAACAGAACATGTGGAAAAGAGATAGATAAAGGACACGACTACATATAATTAAGTTATAAATGACAAGACCACAGTAGTATATGACCAAGGTATAAATGACAAGACCACAGAAGTATATGGTCAAGATAAAAAAGCACAAGACTGCAACAAAATTGTCATCCAACAGGCGAAAATTAAAAACACGGTAGTAAAGATTTGACAGTCCTTATAAACACAATGGGAAACATGCAGTTCGACGTTTTGTTAAAAAGTTCTTTATCAAGAACATAATATATCACGTGACAAGTCACCAAAAGCATAATAACTGATCACATCTCAAGACTAAATGAGAACACTAATTTTTTTTAACTGCGGGAGGTCTGCAACAGACTGTTGACATTTTGAAAATCTACTCATAAACTTGCTGGATTGACAGGCATGCATACCTATGCTGCACAGTCATTCGTCGATGAATTTGTTTTTTTAATTTCACTCCATCAGTTATCAAGAAAAGTATCACAACGCAGATCCCTTCACGACATGTTAATAGTGGAGTAACAGTATGTAAAGTGTTATTATGATTTCACGTTGTTCGTTATCATCAAGATGGCACACGCAGGACACTTTTGTCATCCTTTACAGAAACATCCGCAGCTTACAACGCAATTTCTTGGTTATTATAATTTATTTAAGGACAACTGGAGAGGAGATGGGCATCACTGGCTAAACCTTTTGCCCACTGAAATACTACAGTGGACAATGTACGTAAGAAATAAAGTAGAGATGGGTGCTGGAGTTCAGGAACCATTGCTTTCAATAGTGAAACGACGAAAACTAGCATGGTTCGGACATGTATGCAGGCATGATTACTTTTCAAAAACAATACTGCAGGGAATTGTCGCGGGTTGAAGAAGCAGAGGAGGACAAATAAAGGCATGGACAGACAACATCAAGGAATGGACAGGACAAGATATTTCCACACTCAGCCGCATAGTTGAGGATATAATTCGCTGGAGGACTCTATGTGCTGAAGCATCCAATGTGGTACCCCTACGACCCTGAAGGGTTACGGGTTTACTGATTGATATTGATTTATAATTTATAGCACACTTCAATTTTTCCATTTGAAACAACTGTGAAACAAAGAAGTAATAATTTTAAACAATACCAACACCATCTCAATCTGGAATATATTAAGAGACAACAGATCAAATAGCTTGCACACATCAGCAGACTACCATCAGGCAGCACACCACAGCAAGCTATGCTACACAGATACAGTGAAGGCAGACTGACCTAGAGGCCTACTGCGAAAACAATGAACCACCGAAATAACAGAGACGACACATTCCACAATATACTCAGCACATAAGAGGGTCGTCTCCAGAAAACTCTTCTACCCCTGACGGTGATAAGCAACAAAGGATTTAGTGAATAGATAGAAGTAATAATAACACACTTTACAAAAAATGTGGCCACAATAACAATAGCAGTAGCAATAACAATAAAGACATACCAGAAAACATTAACACGATAAAAACATCAACAGTAACAAAAGAAGCAGAGACAACACAAGAGTGATGGTAACATCATCAACAACAACAATAACAATAAAATGTTAACAGTAATAACAGTAACAATAAGTGTAACGAACAGTAGCAGTAATAACAACAGCAATAACAAAAGAAGCCACAGTAAAATGAAAAGTAAAAGCTATACAGTAAAGCTACAGTAAAACAACAGCAAAAACACACAAAAATAATACTAACAACAATAGCAATAACGATAGAAAGTAACAGAAACAACAATAACAAAAATATAGTTGCAATATAAAAGAGAATAACAATAGCAAGAATATGATCAGCAATGGCAATAAAGAATTGCATTAACAGCAAAAACATTCAAAACAGCGTTTGCAACAACATCAACAATAACATCATTACTAACAACAACAGAGAACTACAGCAACAATATCATCAGCATCTTTTCCGAAAGTGTTTGCATATTTTATCGCACTTAGTTATAGACTAGAGTCAACGCATAGTTTATTTTAATTAGTTCCACTAACTGGTGAGTGAGGTGACTGCATTTTGTTTTATTGTCTGAGGAACATCATAAAGATACGGTAATTAAGGACGTGAGACTACTTCTGCACTTGACAGTTTGGTTGTATGCATTGAGTCAAAGAAGACTGTGCCGTTTTTTTCTCACTGTGTGTTATATTGTGTTCTTGATCAAGGCCTTGTCTGTCGTAACGTAGATTTTTCTATGCTATTATGTGTGTTACAAGTGACTAGCAGAACTTCATGAGCCTTTACCACTGTTCGCTTGGGGAGCCATAGAGAAGTTCGGCATAACCAATCAGCAATGAGTGGCATGGAATGAGCATAGCCAACCTTATCTTGGCTGCATTTGCTTGAAGCAATGCATAGAATCAAACCTACCTTTCAGTTGGTGTGACTATTTTATACTTTTGACCCTGAGCCGATAGAAAATCCACAAACATCCCAGCATAATAATGTCAATACTGGCATTTGGTCAAATGACATAATCATAGGAGCTGCTGAATAAACAACCAACCAACCATTAATCAATAAAGTGTCATAGTGGCGAGACGCTAACTTCAATTATCACCGGTAGAAAGTGGAAAATAAGAAACCCCACAACGCGGTCCTACAAATAAGAAGTCCCACAACGCGGTCCTACAAATAAGAAGTCCCACAACGCGGCCCTACAAATAGGAAGTCCCACAACGCGGTCCTACAAATAGCGGTAGCACAAGAAACTATCTCCGGAAGATTTGAACTTACATTACATATTAGCACAAGAATAGACAAAGAAATTACCTACAGCACAGGTAAATTTTACATCCAGGTGTATCCAGGTTCATTTATTACCTTAACCTAATATGGTTCACTGTAAGTACTCTTGACCTTTTGACTTATCCTATGTACAGGTGAGAAAACTAATGGCAATGTTTTATTTAAACCAGGGGATCCGGATGCAGAATGTGTGAAGGTCTAACCAGTGTGCCACGAGACCAACCACAGTGCAACAGTAAACTCATAATGAACGACATGTGTATCTAGTGAGTTCTTCTTTTGGTATCCATACAGTAATTAATATTCCCAATTACATTTTACCCATCGCTGAGTAAAAGTCTGTTTCTCAAAGCATTGTACGTTATTTGTTTCGTATCTGCTTTTTTCCGCCGAAGACGGATGTGTCGGGCCATTAGCGCAAATAAAACGACGACACAACCCATTTCAATTCTCTTAACTACATCCTGCTGGAAATCTAGTAGGGCCGTGGTCCTGCTATATCCAGCGGGAGTTTGAGAATGAACGAAGAAGAAGAAGTATCTGCTTGATGTCTTCTTGGTGTACAATAAATCTATAGTTAGTTGGTTGGTCGCTGTTCCAGTGGTATATGGCCTCATGCTCTTTGTCCCAATGCCACTATGTGATATATGCACGTGTTTGTGAGCTGTTGTATTTTTGTTTTGATGCATTGTTTTTAGTATATATATGCAGAACCCTCTGTGGCTGGGAGGGAGCCAGAGATGTACTGTGCATCCCTATGGAGAAGGAAATTGACTGCGCTGTTTTCCAATGGCTGAGGTCCATCATAAAGGCACAGTGACAATCCTTTTGTCATGAAAATTTGGTTGTATGCCTAGAGCCATAGAGAAGTTTGGCATAACCTGTAGGCAACTGGTGGAGATGAATGATCACAGTGATCCCTGTCTTGGCTGCAGTGCCCCGTAGCAGTGCATAGTTAGAAACCTACCTTCCTGGTGGTGTGATAATTATTTTCTGGCTCTGACCCCGGGTGGTTGAAAATCCACTACTTCCCAGAACCATAATGCCATTACAACAATAAAGCTATGAACCACCCTCTCTTTTACACTTACGAATTAAGTTATGTACCATCCTCTCTTTTACACTTACGAATATAGTTATGAACCACCCTCTCTTTTACACTTACGAATAAAGCTATGAACCACCCTCTCTTTTACACTTACGAAGAAAGCTATGAACCACCCTCTCTTTTACACTTACGAATAAAGTTATGAACCACCCTCTCTTTTACACTTACGAATAAAGCTATGAACCACCCTCTCTTTCACACTTAGGAATAAATATTGAAAATAAAATATAAAATAAACGTTAAATAGCAGTTTTACGCTTAACAATAAGCATGATCGACGTTTCGACCAACTGGCCGACAGACACACAAAGTGTTAACAGTAGTAAATGTATGTGATCGTCAATGAATTTATATACACGCACAATGTATATGTTGTTGTTGTCTGTGTGCGTGGGTAGATCGGTGCACATTAACAGTAACTTGAGAATATACACGTTAGAAGTCCTGACTTAGTCTCATATTTTTAGTGATGCATTGTGGTCAGATTCGGAAATATGTTGTCTCACGTTGTGAGGTGAATAGCTGCCATCTATTCTGGAACTGGTTCAAATCTCATCTACTACCTGTGATTACTTGTAGATGTCAGAGAAAGATTGTAGTTACTTTATTGGTAAATATGTCAGTATCTGTTATATATGCACACCGCATATGTTATAATAAGAATAACAAGTCCCACAACCCGTCACGGTCGTAGGGGTGCCACACTGGAGACATCAGTACAAAAAGGCCCCCAGACAAACCCGTAGTAGTTTTAGGGGTTCAAACTCCTCCCTTAGCAAATCTGAACATGGCTTTTAGTACTAGAATCTTAATCAAAAGGTGGATAAACATCCCCCCGCCCCTTAGACCTTCGCATAAAAGTCTTTAAAATTAGGTAACATTCCCTCCTTAAAGTAATCATATCTACGACCCTTCCTCCAGACATCTCTATCCTTAGAAATTCTGAGAAGTGTAGAGAAATCACGCACAGATCGTTCCTCGATGTTATTAATTTACAATTCTCTCTCTCTACTCCTTCCACACTCGACAGTTCCTTGGAAAATAATTTTGAAAGTGAGTCGTGTCCAAACCAAATAAGTTTACGCAGTTATACCACTGCCAAAAGTGGTTGCTGAAAACCTTAAAGTTTGTTTACTTGCTGCCGGACGAATATATTATTTTTATATACTATATGTTATGTTATGTTATGTGTTATGTTATGTTCCTCCAGAGCGGTAGGCGGCGCATAGGACAGAAACCATAGCTTTCCATTTCTGTCTTTGTGTTGCCAGGTCTTTCAATTCTTGCGTGTTGTTTAGGTTCATTGACATGCATTTTCGCCTTCTCTATTAATGGTTCTTCGTAGAGTTTCTCTAGGTCTCCCACTTCTTCTTACTACGGGTGGCACCCAATCTAGTGATTGATGGGGAATTCTTAGGCTTTTCATTCTGAGAACATGGCCGATGTAAGTCCAACGCATTTGTCTAATGAAGGAAGATATATAGGTTTGTTTGCTTTCCTCTCTTATAGTAGTGTTAGATTTATAGTCACTCCACTTAACATTCAGAATGGTACGTAGGCATTTGTTTTCAAAGTATTCTAGTCCCTTATCTGTGGCTTTTGTGACTTCCCAGCTTTCGCATCCATAAGATAGAATAGGGATACTATTGGAGTTAAACAACTTGGGTTTTGTGAAGTTTCTTAGTGTGTTTGACGTCCAGATGTTACGTAGTTTGTTGAAAGCACCCGCTGCAAGGGCAATACGGTGTAAGATTTCTTTATATCAGGCTCAATACAGTGCTAGATTGGTGCTTGAATATGTAAAATTTTTGACTTTTAATAATGGAACATTTTGAATTTGTATGTTGTCGTTGGATCTCGTACACATCATCTATACAATCCAGTAGATGTAGCCTTCGATAACAGTTACCATGTTGTTCCGACAGGCCGACGTTGTGCTTGAACTAGTTACGGGCACGGCGTGGGTGGGCGGAACAACAAAGAAACGTGTCTCAAGGGCCAGAGTTGTGCCCTGATGTCGACGTCTGTTTCGGCGGAATTGGACTCGAAACACAAAAAAATATGTTCCAGTAAACCGAGATAAAGAAAACAGCAGCTCGCGTGGTCGGATGAGCAGGGATTGACAACATCAAGGCTGGACATGACTTGAACTTTGTACAATCTTTTGTACAGGAGAGGGTATAAGAAAAGGGATAGTTGTATGTTTATACTCTTCCTCCGCAGGGATCTCTAAAGGGTAACGATCAAATGAGTTATGTAAGTAAAGTAACCCATAGCATTTATTAATGCCGTAGGAGTGTGAGATGTTAGCAATCTCACATTTCACAGGCTCTGCAAATGAGGGCGGTAGCCATCTCCTCTCCCTCGCAGTCTTTACTTCCCGGATTAATCCGGTACCCATTTAGGCTGGGTCGACCTGGGAGCCTTTGCGATCTGAAAACATTTCCACCTCAACTGGGGAATGAACCCAGGACCACTCATATGCGAAGCCAGTGCGCTAACCACTGCGCTAACGCGGCTCAAATGAGTTATGAACGACTTTCGTATTATACAGTTTCCCATAAGTGTTCAGCTACCTAGTCAGTGATTGCCTAGAAACCGCTTGACTAACTTCTATTGCTGCACTTGCTCAGTAGCGACGGCGCGATTTCTCGAGCTTCCCACAGCATGAGCTCTGGTACCCTACTTCCTGGTGTCTGTGAAATTGTAATTTCAAATCACGAATAACCAATGAGTTCAAAAATCGGATGTATTTATCAGCGGGCGAATTCCTTACTATTACACTAGCGCGGATCACAGGCAACGACCCTAAATGATTATCGGGTACACTACTACTAATCATAACAAGACTGTGAACGCACTGTCTTATGTGAACATACGCAGCGTTTCTGAGCATTCAGTAAAGGTTGACTTTCTAAAAAATGTCTGTATGAAACGTATGTTATCTGGTAGACACGCGAGCTGCAAGATAAGGCACTAGGTGTGTAATCTGCAGGCCATATGTTGCGAAATAATGTGTATCCAGTACTAGAGATGACGTCAGTGCAATGATTAAATGCTGTGACGTCAGAACGCGATGCAATGTAATGACGTTGCTGCAATGGTTAAATGGTATTAGGTCATTGTGGTCATGTGACGTATTCTATCCAGAACGTTATTTTCCAAATGAACCCATTGAAACCTTGTCTTAGATGATGCGTCTTGCATTTTTTAACGACATATTGACGTTAATATCGTTAATGTCGTCAGTCCATCGTCTTCTTGGTCTGCTAGTTTTTTTAATGTGTAAATGGTGCGACGCAAGTGCAATGATTAAATGGTGTGACGCTAGTGTAATGATTACATTTTATGATGCCGAAGCAATGATTAAATGGCATGACACCGTCGAAGTCAGATGTCTCGCGCAAATAACGCAAAAAAGCAGAAATATTATAGCTGTAACTATATTTTTATGTTTACCCCTTTCCATATATCTTTCCTCTGTGATGTTTTTTGTAGGATCTTTACTAATATTTTTCAAATCTCTGCGGAATAATCTCCTTGTGATTTTAGTGATTGACCCGAAATATGCAAAGTTGGAGACTTTTTTTTCCTGGTCTGCATCCTGCTGAAAATATTGCAGGACAATTTATGACTGTCTACAGTATAAGCCACGCAGCGCAGTGGCTAGAGCACTAGCTTCGCATATGAGTGGTCCTGGGTTCATTTCCCAGTTGAGGCGGAAATGTTTTTCAGATCGCAACGGCTCCCAGGTCGACCCAGCCTCAATTGAGTACCGGATTAATCCGGGAAGTAAAGACTGCGAGGGAGAGGAGATGGCTACCGGCCTCATTTGCAAAGCTTCTGGAATGTGAGATCGCTAACATCTCATTAATAAATGCTATGGGTTACTTTACTTTTTTTTTTTACAGTATAAGGCATATTGGTTAATTAGAAATCCAGCAATCTTTATAATTTATTTCGCTATTCTCTTGATTTCCATTGTCGCTCAAACAAAGTATAATGATAATAACCAATGAAAATCACGGGAATAATTAAATGAGTCATTGAGAAAGTTAGATTTTCAATTAGACAGTAGTTCTATACTGTAGACAGCTATGGACAATCGTCGTACTACAAGTTTTAGAAGAGAAATGTAGATAATAAAGGCGTAGCTTTTTAACATTTGGTTTCTTACTTCATTCTCGATGTCTTCATTTCGTCTTCTTTTTTCACATTCCTTCTCAAACTCCTGCAGATTAGCAGGATGTAGTCTGGATAGTGGAATGAGTGGCGTCATGGTTAATCCGATTTCAGCCAGGAACATCCGATTTCAGAATAGCAATTGGGCTACTCTGACCCCATATTAGACGAGGCAGCCAACTACATTCCACAACCTCCTTAGTCGTCTGTTACAACATGCATGGATGATAACATTGTTGATATTCTTAGCTCTCCTTCCGTCCTACGGCAACACGCGAGCGAAATCCTCCACCAATTTCTATCTTCAACGATGCGGACAAGATTCTTCCTCACAAGCCCGCACCGTTAAAGATAGAAATCTCTGGAGGACTCGTTGTGCTGAAACATCCAATGTGGTACCCCTACGACACTTACGGGTTTATAGATATACCGATATATATAGATTATATGGATTAGATGGATTAGATAGATTAGATATATTAAATTATATAGATTAGATAGATTAAATTAGATAGATTAGATAGATTGGATAGATTAGATAGATTAAATTAGATAGATTAGAGAAGATAGATTAGATAGATTATATAGATGGATGGATAGATTAATTGATTGATTGATTGATCGATGGATGGATGGATGGATTGACGGATTGACGGATGGACGGAAGGACGGACGAACGAACGGACGGACGGACGGACGGACGGACAGACAGACAGACAGATAGACAGACAGATAGATGGATAGATAGATATATAGATAGATAGATATATAGACAGATAGATGGATTACACGTCCGGATTGAATCATATTTGTTTGACAGTACAAGTGTCCTAAATTCATTACTGTTTAAGTTCTTTAGTGCTCGCGTTGCCTTGATTTGAAGTCAACATGCATAAAACTGGATCCGAACCGCATATGTTGGGGTTATAAGATAAGCTCATTACTACTCAAGTACAGCACGGAGCAGATACACTGTAAATGTTGGTTTCAAACATGCGAACCTTCATTCTCAATATTCATATTTGTCCCTCACTATTCACTAAAAAACGTGACACAACAGACTCAACAAACACACCCACATGGTGCGACTGTGTGCCCCACCACTGCACACTTGTGAAACAAATAAACCAGACCTCTGAATATATTCTTCAGAACGTGTTTCCAGTATGAACAATTGAGATAGACTTGCTGGCCTACAAGTAAAGATAAATGGAACTGCGAACAATCTCCAATCAAATATCTACAAGCAGAATTAAAACACGCCTTTTCACGTCATTCTTTCAATCATTTCCGTGAATTTCGTTGTTCGGCGTTGACAGGCAATACACACAGTATATAAATAGTGACCAACTAAATGTACGGTTACAATACACAGTATATAAATAGTGACCAACGGCGCAAGTTGCATTTAATTCTTCTTTGTGACCTTTGATCTAAGATCGAGGTATTTCCTAACCTTTGTTGTGTGATTTAGCAAGATTAAGGTTAAGTACTTAGGATACAATGATTATTAGAATTAATATTTATAATGCGTTCGCGCACCTGGTGGCTCCGTATGTAGCGCGCAGAAATAATGATCGCTCAGTACAAATCATACGGAAATTTTTTTAAATATGTAAATTGGAAAAGAAACAGATTATGCATACGTTCGTCTGTGTCTAGAGTTGAACTCAGTTAGTTATTGTCGGGATGTTACGGCAGCCATTAATTTCATTAGTGTTACACGGGAATCCTTGACGTCGGCTAGTTAAAAATGTAAACAGTGTGCTATTTATAGCACAGTGAAGAATCAAAAGTAACTTTGATCGTGATCAACTAAAAGTACGATTACAATACAGAATAAATAGTGACCAACTAAAATTACGATTACAATACAGAATATATAAATAGTGACCAAATAAAAGTACGATTACAATACAGAATATATAAATAATGACCAGCTAAAAGTACGGTTATAGTCGAAAACTTAACATAAAAAGGCTAGATTCTGCTGGTAGGTGTTATAATGCAGATTGGTCGGGATGGAACCAAAGAAGAGCTCCCGATAAAAATGAAATTCACAAGTCTTGTCTTACGGTGTGGACATCAAGTAGAGAACATAAGACTTGTCTGACGGTGTGGACATCAAGTAGAGAACATAAGACTTGTCTGACGGTGTGGACATCAAGTAGAGAACATAAGACTTGTCTGACGGTGTGGACATCAAGTAGAGAACACAAGACTTGTCTGACGGTGTGGACATCAAGTAGAGAACACAAGACTTGTCTAACGGTGTGGACATCAAGTAGAGAACACAAGACTTGTCTGACGGTGTGGACATCAAGTAGAGAACACAAGACTTGTCTGACGGTGTGGACATCAAGTAGAGAACACAAGACTTGTCTGACGGTGTGGACATCACGGTGACTGAAAACTAATGAAGTTTAGACAGAGATAGTAAGAAATGACGATGAGATAAAGAGGGTATAAAACGGTGTGGATGTTTATGTTTAGTTATCAATCAATCAATCAATCCATCAAGTGTCATGCCGAATGGCGTCAGCGATCATGTTTCTCCACGACTTTCTGTCTCTTGTGTTGTCAATAAGCTCGGTAGGTGAACTTCTACGGTGCCACAATACAAGCCCATCTACTAACTTGTATAGTTATATATTTAGTTATAGAGAGTGTAAATAATATAAGGGTGAACATGTTCGAGAACATGAGATAATAGTGAAACTGTTGTGAGTTATCACGGGGGATTCGGGAACACTGTGTTTTTTTGTGATTAAATGATAGTGATCATTATTAGTTTCTTGGGAGCGAGTGAGGAGAAGGTTCTGAAATTGTCATTGATTCTGATGTATTATAGCACTCGGGTGAAAATTCTTCCCTCATTCAAGATTAAAAATGTACATAATGAAATTATGCTGTATTGTTTCCTACATGAAGTTGCCTATTAATATTTTTGCAAAGGTTGTTTCCTCCATAGAGTTGCCTATTAATATGTTTGCAAATGTTGTTTCATGCACGAAGTTGCCTATGAATATTACTTCAGATGTTGTTTCATGCATGAAGTTGCCTATTAATATTACTTCAGATGTTGTTTCCTCCATGAAGTTGCCAATTAATATTACTTCAGATGTTGTTTCCTCCATGAAGTTGCATATTAATATTATTACAAATGTTGTATTGTTATTTTGTACGGAGCTGACTATTGCACATTTAATCCAGACAGTGTGTTGCAGACAGTGTGTTTCAGACAGTGTGTTGCAGACAGTGTGTTGTGTCTTAAATTGATTAGTTTTATGAATACTAAATTATTTGAAGCGTTGTAACTTGTATGAAACTATCTTGTGAACTTTTAACAAGAGAAGATATTCACTTTTTTCTTCAGATATACATATGCAGGATATGCACATTCATCAAATGGTTCTTGTTTCCAATTAGTGACTACTGCCAAGGGAAATAATTACATAGGTAGGCACTAATCCCCACACCAGTTCCACAAGGGAGTTCCACAGTTTCCTCATGGTAAATGAAATAGTAGAAGTTCAGTAATAGTTGAGTTATAAATTACTTTTTTCCAAGGAATAATTCTCTTATTGTTACCTGATAAACAGGGTATAGGATTCAATAAATATATTTAAGGTTATGATTAGTTATGTAAAACATAACTAACCCTAAAAATAATGTTAACCCTAACCCTAAAAATTTAATATTTAAATTAATTATTAGTGGGTACTTATAGCAGATTTTTGTGATAATAATAACCTAGTCATTCTAAATGATGGTTCTATAACCAGAATTAATCCACTGGTAAATGGCAAAGACTCAGCCTTAGACTTGAGCATTGTAACAACTAACCTATTCACAACCAGGTGGCAGACACTAAACGCTAGTGGATCTGACCATCTACCAATTGAAATTAATATTAGAGCTAAATGTAATCTCAGTGAAGTAAACAAAAAAACCAACATTTAACTATAGAAAAGCCAACTGGGAGGCACTAACAACAGAGCTAATGACAGTAGGAATAAATAATATTAATACCAACAATGTAGAAGAATTTTCTGAGGATCTCACAAATGAACTACTCAAAGTAGCAGTAAAATATATACCAAATGAAAACATGCCTAATAATATTAAACCAGTAAATATAACAAGAACTAATAGACATAAACCTAAAAACCCAGTACCATGGTGGAACCCTAAACTGGATGAGCAGATTAAAATTAGAGATAAAGCACTAAAACTAGCTAGATATTAGGAGATCAGAAGAGAATATACTAAACTATAAAGAAATAAGAAATCAAACAAATAAACTAATCTTTAAAGCTAAACAACTCCACTGGAGAGCTTTCTGTGAAACCATAAGCTTCAGAACGCCATCATCAGAAGTATGGAAGAAACTAAAAGCTATCAGTGGAGGCAAATCCAAACGTAGCATAATGCCAGCATTAAATACAGCACAAACTGATAAAGAGAAGGCTAATGCACTGGCCGAATACTTTTACTCAGTTAGTGCTAATAACAACCTAAACCTAAATGAGATAAATAGACGGCAGACAATTCTGCAGGAACTAAACACTAAACCAATAAATAATGCAGAATCATCATATATAAATGCAGATATAACAATAGGGGAAGTAATTAAAGCAACAGGTGAGAAATCAAACACAGCTTCAGGTCCTGACATCCTAAGCTATGCAATACTTTAAAAAGTACCTACTAATATACTAATGATAATAACACACCAATTCAATAACATATGGGAATCTGGCACCATATCAAAGGCATGGAAGTCTGCCACCATAATACCAATACTAAAGCCAGATAAAGAAGCTAAAGAAGTAAGCTCATATAGACCAATATCACTAACTTCTCACCTAGGTAAAATATTAGAGACAATAATAAATAAAAGAGTAGTATTTCACCTAAATAAACATAATATATATAGCCCAACTCAAGCGGGCTTCCGGAGGCGCCGGAGCACGGTTGACCAAATACTAAAACTAGAGCATGAAGTAAAACAGGGTTTCCTAAAAGGGGAAAAAACAGCGGCTGTCTTCCTCGACGTAGCAAGAGCATAAGACGAGTGCTGGAGAGAAGGAGCCCTATTTAAAATTAAGAACATAGGTATAGATGGTAGAGCATTCAACTACATTAAAAACTTCATGCAAGATAGACAATTTAAAGTACTAATAAATAATGACTTATCAGACTCCTATGAACAGGAAAATGGCATCCCGCAGGGGTCTGTAATATCTCCAACAATATTTACAATAATGGTTAATGATTTAGGAGAAGAATTCTCAGATGTCAAGGACAGCCTGTCACAATTTGCAGACGATGCCGCAATTTGGCGCTCAGGCAATAACATCAGTTATCTAAAAGTAGGAATACAAAGACAAATAAATGAAGTAACAAGCTGGATGGCAAAATGGGGTTTCAAAATTAATGCTAGCAAAACAGTAGGAATGCTATTCAGCAGAAATGGGGCTCAAACAAATAAAATTAAGGATATTTTTATAAATAACGAACCAATTACATTCTCATCAACCACCAAATTCTTGGGAATGGTATTAGATCAAAGCCTCAGATGGCATAAACATATAAACTATATAGTAGACAGAAGCAGAGGAGCCCTAAACATGCTTAGGTACATGAGTGGTAGCGGTTGGGGAGCGTCGACTATGACAATGACGACATTCTAAAAAGCCTCGTATAAAGCCTTTATACGAGGTAAACTAGAATATGCCAGCATTGTGTATGAGTCGACAGCACCAGCCAATATCTCTAACATAGATATAATTCAAAATAAGGCTCTCTCAACAATAGCTAGGGCGACCAGGGGAACATCTGCTGAAGCAGTTCAAGTAGCTCTAGGAATAATGCCATTATCCCTAAGAAGGAAAGAACTGAGACTTAGCTACTGGTCTAAAATAGGAAATGATACCACACATCCTGCATATAAATCATTCAATAGCTTTGATAACACAGGCAAGTTCTCAATTGAAAGCTACCGAACACCAGCAGGTTGGCGATCAAATGCAGAGATTGACCAAATACCAGAGCTTAAAGATTTAATATGTAATCAAAACCAATATAAAGCAATAATACCCCCTTGGGAATTAATATCACCAGAAACTGACATTTCCTTATCTTACATAGGGAAAAAACACCAAAATAGAGATTCAGCTAAAAATAGAGCAATAAACCACATAAATGATAGAACAATAAATAGTCTAAAAGTATTCACAGATGGGTCCAAAGGAGAGGAAGGCCCAACTGGTGCAGGAATAGTAATACCTGACACGCACATCAATAAGAGCTTTAAATTATCAGAACATACATCAATATTCACGGCTGAACTAGTTGCAATTCTAAAAGCACTAGAAATAATAAATGATAACCCACCTAAAAATTTAACAATCCTGACTGACTCATTATCATCAGTCCAGGCTATTCAAAATAAATATGACAGCCAAAGGCCAGATATAGTAGAAGATATACTACGCATAACAACAAACCTAGTTCACGTTGGTACGAGGGTTAATGTAATGTGGATTCCAGCCCATGTCGGAATACCAGGAAATGAAGCAGCGGACAAGTAAGCCAAGAAAGGACGAACACAAGGAACAGAAATCCAGGTAGGACTTGGCAGATCGGAAACCAGAAGCATAATAAAGGACACAATACTTAAGGAATGGAGAGAAAAATGGGACAACAGTGCAAACGGAAGACATGCACATGCAATGCTAAAAGGACCCACTAGGACCACTCAAATCAAGGAAGAGCTGAAAATCCCTGCCAATAGGAAACTACTACGACTTAGACTGGGAAAATCATTACATTATATACTTGAACCAATATGTGAAGACTGTGAAGAGGAAAATACAATAGATCATTTCCTACTCCATTGTCATACATACAACCATCATAGGCAAGACCTAAAAGATTACTACCTAAACAATAAAATACCATATAAATTAGAAAAGGTTCTGGGCCATGATGTACCACCAGATAGGCTAAAACTAATTAAACAATTTATAACCAGGACTAAAGCCCTAATTTAAAAATCTAAGCATGTCAAAAACAAAATAAGTCATTGTATGTCATCAGTCTTTCTACAGGTCTCTCTCCACAGCTTTCAACAAATAACAACCGAGGAACGCTCACCACAGGATACGACTGGCAATATGGACAATTTTTGGCATAATCGCACGCATGGTTTTTCAAACTCCCCCATGCATTAGTGTCACTCTTAAATAAAAAAGCAATACCACCGGAAATAAACAGTTTAATACAACAACTAGCAATATAACATTCTTTTGCAATAATAGCGCGCACGGTTCTCAATTCGCCCAGACCATAGGTCACACTTAGATAAAAGGCGTCTTGGCCACAAATAAACATCAACTCCACCTAGCAATATAGATAATACATAGCAATAGCACGCACGGCTTTCCAAACACCCAGACCATTAGGTCACATTTAGATAAAAGATAATACGGCCTGATATAACCAAAATAGACTTCTGTCTTAGGTTGAAAGGGTCGTGCCTCGGCTAAGAGGCTTAATCCCCCATTTAACAAACAAACAACAAATTATTAGTGGGTCTGGAACATATGTTGTATATAGACAACCACAGAGAACATGTGTTCCAGACCCACTAAGCGAATGAACAACACAGGAAAGATGCAGAAGAAAGCACTCCAACCAATCCTGCACAAAGTCCTTTTAAGGACTACCACCTTATAATCCAGACTGACACAGCGAAGGAACAACACAGCAAATAGCTCCGAATAGAAGAAAGAGCTCCAACCAATCACCACAATGTCCTTCTAAGGAATACCACCTTATAGTCTCATCAATACCAGAGACAGGCAGAGCCACAACATAGTCCATACAAGGACTGCAGCTAGGAGGCCCTACAGCGAACCCGGCTAACAGAGCCACATCCTAGCAACAACCAGGCAGACAAGCCACAAAAACCACAGGTCCCCAACCAGGCAGACAAGCCACAAAAACCACAGGTCCCCAACCGCCTCGATATAACCAATATGGACACCAGTCCTAGGTTGAAAGTGGCGGGCCTCGACCATATGAGGCATAAACCCCCACTTAACAAACAAAACAAACAAAATTATTGCCAGAGCTTAGACAGCTAATATGTAATCAAAACCAATATAAAACAGTAATACCCCCCCTTGGCAGTTAATATCACCAGAAACTGACATTTCCCTATCTTATATAGGGAAAAAAGACCAAAATAGAGATTCAACCAAAAATAATTAATTAAACCACATAAATGATAGAACAATAAATAATCTAAATGTATTCACAGATGGGTCCAAAGGAGAGGAAGGCCCAACTGGTGCAGAATAGTAATACCTGACACGCACATCAATAAGAGCTTTAAATTATCAGAACATACATCAATATTCACAGCTGAACTAGTTGCAATTCTAAAAGCACTAGAAATAATAAATGATAACCCACCTAAAAATGTAACAATCCTGACTGACTCGTTATCATCAGTTCAAGCTATACAAAATAAATATGACAGTCAAAGGCCAGATATAGTAGAAGATATACTACGCATAACAACAAACCTAGTTCAACCATCATAGGCAAGAACTAAAAGATTACTACCTAAACAATAAAATACCATATAAATTAGAAAAGGTTCTGGGTCATGATTTACCATCAGATAGACTAAAACTAATTAAACAGTTTATAACCAGGACTAAAGCTCTAATTTAAAAATCTAACCAAGTCAAAACAAAGTAAGTCATAGTTTGTCGTCAGTCTTTCTATAGGTCTCTTTCCACAGCTTTCAACAAATACAACTGAGGAACGCTCACCACAGGATACAACTGGCAATATGGACAATTTTTGGCATAATCGCACGCACGGTTTTCAAAACTCCCCCAGACATTAGTGTCACTCTTAAATAAAAAGCAATAATGCTGGAAATAAACAGCTTCATACAACTAGCAACATAACATTCTTTTGCAATAACAGGGCGCACGGTTCTCAATTCACCCAGACCACAGGGTCACACTTAGATAAAAGGCATCTTGGCCACAGATAAACATCAACTCGACCTAACAATATAGATAATTATAGTTATAAATAATTCTAGTTATATTAATATATATATATATATATTAATTCTAATAACAGCACGTACGGCTTCCAAACACCCAGACATTTAGGTCACATTTAGATCTTCTTCTTCTTCTTTCGTTCACCTGAAACATGTCTATATCTGTAATTCTGTCTCCTTAATAAAACTCACTGTCCTCTGTAGTTCATACAGTGTCCCATAGAGTTTTGATTCCAGTGTTGTTTCCTCTGGCCAATATGTCTGCCTCAGCGTTTCATACTCAGAACACTCTTGAAGTATATGTTTGGCACTCTGTGCTGCCTGTCCACATGTACACATGGCCGTGTTGCCAATCTTGAACTTTGTATACATGTGACTGCGGAGTCGGCTGTGTCCTGTTCTGAGACGTAGAATTATAACTTGTTCTGGTCTGTTCATAATGTGATAGTCATCTTGTGTTGGTGTTTGTGGCTTTCTTATTGACTTGATCATCTGTTTTTTCTGATGGTAGGTGATTGGTATATCTGGTTGGTCTTCGGCAGCACCTTCCTTAGCCAGTTGGTCTGCTTTTTCATTTCCTGGTATTCCACAGTGAGAGGGTATCCACTGCATGGTAATCCTATACTGGTAAGACAATTCGCTAAGTAGTTTTTCCAAGTCTGTTAGTTTTCCAGACTGGAGAGCTTGAAGCACTGACCTTGCATCTGTCAGGAATACCACAGGCTGTAGGCCAGAGTTGGAGTTCAGCAGTTTTTTAGCTGCCACACTAATTGCCTGGATTTCTGCATCATAATTATTGCAGAATTTTCCTGTCGGTGTTCTGATTGTATCTCTACGCTTGTGTGGATATTCTATATATACACCTGCACCTCCACTCCTCACAGCATTCTGTGCTGACCCATCTGTGTACACTCTGACCCATATATCTTGTGGATATTCCTTATCCAGGAAACTTAGGGTGACTGTCCTTCGCTGCACACTGTTCTGTTCGTCCTCGCTTAGTATTCCTTTCACATGGGTCTGAATGTATATTGGCATTCCATGGCTTTCACTCCACGGGTTTTGTTCTGGTACAGACCTTAAGGGGCTGTCAACTTCAGGTAGGTCTGTAAGTTGTCTACGGAGTCGTTTAGCTTGATGGATAAAGCTGCTCCTTTTCATTCGCCCCATTGCTAGATTTTGGAATCTTTCCTTCATTGGATGACTTGGCATACACTGAAACTTTTCTGCTTGAATTAGTACTTTTGTGTCTCTGCGTTCGCCAATTGTTTGCATTCTTCCCATTTTCTGCATCTCTGCTATGGGTGTTGATTTCATTGCTCCCAACATTATTCTAAGCGCCTGGTTTTGCACTTTATCTAGATCTTGTAATGTGGTGTTTGATGCAGGACACCACGCAGCTGAACCATATTCCAGGTGTGGTCTTATGCCTTGCTGGTAAACTTTACTGAGTATATTTCCACTGGCTCCCCATGTGGTTCCACTTAGTTTTCTCAGGATAGCTAGCTTTCTCCTGGCTTTTGTTGTTGCTTTGTTTATGTGCTGCTTCCATGTCAGCTTATTATCAAAAGTAACTCCGAGGTATGAGGTTTGTTTGTCTTCTTTCAAGATCTCTCCATATATCTTGATATGACCAGCTTTTTGTTTTGGTGAGAGGGTAAAGAGTGTAGTGCTGCACTTATCTGTGTTAATGCTGACGCACCATCTATTAGCCCATAAGGTTAGGGCATCGATAGCTCTTTGTATTTGTTTAGTGGCCACTGTTGCATATTCTTCCGTGCACCAGATCACCAGGTCGTCAGCATACATTGCCACTTTGATCCCGTGTGGTAGTTCAGCAACTAGGTCATTGATGTAAACCAAGAAAAGTGTGGGTGACAGGACTCCTCCCTGGGGGACTCCATGACGCAGTAGAACTTTCTTGCTCTTGTGCTCTTGCGACCATCTAATTGCACCCTGGCTCTTCTATTATGCAGGTATGCTTTTACCCATTTGTACATTCTTGAGCTAACCCTGCAATTTCGCAATTTCTTTAGGAGCCCTTCTTTCCAGACCTTATCAAATGCTTTCCTGAGGTCTATCCATGCTGCTAGTACCAGTTTCTTTTCTTGGAAGGCATCCTCAATCTCTTGGGAGAGGTAGGTTGCCTGATCTTCAGTAGAGTAGCACTGTCTAAAACCTGCTTTCTATGATACCAGAAGGTTTTCACTTTCAAGGTACCACTGAATCCTAAGATTGATAATGCGTTCCATTGTTTTATATAGACAGCTTGTGAGGCTGATGGGCCTGTAGTTGGAGACTGTGTTGCCATCTTTTTCTGATTTGAGGAGAGGTATCATTATTGCTTCTCTCCATGCCTGTGGTACATTACCTGTGGACCAGCTTGTGTTAAAAATCTGCAGTAACTTTGCTCTTGCTGCAATTCCCAGGTTTTTAATCATTTCATTGGACACTCCATCAGCTCCAGGGGACTTTTTCATTTTCAATTTGGATATTGCATGCTCCAGTTCTCTCATTGTGATTGGTGCCTCCATGACTTCAGGTATAGGTACGCCTTGTCCAATGTTTTGCTGGTTCTCTCGAACCTCCTGTTGTTTGTCTGGGCTGACTTTGATGTTATTGTCTTCTGCAAAGGAATCTGCAAAGTAATCAGCTGCATGTTTACCTGTTAAAATGTTTCTATCTTTATAAAGCGTGATCCTGGTATTTCTCCCTGTACCTTCATCATTTAGTTGTTTTACAAGTTTCCATAATTTCCTAGTATCTCTTTCTAGGTTCAGCGACTCTGTTTTTTCTTTCCAGCTGCTCCGTCTGGCTTGTAATTTGGCTCTTTGAAATTTAGCCTTTGTTTGCTGATATTTGTTATGATGTTCTTGGCTAGGTCTGTTCTCAGCCTGCTGTCTAGATGTTTCCATCTCATTTTGCAGCTTTTCCAGTTCATCATTCCAGTAGGGTTTGTAGTTTTTGCGTGCCCCCCTGGGTATGGTTTTACTAGCAGCATGTAGTATACATCTATTAAATTCACTCACTGCTCTATTGATGTCTTTGTCCAAGTTCATGTCCTTAGCTAGAACACTGGTTAAATGCTGGTACATTTTCCAGTCTGCCCTTTTATAGTTCCACCTAGTGAGCGTGCTGCTGTCCTTGGTAAATTCATTGTGGATTTCCAGAAATACTGGTCTGTGGTCACTACCTCCAAGCTGCTTTCCAACAACACGTGTGATGTTCCATTCCAATCCTGGTGAGTGGAATGCCAGGTCTGGTGTAGAGGTGGTGTGCCATGCTCTCGAGTAGAAGGTTGGTGAGTCTGCTGGCTGGTTAATAAGGATGAGATTATTTTCATCCTGCCAGCTCTCAAGTTCCTCACCTCTCTAGTCGATATGATCGTAGCCCCAGCTCTGAGAGTGGCTGTTGAAGTCACCACACACCATAAGTCTCTCTTTGTCTGGAATACATTTAGATAAAAGCTAATACGGCCTGATATAACCAAAATAGACTTCTGTCCTAGGTTGAAAGAATCGTGCCTCAGCTAAGAGGCTTTAATCCCCCATTAAACAAACAAAACAACAAAATTATTAATATGGTATTTATATTAATAAACCATAAAATACGCCAGTAGGCACTAACTGGAACCACGAACCAATCAAAGTTATTCGTGTATTGTCAACATTATCATATTATCGTCTTTTGTTAATAAACTGTACTGTAATGATGAGGGCGATGATTAATTGTAGCATGATTAAAAGTGCATGTAATTATCGAGGGAGTAGGAACTGTGCTGTGTAGTATTGATTCTACATCCTTAAAGTAAAGTACAAAACGACTAAAATCCTGTATCTTCTGCATCCATCTTCTAGTGTGGACTGCCGTCTTTCTATCAGTACTATCTTTCATTCGCCGGTTACTCTTACATTGGTACCGATGCATTTAATCTTACATAGCAAATAAAAGAAAGAAAGCTTCAACAAAAGAAAAACTTCAACCCCCCCCCCCCCAAACTACAAAAAACAAACAACCAATTTCGAGTTTTTTCTTACAATCACCCACCCAAACAAGCAACGTTCCTCTACGAACTCACCTATAAACAATTTTCTCACACACTCAGATTGCACTTCAGACTCTCTCCATGTACCCCGCGGACCCATTCTTCGCATCCACCGTCAGACTTACTTCTGAAAAGGAGCGCTGCTAACGAGCAAATACAACATTATTCCGCTACAACAACTTGCGCCAAGTATTTCAGCACATTTTATTTTCTTGTTTGCATGTTTGACTTCATTATTATGTCTTGTTTTTCTCATTAAATCATAAACTTGTGTAATGAGGTAATATCAAGTAAGAGACAACAATACATCCAAGTTAAAACATCGTGAGAATACGATAAGAATATACACTATCAAACGTGTGAAACGGATTACCTTTACTTGACAACAAGCAGGAGAATTAAGCCGTAGTTAGTTGTTGACGGTCTGCGTGACAGAGGGGATAGTGATACCGTTAATTAATCTCGAATACTGCGAAATAGGTGGGGTTTCAAAACAGGGCGTGGATACAACCTTTTCATTTGGCTCTCTCATGGTAAATTAAATAGTAGAAGATCAGTAATAGTTGAGTTATAAATTACTTTTTTTTCAAGGAAGAATTCTATGGTTGTTACCTGATAAACAGAGTAGGATTCTATTATTATTGTATAAACAGAGTAGGATTATGTTATTACTACAGTATAAACAGAGTAGGATTATGTTATTACTACAGTATAAACAGAGTAGGATTGTATTATTATTGTATAAGTAGAGTAGGATTATGTTATTAGTACAGTATAAACAGAGTAGGATTATGTTATTACTACAGTATGAACAGAGGTTGAAGAGAGGAAAAGCAGCAGGCTGTGACGACATAACAGCTGAAATGATTCAAGCCGGAGACGAAAGCAGTGTTACTATCTTCTATCAGCTATGCAACAAGATCTGGAAAACGGAAACTTGGAAAAAAAAAGACTGGAAACTATCAGTATATATACCAATACCCAAAAGTAGTGATATGAAAATATGTTCAAATTATAGAGAAAACGTCTTAATAAGCCAAGCCAGAAAAATAATACTGCACAGTATAATTAAAATAATACATAACAAAATAGAAGACAAGATTCACGAAGCGCAGGCAGCATTTAGACCACGCAGAGGCACGAGAGATCACATATTTAACATGAGGATAATCATGGAGAAATGTAAGAGAGTATAACATCGTTTACGTGCATGTTTTATAGACTACACCAAAGCATTCGAATGCGTGAGCCACCAACAAATGTGGAAAATAATGATCAATATGGGTTTCACAAAACACATTACACGACTAATAGCAGAGCTGTACAAAGACCAAGAAGCAGCGGTAACAGTGGATGGTGCAAGATCGGAGTGGTTTAATGTACAAAACGGGTTAGGACATGGCTGTATCTTGTGTCCATACGTGTTTAACATCTCTGCGGAAAACATATAAACGTGAAGCAGGAAATAATGAAGCCATTATTCAGACCAATACATATAGGAGGGCTACAAATTCCAGAAATTAGATATGCAAACGACAAATTGATATTCATCATCATCAGGTGCCATGCCGGGTGGCGTAGGCGGTCATGGCTCTCCACAGCTCTCTGTCCACAGTATTATGTATCAAAGTCGTTGTTGTTTCTTTGCCGTGCCAGGTTGTCAAACTGTCTAATATTTTCTCACGTTGTCGCCCTCTGTCTCTGGTGCCTTCAATCTTGCCTGTTGTGATTATGTTCTCTAAACCTGCCTGTCTCATGAAGTGGCCATAAAAAGAAGATTGCCTTTTTCTTATATTGTTGATTAAGGTCCGTTCGCATTTAACTCTTTTAACACCTCTACATTAGTTTTTCTGGCAGTCCATGGTATTCTCAGCATTCTTCTGTAGAGCCACATCTCTGTTGCCTCCAATCTCCCACTTTCCAGTTTGTTTATTGTCCAAGACTCGCACCCATATGTTAGTATAGGGGTTATATAGCACTGCAGAACTCTCTTTCTCACCTCTAATGACAAGGTCATATTACACAGTATATTTTTCATTTTTCTGAATGTTGCTTTTGCCTGTCCTATTCTGCATCTTATTTCTGTTGAACTTCTTCCATCTGCTGTTATAATTGTACCTAGATATTTGAATTGGTGGACCTGTTTTAATACTATATCATTCACTATGATCTTGCAAGGTGTGTTATTTTCTTTCTTTGAAATAACCATTACTTCTGTTTTCTTGATATTTAGGAAGAGGCCTTTCTCTTTGCTTTCTGTGACTACTACTTTAATTAAGTTTTGAAGGTCTTCCTCACTTTTTGCAATCAGAACAGTGTCATCCGCATATCTCAAATAAAATTGATATTAACAACAAAAAAACAAGACCTACTGGATTTCATTAAATCAACTCAGAAATTCAGTGAACAACAAAACTTGTTTTTAAACATGAAAGACACAAAATTATAGCAACCGACAAAACTAAATCAAGACCCAAAATTACGATATAGAACTGCAACCTAGAAGTGTCCTATTTTGATTATTTAGAAACTAATATGCGGATGACTGCGAAATTGAGATTATGAGAAGAACAGCATTGGCGCTGTCATAATTAAAACAGCTAAAGAAGCTATGGCAGGGTACGAACATAAGAACCATGTTGCGTTTACCACGATCATGTGTATTTCCTGTTGCTACATATGGATGTGAAGCATGGACACTAAATAGAACAGTGGCCAAGAGAATAATATCATTTAAATTAAGGTGCTATAGAAGAGTTCTGAGAATACCATGGGCATCAAGGAAAATAAATCAGGAGGTGCTGAGCATTATAAGTGTCCAAGAGGGATGGCTTCTGAACACCATTTCAAAGAAAAGCTAGGTTTATTTCGGTCATGTTAAGAGATATGACTGTATGGATAAAGCGATATTTTAGGGGATGACAGAAGGTAACAGTGGAAAAGGGAGACCAAGACGCCGTTGGACAAAAGACATACATGAATATCTGCACATGTGCCTAAAGTAGGCGGACAGCTTACTTAAGACCGAGGAGAATTCACTATATCCATAAGGAGGACTACGTTCTGGAAGGAATATGTCACGTGATGCACAGAGTAGGATTCTATTATTACTATTACAGTATAAACAGAGTAGCACTATGTTACTATGATTATAGTATAATAATGTAGTATTCTGTTATTATTACAGTATAAACATAATAGGTTTCTATTACTATTATTAATATTATTATTACAGTATAAACATAATATGATTCTATTATTACAGTATAAACATAATAGGATTCTATTATTATTACAGTATAAACAGAGTAGGATTCTATTATTACAGTATAAACAGAGTAGGATTCTATTATTACAGTATAAATAGAGTAGGATTCTATTACTAGGGTTTTAGAAATGGTTGCTGTACTTAGGGTTTCAGAATTTGATATTGTACTTATGGTTTTAGAAATGGTTGCTGTACTTAGGGTTTAAAGATGGTTGATGTACTTAGGGTTTAGAGATGGTTGATGTACTTAGGGTTTTAGAAATTGTTGTTGTTCAGAAAGTATTGACAACCTACTGAAGGTATTTATATTGCCTAGAAAATCACCACAGCCAAAGACTGCTGGATTGATGGTTACGTCCTGAATAAGATATGCTAACAATGTGTGTGTGTGTGTGTGTGTGTATGTGTGATTGAGTGTAAATCATGTAACTACCATTGACACTTCGACATAGCTCTTTCATATTTTGTTCCAGTCCGTCCCAATTCTTATAATTCGGTACCTGTAACGTCCAATCTCTCAGGTATAATCTCACCTGTTAGATTTCTCAGGTATAACCTCGCTAGAACACTCAAATGAATGTCTCAACGCGCGTGTTCTGGGGAGCCGAAAGAATAGCAACAATGTCGATCTCCCATGCATAACGTAGGAGACAACTAAGGTGGATATGAGGAGGAGTTGGTTATTCCATCCTATATAAGGTTAAAGTGACAAAGACGACATGCCAAAGTCGGATGTGTCAGACCAATAGGCACATATATCGCAGCAAAGCGGTAAACAATTACACAATATGTTTTGTTCTCTGTACTACATCCTTCTAATCTGCAGGAGTTTGAGAAGGGAGAAGAAGAATTTCTCAAAATGGACAACGCGTTCTGTTTTTATTTTCCATCCTCGTGTATTACACACGTCCACAAGAATCGTCTGACACACAGAAAATCTGGCCAGCTTTCAGTTTCCTGTTTAAAAGGAAATCCTTGCCCTCACTAAGTAGAACATCCGAAACGGTTATGTGGTGCTTCCGACTGTCAACTAGAGAAATTTCCATTAACTTTTCTTCGTTTGATTTGACTACAACTAGAACATTCTACTATGTGTCTTGAAACCACATAAAGCTGACTTTTCTGCGCATCTTCCATTTCCTGTAATAAATTATGTTACAAGCTTTTTATGACAATTTGTGACACCCTCCCTCCCCCCTGTCAACAGAGAGTCAAGAATTCATGGACCCCCTTTTGGACTGCCTAATTTTACACACGTTTGACACACACCTCCTCCTTCTTAAAAAAAATAATTTGCGGAAAAAGTATTTAAAAGATTACATAAATTTCTCCCGAAAACTCCCGAAAGTAATGGCAACCTACGGGAATATTGTGCCAAGAAATTTCCAATGGATTAACCGATTAGATACTTAGAATATCATGGAAGGATAAAATAAGAAGCTCAGATATTATAAACACACTGAATATTCCAGAGTGTTGGTTACTAAACACAATAAAACTACGCCTGTTTGGTCATATAAAGAGACATAACTGTTTAGAAAGACAAATAATGGAGGGAAGAGTACCTGGGATGAGGAGAAGGGGCAGACCAAGAAGACGATGGACTGACGACATTAAAGATAACATGAATACATCGCTAGAAAATGCAAGCCACATCGCCCAAGACAGAGAGAGGTTCAGAGAGTTCATTGGGAAGACAACGTTCTGGAAGGAATACGTCACATGACACACATACATTTTTCAGATTTTTCGCAAAAAAAGTATTATCAAACTCAACCAACGTAATTAATATATACTCTTTGTTTTTCTGATGTTGACGTTTACTCAACCTCTACCTCCTCCCCCCCCTCACTACTCTCCCTTGCCAACTGTTGTCAAACTTTATCAGACCTACTCTCTCTCTCTCTCTCTCTCTCTCTCTCTCTCTCTCTCTCCCCATTGTGGGTAATTTACGGACACTCCAAATAAACCTGAAACAGTATTTGTCTATTTATGGTAAGATACTATAAAAAACTAGCATGCCCATTTTCCAGGTTGTTCTGATACACAATTCTGGGTAAACAAGACATTTTCCTAAAATCCCCCCCCCCCCTTTGTCTCTAAATGGCACACACAGAACGCAATTTTCATCGTCTGTCATGTCTGCGGATAAAAACGAAAGCCGGCTGTGTTTTGGTTGATTGCTGATTGAAAACTGTATTTTGGTTGGTTGATTGTTAATTCAAGAATCTATTTTGGTTGGTTGGTTGATTGTTTATTCAAGTCTGTATATCTGCAATAGTCATGCCGCCTCTTTTCAATAATCTTGTAATATCTCACATGCTTTAGCATTTTATTCACGGTTGTTCTCTATTTTTCACCTTATATAACACTGCCTTTCTATTCACAATTTAATATTTCCCACCTTATATAACTGTCGTTCTACTCACAACGAATTTCTCGCATTCTATAACAATATTTCTATTCGCGAGAAATTCTATTTCCAACTTTTTGTAACACAATCCCACTTGTCTGCTAGTGTACAGCAGTGTCACACCTCACGGACAACAACCTTGGCTAGTCGGCTGAACTACGTAACGCTCTTCATGAATGTACACACCAATGGTGGCGAGAAGGCGGGAATTGTATTCTCGACAACAGCTTGGAAGATGGAAAGACCCCGCATTGTGCCGAGGGCGCATCAAGGACGGTAAGTGATAAGCAACCAGAGCCGTCCTCAGAAAGCAATGGAAAACTACTGGTATAATTCTAAGAAACGCACAAATAAGAACAAAAGGCAGACCAAGACTACGATGGAAACAGGATAGCGAAGACCTTATGAACATGCCACTGGAAGAGGCAGCTCGCATAGAACCGAGTAGCTTACAGACTGGCAGTGAGAACAACGTTCTGTAAAGAACACGTCACATAGATTGAATGATTGATAACATCATCTTCCAATTCTCAATTTTAAATTTCCCAACAACAACAGCAACAACAAAAGCAACAACAACATCATCACCAACAGCAACATCAACAACAACATCATCACCAACAGCAAAATCAACAACAACAACACAAACAACAGAAACAACACCAACAGCAGCAACAACACCAACAACAGCAACAACAACAACACCAGAAACAGCAACAAAAACAGCAGCAGCAACAACAACACCAACAACAAAAACAACACCACCATAAACAGCAATAAAAACAGCAGCAGCAACAACAACAGCAACATCAAATAACCAACAGCAACAACAACAGCAGCAACAACATCAACAACAATAATACCAAAAACAACAACAGTAACAATAACAACAACAACACAAACATCAACACAAACATCAGCAACAACAACAACAACAGCAGAAGCACCAACCACAACAGCAACAACAGCAGCACTAACAACACCAACAGAAGCAGCAACAACAACAACATCAACAACAACAATAACAACAGCAACAATAAGAACAACAGCAGCAACAATAACAACAACATCAATACCAAAAACAACAACAGAAACAGCAACAACAACATCAACAACATCCGCAACAACAACAGCAGCAACACCAACCACAACAGCAACAACAACAGCAGTAATTTATTGTTCTTATTCACCTTAACTATTAAGCTTCAGCTACCTACTGCAAAAAATGTATTAAATTCTGGATTAGTTTACATTGTCACGTCCTCTCCCTCTCTATCCCGAGATTCAGGGATCAGAGAGCATCAGTCGATGCTTTAAACAGTTTGTCTATTCCAAGACTTGGTCTCTCAAGGACTGTCTTATTCTGTCTTTTCATAAGATCTCGGGTTCTTCTGAATGTCAGAAACAATGTCTCTTGAATTTCAATGAGTGTCGCTGTACCAAATACTCTCATATTCTACAAGGGCTACTTTGTCAACTCTATTGGTTTTGTTCTATTTTGATCTAATGGCGTGGGATTTTATGACCATGTTCTTTGTCTGATTACAACAATCAATCATTCAATCAATAAACCCATAACCCTTCAGGGTCGTAGGGGTATCACATTGGATGCTTCAGCACACAGAGTCCTCCAGCGAATTCAATCCTCAGCGATGCGGATGAGTGTGGAAATATCGTGCCCTGTCCATTCCTTGATGGTGTATGTCCATGTCTTTATTTTATCTCCTCTGCTTCTTCCACCCTCGACAGTTCCCTGCAGTATTGTTTTTGACAATAAATCGTGCCTGCATACATGTCCGAACCATGCTAGTTTTCACTATTGAAAGAAATGGCTCCTGGACACCTGCACATAACAATACCTTCCAAGTAATCAAACATGTTTCTATGTTGTAACAAACCGGACAGGATATCAATGTCAAGCCAAGTGACATTCATTACAGAACGTTGTTTTCATCGTGGACACTCCGAACGCTTCTTTGTCCTGGGCAAGCATGCCTGGATTGGCCAGGGATATGTTTATATACTCTTTGATATCATTGGTCCATCGTCCTCTTTATCTTTCTCTCCTTATACTTCCTGGAGATCTGCCTTCAAAAATCTACCTCTTCTTATCATCGTGTCTCTTTAAATGTCCCAAAAAAAAACCAACAACATGTAGCTTCCATCTTATGATTGTATTTAGAAGCCACCCTTCATTTAAATCAGTATTTTCAAAACTTCTATGTTCTATGTTCTTCTTTTTCCCTGTTCATGATGTTCGTAGAATCGTTCTCTATCGCGTCATTCATAATGGATACACTGAGCAGTGATATTAAATGTAGCTGATTTAAATAAAATATTTCTTGTCTGTACTATTTACTTTAATATTTCCTCTCACTTGTGATTTCCAATGGTCATCTGGTTTTTTCCCCCTGTAATAATGGCTATACATCTAGTCCGATATTGCTTATGTATGGAGCGGTTTGTTTTGTTGTAGATTCCTAATCTATGATTATTTTCGCATCGATCCTAAGCCCTGGAAATTTTTAAAAAAGTGTAATTTAAAAAAAAACACGTTATATATAGGCCAAACCACCCGGTATGAGCTCGATGCAGTCGACTTGAGATGGTCTTTATTTCTTTCGTGATATCCTCATTTCTGTTTCATATACAAGCCGTAAACTATACCTTCCAACATTTTATTCAATGCACATAACATCAGGCAATGTTGTCTATGTTATAGCATTTCCTAGACGTCAATAATGTCAATGTTTGTTCAGTAGCCATTAGATCATGTTGATTCTTTGCTAAATCAATATGTTGAAGATGTCAACAAATGTCTTGGAAAAGTTCAGTCGGAACAATGATTATCTTCTCTAATTAGAATGTATTTTTGCTTTCTGGAAAATGAAACTTGCTCAGAAACAAGTACACTGGATTATTTCACAGAGGGGTGAGTTCAATTTTCTTAACGTAAACTCTTCAGTCGAACCAGTTGGAGAAGATAAATTTAGCGAGGAGGATGGATGCTCCCTCACCCCAAGTTAAAATGTAAAATTGATGTTTAGTTCTGAGAGGGGTTTAACAGATGGTTGGAACTGTTTATGATCAAATTTTTGGTATAAAACAGATTAGTTGCCTAGCACACAGAATCACGATAAATGATCGTTCTCTATTTGTTTCCGTTTCTAATACAGATAGATGGATATCGTGAGACCATCTCTGTATTTTAATGTATTTTTTGTGTCTATTTTGTGTGTGTACGCCATCAGATCAAAGACTTTTTACCCTCAAATATCCGCATCGTCGATAAATATGCATCGCTTGAGAACTATGTGTGTTGATATATCCAATGTGGTGTCCATACGACCCTAATGGGATCAGAATCTATAAATAGATAATATATAGATAAAATAAATACGTTTGGTAGGTTGCTATTACTTTCTGAACGGTCAGTGTGTACAATTATTTGTGATGAGGATGAATACCTGGTACCGCTGGTCCTTGAAAAAGAGCTTTGTACTTCAACACAAAGTCGGAAATCCTACATTGCACATCTAGTCAATTAAGTACGCACATGTGTTGTTGCACATGTGTTGTTGCACATGTGTTGTTGCACATGTGTTGTTGCACATGTGTTGTTTACTAAGTCGAAAACATTAAAAAGTAAACAACAATAACGACTGTAGACATGTCTTTTGGGCGAGGTTTACCTAGAAAAGGATCAGTGTACATAGAACAGGATCGGTGTGCCTAGAACAGGATCAGTGTGCCTAGAACAGGATCAGTGTACCTAGAACAGGATCAGTGTGCATATAACAGGATCAGTGTACCTAGAACAGGATCAGTGTGCCTAGAACAGGATCAGTGTAACTAGAACATGATCAGTGTACCTAGAACAGGATAAGTGAACCTAGAACAGGATCAGTGTAACTAGAACAGGATCAGTGTACTTAGAACAGGATCAGTGAACCTAGAACAGGATCAGTGAACCTTGAACAGGATCGGTGTATCTAGAATAGGATCGTTGTATCTAGAACAGGATCAGTGAACCTAGAATAGGATCAGTGAACCTAGAATAGGATCAGTGAACCTAGAATAGGATCAGTGAACCTAGAATAGGATCGGTGTATCTAGAACAGGATCAGTGAACCTAGAACAGGATCGGTGTATCTAGAATAGGATCAGTAAACCTAGAATAGGATCGGTGTATCTAGAATAGGATCGGTGTATCTAGAACAGGATCAGTGAACCTAGAACAGGATCGGTGTATCTAGAATAGGATCAGTGAACCTAGAATAAGATCAGTGAACCTAGAATAGGATCGTTGTATCTAGAACAGGATCAGTGAACCTAGAACAGGATCAGTGTATCTAGAACAGGATCAGTGAACCTAGAATAGGATCGTTGTATCTAGAACAGGATCAGTGAACCTAGAACAGGATCAGTGTACCTAGAACAGGATAAGTGAACCTAGAACAGGATCAGTGTAACTAGAACAGGATCAGTGTAACTAGAACAGGATCAGTGTACCTAGAACAGGATCAGTGTGCCTAGAACAGGATCAGTGTGCCTAGAACAGGATCAGTGTACCTAGAACAGGATCAGTGTGCCTAGAACAGGATCAGTGTGCCTAGAACAGGATCAGTGTGCATATAACAGGATCAGTGTATCTAGAACAGGATCGGTGTACCTAGAATAGGATCGGTGTATCTAGAATAGGATCGGTGTATCATGTATAGGATCGGTGTATCATGTATAGGATCGGTGTATCATGTATAGGATCGGTGTATCATGTGTACGATCGGTGTATCATGTACGTGTAATTCTTGTCTTGATAAATTTGATGATTTTGTGTAAAAAACCGTTAAATATGAAATTGAATTCCGAAGCAAGGGATTTATACACTCCCCTCCCCCAATATCTACGGGCTTGATAATAATTAGCACAATCATTAACACAATCATTAGCACAATCATTAACACAATTATTAACACAATTATTAACACAACTATTAACACAAGCAACACAATTATTAACACTATCAATAACACTATCAATAAAACAATCATTCTTTCGTGTGTTGCCAGGGCCAGAAAGGGGAGCAAAGAAAAGCAACACTGTTTACCTTCCACGCATGTCGTAAAAGGCGACTAAGGAGGTTATGGAATGGAGTTGGCTGTTCCATCCAATATAGGGCCAGTGACCGAAAGCCATGCTGAAGTCGGATGTGTCAGACCGAAATGCGCAGATATCGCAGCACTGCTGTAAACTATGACACAACGAATTCCGTTCTCCGGACTACATCCTGCTAATCTGCTGGAGTTTAAGAACGAACGCAGAAGAAGAAGACGAAGAAAACAATCATTAACACAATCAACACAGTTATTAACACTATCAAGAACACAATCATTAACACTATCAATAAAACAATCATTAACACAATCATTACCATCACTCATACAATAAAACACACTCAGTGTATCACCCACCTTCAGCGGCAACTGTAGCTATCATGTTTGCATCTAAACAGCTGTTTCATTTATGCACTCTTGTTAATTTCTTCCACAACGGTGCTTAGAATCTGCCAAAGTCACTCCAGTTACCGAAATACGTTGTAAAACACACACATCAACTATTATATTACTTAATATTGTCTTGTCTCGGCACCGAGTGTATTACTGCAAGATAACTACTTTGAAGTAATGATGATTGGTATAATTGGCGCTAACGCTTGAACCTAATTACTGCCTTTGTGTTACACTCTACAGCAAAAATATAATAAATAATGAAAGTAATTATTTCTAATTTTTTAAGTCATCTTTTTTTAGATTTTTATGTATGTAAAAAGGTGCAAAAGTTATAAAGGATTGACTTGATTGTATTTGTTTTTTCATTCTGTACTCAATCCATGGACATCCGTTTCTACAAGGGCCGTGCGATCTAATCAAACACAGATAGCTTCGCTCATTTTCGCTGATTCGTTCTTTTCGTTGGACACTTATACAATTGTGTCACCAGCCAATAAAATCGTGTATTAGATTTAAATTCGTATCTCAGTAGAATAGCGCGCAGCCTTTCCAGAGTATCACCCAAAGCACGTAATGAGTGTATGATGATCTTTTGTATAAAACCGTTAAATATGAACTGATTTTATCTATGACAAAGTGGGGTTTATTTCCACAACCCATAGAAAGCCTCAATGCACTCCTTCAAAGGGAAAAATTCAGTTGCGGAAAACAAGTATAGGGAGGCTTCTCTTTTCTGGAGACTCAACCTCACTTCATCTATGTAATTACGTTTGCCTTTGTGGTATGACATTTAGAGAGTTCAGCATCGCATTTTTTTTTAAATCTGGGGAAATCGGATAAGATACTGCCCTTACCCAAGCACTAGCTGCCCAACGTGTACATGGTAGTCTGACTATGAATATATGCCACATGGAGTGTGTTTTAGAACAAGTCTATACAAGACGTGATCATTCTCAGAGACATTGTATAATTAGGGATATATGTGTGCAGTCCATGGCTGGGATGAGTAAACCATGGCTGAGTAAAACATGGCTGAGTAATCCATGGCTGAGTAAACCATGGCTGAGTAAATCATGGCTGATAAAATCATGGCTGACTAAACCATGGCTGACTAAACCATGGCTGAGTAAACAATGGTTGAGCAAATCATTACTAGGTAAATAATGACTGAGTAAACCATGACACAACACTTTCCTTTCTCCGAATTATATTAAGCTAAATAGCAAGATTTTGAAAACAATCGCAGAAGATGAAGAAGCGTCTTTAAGTGACCTACTTCTTAGCTTTCATTGGACGAAGTTTTGCAGCAGCGAGTGCTCTTGAATCAGTTGTTCGGTTACGCACGTAGACACGTGAACATGGTCTCGCTTGTAATCTTTTCAAGCGTACTGTTGGTCTAAAATGTTTGAAAATGCACACAGTTTATCCCAAATTATATACTTATACCATTTTCGTCAAATTTACTTTCGAAAATTACTTCAATCAAATGTTAAATTTAAAGGAAGGAGAAGTGATTACAACAATAAATACAATAGAAGAAGCCAATGAACCACACATCCTGAAATCCGAAATTGAAGACATAGTAAAGCATGCACCACATAACATAGCACCAGGAATAGACTGCATACCATACCTATATAACTAATAAAAATGCTAACAGTGACAGGTATAAAGTGGCTACACAGCGACTATCACAACCATATCACAGTTCAATGTGATATGGAAGACACAAAAGACACCACAGGAGGGGAATACGGCGGTGATTGTTCCCATCTGGAAGAAAAAAGGCAGTAAGAGGGTTTTGCACAAAGTATAGAAACAAATCACTCTTAAGCCACATTGGAAAAATCTTTAACAAGATACTAGAGAGAAGGATGCGCGCATACATAGAACCACAGCTCAACAACACACAATTAGGCTTTCGGAAAAATAAAAGCTGTATAGAAGCAATCTTCGCCTTCAAACAACTTTCAGAAAGAGCGACGGGACATAACCAAGATTTATATCTGGCTTTCGTGGATCACAAGAAAGCTTCTGACAGAGTGGATAGAGCACAACAATGGATAACACTACAGATATACAGAGTCCCCCAACATCTAATAAGCCTATGTCAGAGGATATACAATAGTCAATGCGCAGTAAGAACGAGTGCAGGTACATCGGATAATTTCCAAATTCTCTTGGGAGTGAGACAGGGATGTGTACTATCCCCCGTATTGTTCATAAAATGCATAGATCACATTTGGTTGTTGGGGTTGAGGGGGAGAGGGGGGGGGGCTAGCCAAGTCCCACTAATTTAATGACAGAACGCATCTACATGCAGATTACAATGCCCTAGTATTCGTTCACACACACAAAGAATGCATTATTCTCTATCTTTCCTTCCACTAAGACTAAAATTGTGAAATATATAACAAAAATAGACAATCCCGCAAAGCTCAACATCAAACAAGAGTGATTAGTATTGGAAAAATTGGATTTAATCATTAACGTTACGTGCACAATATGATTAGCAGTATTGAAGACAAAAATATCTTGTTTATTAAGATCAAACACAATAGTTGCGCATCTCGAACATGTTGTTCTCATCTTAGCTGTCTGGAAAGAGTTAAAAAAAAGAGTTTTAGTCAATTTAACAAAACATTTCAAAAGACGACTTATATTTGAGAACAGTCCAGAGAATGTAGAATTTATATTTCAGATGAGACAGGAGCTATTTTTAGTTTTTAATGAAAAAAATATAAATATTTGGTTAGTATTTTAAAATTGTGACGGCAACCACGGCCGTAGATATGATCTCTTAAATCTCTTAGATAAAAATCATTCGCCTATTTTAGGGTGTCAGATTAGGGTGTCAGATTAGGGTGTCAGATTGGGGTTAAAATTAGGGTGTCAGATTAGGGTGTAAAATTAGGGTGTCAGATAGGGGTGTAAAATTTGGGTGTCAGATTGAGGTGTAAAATTATGGAGTCAGATAGGGGTGTAAAATAAGGGAGTCTGATTGGGGTTTAAATTAGGGTGTCAGATTGGGGTATAAAATTAGAGTGTCAGATTAGGGTGTCAGGTTTATGGTGCCAGGCTAGGGTGCAATTTAGAGTGTCAGATTATGGTCTCATATTGAGGTTTCAGATTGGACGCGGTCAGATTAGGTGGTCAGATTAGTGTGTCTATGAAGTCCGCATTATTTTGCAGTGGATTCCTAGCCACTCAAACAGACCTGGCAACGACAAGGCAGAAAGGGTAGCAAAGAAGGGAACGCAACAAGAACATATATAAACGCAAACAACCATGCACACAGTTAAACTTATGCTGAAATCTGTGAACAAAGAACATTGGATGAACATATGGGCTACGGGAAACACTGGGAGGGAAATCCATAAATATATGACCAGCCCAAATCCTAAAGACAACATCAACCTCCTGGGAAGGAAGGACCAGAGTATCATCTTCAGTCTGCGCACACAACATGTACAGCTTAATCATCTGAACAGAATACAACACACACCAGGGTGCCGGATGTGCACTCATCCCTATGAAACTGTTGACCATCACCGGTTTTAATGCCCAGCGCTGGATGGCATCAGGAAAATGCTTCTCCCTCCAGGGCCAGATAAATGGAACACATTATATAGAACAAAACAACAGCTCGCAAACACATGCATATGTCACATAATGGCATTGGGTCAAAGGGCATGAGCCCATGGACCGCTGGATCAGCGACAAACCAACCAACCATTAGGGTATCAGATTTGGGGGGGGGGGGGGTCAGATTCGGCGGGTGTCAGATTAAAATCTTAGATTAGGGTATCAGGTTAGGGTATCAGATTAGTGTGTCAGATTAGGGTGTCAGATTAGGGTGTCAGGTTAGGGTGTCACCTAATTCTTTTAATGTAAGAAAATGTGATGACTAATTGCCAACGTTTTGAGAAACATTGCTAAGGGAGAAGGTTTTGTGCTTTGTTTGCTTTTTATTATCCTTTTGACCGTTTCTAGCGTTAGAAGTCATGCTCCTATTAGCTAGTGGGGTTGGGAGTGGGGAGAGAATGACACATATATAGAGAATAGACCTCATCCATTATCCACGGGTCTGACTACAACTGAAAACGCGTTTTGTTAATATATGAACAAGCTTGATAATCCATGTCCAAGTTAATATATGAACAAGCTTGATAATCCATGTTCAAGTTAATATATGAACAAGCTTGATAATCCATGTTCAAGCACTTTGTGGTCTTTCAGCAAAATCATATCAGTTGTTCCATGTACTTTCCTGAAAACACTTTGGCTTTCGGGTAAAAACCTCCATGAGATGAAAGATTGTTCAAAAGGATTCTGGCAACCATCTTCCCTGCAATGGACAGTATGGAAACGACTCGACAGTTATTGCAGGATTGGCGGTTTCCTTTGCGTTTATGCCTGTATCATGCATTCAATTTTGTGGAATAGTTTCACATTTCAACAAGTGTTGGAAAATTATATGACGTCGTCTTTTTACCACCATACTTATATATTTCGACTGAATCGGAAACATGTGCTTTTCCAGTAGAACGCCGGTGAATTGCTTTTCAAATTTACTTCAAAGTAGGGGTGTCATCTAGCACTTAATTGAGAGGAACCTGGTGTAGTCAATAGGCTCTTCATTTATTGATGATGGATTATTCAAAATGTGCTCGAAGCGTTCTACCCAGTGTTGAAGAATTTTGTCTTTACGATTAGTTGAATTTCATTTCATTAAGATGGGAAATGAAGCTGACAAGATTGGGCTGTATAACGTTTTAAGTTTTTAAACGTTTTAAAATGTTTTTCATCCATATAATAACTTTAGCTTTGGTAGGCGATGATCTTTCAATGCTGACCATCTGTCCCGACTAGCGTGTCCGCGCTACAATCAACATTGTGTGTATACTTACAGACTTAGGTCTCATCAGTATGTCACATTCTGGTATTTTATCCCATCAGCGGATGTTGAGCATCTTACAAAGGCAGCTTAGGTGGAATAGTTTAGTATTCTAGCATATCTTGCATAATACTGTCCATGTTTCACATGCATAAAGGCGTGACGATACTACTGCTGTCTGATAAACTATGATTTCGGTTGTAGTTGTTATTCCCCATCTGTCCTATACGTTTTTTCGTAGTCTTCCAAATGCGGCACTAACTTTCGCTATTCTGTTACCTCAATGTCGATATTTACATCTTGTGAGGTAGTGCTGACCAGGTAGATGAAACGACTCTTTGAAGCTCTTCTTCTTTGATCCTTGTATTGGAATTTAAGTGTGGTTTATTTGGTGTGGGTTGAAACATAACATGTTTTTTTTTTAAAATATTGATGGTGAAATAATCCATCTATGTTAACTGTTTCAAATGCTTTTGTGAGGTCAAAAAATATTGTGAAAAGTTCCCGTTCGTGTTCTAGGATTTATTCTTGGAGTTGACGCGCAGGAAAAATCATATCCTATATCGCCTGTATGTTATCGTGGCCCGAAAGGGGAGCAAATAATAGCAACACTGTTTACCTTCCATGCATGTCGTACGAGGCGACTAAGGAGGTTATGGGATGGAGTTGACTGTCCCATCCCATATAGGGTCAGTGACCCAATGTCATGCTGAAGTCGGATGTGTCAGGCCAAAAGGCGCAAAGTCGCAGCAGTGCTGTAAACCATGCCACAACGCATTCTGTTCTTCCGACTACATTCTGCTGATCTGCAGGAGTTTGAGAACGAACGCAGAAGAAGAAGAAGAAGAAGATATCCAATATCCCGCGACCAGCACGAAAACCGCACAGAATTTCAGGTAGAAGTTCATCTGTGTGAGTGTTTGTGTAAGTCGGTTCAGCATTACACGAGCTAGTATTTTACCAGCTATAGATAGCAGTGATATTCCCCGGTGGTTGTCACACTGTTTATTTTCCATTCCTTTATATATGTATGGCCGTTTGCTTCTTGCAGACGGTCATTTAGCAATAAGAAGAAGAAGCAATCTGTTGAATATTTTCTCAAGAATATGACTTTTCAAGTGATCGTATCACAGCAACGGACGATTCTTGTTTGCGTCCTTCTCTTTTTTTCTTCCATATCTTTAAACATATTATTTCTGATCAATGATGCTCCCGCACGCAGGTTCTGCCTCCATGCATCCCGAGTTTCGGCCGTGTTTTCCCAGTTTTTTCTATTCTATATGGAAACCTTTCATTGCGAATTTATAGATGTCTTGATATATCAGCATTGGACTACCGTGGGCCATACATTAATATAATATTTGATGTACCATTTTATAATTATAATTTTTAGCTTGTTTGTAATATGCTTAGATGTTAACATTTTTCTCATGTCATTGAAAAAACGTTTAGCCACTCCTATTCTCCTTTTAACTTAAGTTTCACATATGCCACTATTTGTTATTACATGTCCATGCTTACTCCTACAGTAAAACAGTGAAAGCTAATTAATTCTTGATTACATTTAATCACCTAAGATTTAGACATTGCTTAAACTAATCAATACAACACAATCTGCGTATCACGTGGGAGAATAAACAATATCCTTGAATACACTCTCCGGTTTCACAAAATCAACAAAACGTGTTAGCTCTCCAAAAGTGAAAACAGTTTCCTCGTCGATGTTCCCACTTTCTCCTGTGTGTGTCCGCGAATTGTGACTCCCGCCATATAAACCGACAGCCCTAACTCTTGCAGAGATTAGAGTACTCGACAAAATAAAGAGCCGCAACTGAAAATAGACGCTGACCGTGCCAAATTTCAACAGTCGCACGGCACATATCTTGTGATTTTGTTTTATAATATTGTATTGATTTAGACACCTTGCAACCGACTATTGTTCTCCCTCTCTCTCTTTCTCTCTCTCTCTCTCTCTCTATATATATATATATATATATATATATATATATATATATATATATATATATATATATATATATATATATATATATACATCTATTTTCCTTTGACGTTGAAGTTAGCTCATAGGGTAGAGGTCAGATCTCTCCAATTCTGTCTGCTTAAAGCTATTCTGTGCAGTTCTTGAATATAATGAATAATATATATATATATATATATATATATATATATATATTCAATATGCGGTACATACCGGACAGTAGTGATCACTTTTTAACGAAACAAACACGTATCTTATGTAAAGAAACGAAGTATAGATAAAGACGAATTTCACAGTAGAAAGACTACTGGAGGAATCAGTGATCTGCCCGCTACACACTGAGAGGCCCGCTCCCCCCTCCCCTCGCTTTGATGAACCTGGGGAACGGGGGGGAAGCTCTCAGTGCGTATCGCACAGATCGATGCAAAACTATCGACTTCTTAATATGAGTGAAACGAGGTTACTTAAGCTGAATTAAACTACGAATAATCTTTAAAAAAATGAAATCTAGCCTCTATAATGAACCCAATTATATAGTCATTTATATTGCTGGCTACACTATGTCTTAAGTATTGTGGGTATTTAACGTGACGTTTTGACACTACAAGTTTTCAGAAAAATCGTAACAACACTACTGTTCATGGCAATCGCGTAATGGGCAACGTTGCTCACAAAGAAATGATGCTTATCCTATTCAGAACATAACCATAAACCTAGAATTTTGTGGCTATAATGGTTTTCTTGGCAATATTAATATGTGTTCATTAGTTTACCATTGTTTTATGAACGGTCAAGATTCGTAGTTGCATGCAGTGGATTTCAACTTGGTAACTTGGCTGTAAAAGACAAGTTGTGTACCGCTCCCCCATGGAACGAACACCTTAAGTGTCAAAAAATCCAACTCACAGCTGAAGTTATTAAGTCATCATCATCCTGTGTCAAGAGTTTTCTGCCCACAGCTAAAGGGACTATTTTATCCTCATCATTGATACTACCCTTGATTCAGAATGTGCCCCCCCCCCCCACAATTGTTTTTACATTACATATACATTATAAATAGAATGTGTTTTCCTCAAATGTTTATCTTTTGACTCCAGTATAGCTGTTGTTGTTATTCTACGTCCATTCTCTAACTCCTGTAGATTAACAGGATGTAGTCCGGAGAACGGAATGCAATCTGTAATGGTTTGCAGCTTTGCTGCGATATCTACGTCTTTCGTCCTGACACATCCGGATTCAGGATGGCTTCAGTATCACTTTGACCCTATGTTTGATGGGAAAGTCAACTTCATAGCAAAACCTTTTATTTGCCTCTTACGCCATAAATGGAAGTTAAGAATTGTTCCTATTCTATGCTTCCTTTTCGAGCCCAGTCAAGACATGGACGAATGTAGGTGTTGTGGTAAAATAATATTGCTTCAAACAATCATACAGATCTTCAAACTTCAGCAATATTGTTTCAGTCATAAATATCTGCAAAAAACTAGCAATGTTGCTTCAAACAATCATAATGATCTGAAAAGTGTATCAATATTGCTTTAAAATATCATAAAGATCTGCGTAAAACTTCGGAAAATCTGAATCACCAGGAATATTAAGAGAAACATGAATCTGGCGATGTAAAATTCCACCACTCTGTATGTGGAAGAAAGAGACAAACTCATACTCCATCGAGATTCTATATTCGTCATCATTATTATTCTTCATCTTATGACAGAAAACACGGGACATCTTCTTATGATAGAAGAAACTAGACATCTTCTTATGATAGAAGACACTAGACATCTTCTTATGATAGAAGACATTAGACATCTTCTTATGATAGAAGAAACTAGACATCTTCTTATGATAGAAGACACTAGACATCTTCTTATGATAGAAGACACTAGACATCTTCTTATGATAGAAGACACTAGACATCTTCTTATGATAGAAGACACTAGACATCTTCTTATGATAGAAGACACTAGACATCTTCTTATGATAGAAGAAACTAGACATCTTCTTATGATAGAAGACACTAGACATCTTCTTATGATAGAAGACACTAGACATCTTCTTATGATAGAAGACACTAGACATCTTCTTATGATAGAAGACACTAGACATCTTCTTATGATAGAAGGCACTAGACATCTTCTTATGATAGAAGAAACTAGACATCTTCTTATGATAGAAGACATTAGACATCTTCTTATGATAGAAGACACTAGACATCTTCTTATGATAGAAGAAACTAGACATCTTCTTATGATAGAAGAAACTAGACATCTTCTTATGATAGAATACATTAGACATCTTCTTATGATAGAAGACATTAGACATCTTCTTATGATAGAAGACACTAGACATCTTCTTATGATAGAAGAAACTAGACATCTTCTTATGATAGAAGACACTAGACATCTTCTTATGATAGAAGACACTAGAGATCTTGTTATGATAGAAGACACTAGACATCTTCTTATGATAGAATACATTAGACATCTTCTTATGATAGAAGACATTAGACATCTTCTTATGATAGAAGACACTAGAGATCTTGTTATGATAGAAGACACTAGACATCTTCTTATGATAGAAGAAACTAGACATCTTCTTATGATAGAATACATTAGACATCTTCTTATGATAGAAGACATTAGACATCTTCTTATGATAGAAGACACTAGAGATCTTGTTATGATAGAAGACACTAGACATCTTCTTATGATAGAAGAAACTAGACATCTTCTTATGATAGAAGACATTAGACATCTTCTTATGATAGAAGACACTAGAGATCTTGTTATGATAGAAGACACTAGACATTGTTGACATAATGCTTGTCCACAACGAGTATACGAGAATCAACAAAAGTGTCTCTCTAACAAATACATAAATAAAATATTTTAGACACATTAAAGGACATGACATGAAGTCGAGGAGTGGCGCAGAGCAAGAGACATAGGATGTTGGGAGACCGCTGCAGCCAAATTTATTGTGGAGAAGGCAATATATTAACATTATATTGGAGCGCATGGCCGTGTGGTTCGACCGGCGTTCTCTGACCCGGCGTGGATGAGGTCCCAGGTTCAATCCACGATTGGGATATAATTTTTTTCATTCGTAGGTGCAATCAAAATCCTTCATGTACATGTCGCAGCGTCTGCTATGGCATAGCGGCCTTTATTTCCACAGCCCATAGAAAGCCCCCTTCACAGCAGTAACGAAAGTTTTTATTTTATTGGATATAATTTTTTAATATTTTATATTTAAAAAATAAAATAAAATAACAGACATGAATTTGAAGAAGCAAAAACATCATTTATAAATCACTGTTGTTAATGCAGAAACAACGAAATGCGATCAATGTGAATCACGGGTAATTAGTTAGTCGTCAGATCATCATCATGACATTCTGGATTAATCCGTAGATGTTCCAATCTCATGTGAGTATGTCCTGCAGCATGTCCTACAGCATGTCCTGCAGCATGTCCTGCAGCATGTCCTACAGCATGTCCTACAGACTGTTCCTGGTCAGTGTTGTTTTATTCCTATATGTCGTTCACCTTGGCACCCCCAAATCACTGCTGGCATCACTCAATTTGAAAAAGAAAGAACACTGCGGGCAATTTACAATCGACGGAAGCGGAAGGACAAATCCAAAACACTATACACTCTTGCATGCACTGCAATATAACTTTTCCGGCACGTATCGGACCCGTAGGGCATCTACAAACTAACAAAAGAAATAAGACAATTACAAATATTTTGTTGTTTTTCTACTTGTTAATCACAATTATTATTTTTCATGCAATGCTCATCTTCGCTTACGAAGGAGGACAATCATCTTATGTTACCTCGTTTCTTGCAGCATCATGCTTCACACCCAGGTCCTTCATTCTAGCCATAGACACACAAGAAGAAATAATCTGCATCAGTCAACTGGTCCGCGACCGCCAACAATAAAAACCTCTGAACGTAAAGTAAACATGATCTGAAAAGTTTATTTTTTATTTTTTCCCTGCATTTCGTTGGTGGGTCTTGGCTTTATTAGCATGCTAAAGTCAAATATATAAATAGTGACAAACGAAAACACGACAATAATAAAATGCGTCACGAATGAAGACGTGTTTACGTTCCGTTGAGATGTCTACACGGTAGCCCGGTCGCGACTGGTCCCCGACTACTTTCTAAACATCAGTTCTGTCTACTGAATAACAATCAGCCACTGTGGCCACGCTTACAATATATCTCTGTTTTCATTCCCTCCAAAACCCGTGTGTTGCCGGGGCCCGAAAGGGGAGCAAAGAATAGCAACACTGTTTACCTTCCATGCATGTCGTAAAAGGCGACTAAGGAGGTTATGGGATGGAGTTGGTTGTACCATCCCATATAAGGTCAGTGATCCAAAGCCATGCTAAAGTCGGATGTGTCAGGCCGAAAGGCGCAGAGATCGCAGCTATGCTGTAAACCATGACACAACGCATTCCGTTCTCCGGACTACATTCTGCTAATCTGCAGGAGTTTGAGAACGAACGCAGAAGAGAAGAATATTCCCTCCAAAACCCTTGTCTAGGTACAAAAATGAATTCTTAATTAACTATTCCAACCACCGACGGCGCACACAGTAAAACTGAATCTCTCGAAACACACTCATAGAATCGGTAAGGAAACACATGTAATACCCTGAGACTCCAAGTAAATGGAGTCTATTCACCGCCATCACTTCTATCCTCATAATACTTATGGTTGAGTGGAAACCGTGTATTTTGCCGAAACACACTTCTCGCTTAAATCAAGGGTAGTATCGATAGAAAGATACACACTGTAAAACGAAAAAAAAACGTTAAGTAACAGCCACTCACCTGTAGTCATCACCACATCAACATAAACATTGTGTTCGTAGGTTAAAAACAAGTTCTACCAGCTTGACAATGAACGCATAAGCTATCAGACTAATGTATGCGCATGGGTACGAAAAATGACAAATAGTAGTGTACAAGACAATTTCAACATTTTAACCCTTAAAATTTAAAAAAAAAAAAGAAAATACCGAAAAACATTGAATAATGTAAAAATAATTCCACATTTAGAAAATCATTAGATGACAGACATTTAACAAGGTAACAATAACGTAGGTATACACAAGTATTGTCATAGAGATACGTACACAATAAATATGTGGAATCAGAGCGAAATAAACAACTATGACTGAAAACACCATGAATGACAATACCACACAATCTAAATAAATGAATGATAAATAAAGACCAATTGGCTTAAAGGTACCGAACTGCAATATATAGCGATTTTCAATGGTGTATCTAGCTCTATCGTCTATGGTTAAAAAATATTTTATTAAGGATATATATATATATCTGCATCAGTCAACTGGTCCGCGTATATCATATATATATGATATATATATATAAAAGTAAAGTAACTCATAGCGTTTATTAATGCAGTAGGGGTGTGAGATGTTAGCGATCTCACATTTCAGAGGCCCTGCAAATGAGGGTGGTAGTCGTCTCCTCTCCCGCGCAGTCTTTTACTTCCCGGATTAATCCAGTACCCAATTAAGGCTGGGTCGACCTGGGAGCCGTTGCGATCTGAAAAATATTTCCGCCTCAACTTGGGAATGAACCCAGGACCACTCATATGCGAAGCAAATGCGCTAACCACTGCTTATTATGGCTAAATACCTGTCGATGAAAAATATATGGCACGGTGCAAACAGTAACTTAAAAGTACAAATATTAAGAAGATATGTTTTTCCATTGGAAATGTATAGTTGTGCGGCTTGGGAAATTACATCCGCAATGGAAAAGAAAATATCAGCATTTGAAATGGAATGTTATAGAAAGGTTCCAAAAATATCGTGGTAAGAAAGACGAGCCAGTGAAGATGTTCGTATAGATATAAACATAAAGAAGATTGATTTCTCAAAACTACCAGAAACGAAATATAATCTATTTTGGACATATAAAAAGACATCTGTTAGAAAGATTAATCATGGAGGGTAAGATGCCAGGAAATAGAAACAAAGTCAAACAAAGACTACGATAGACACTGGATATCCAAGACCACCTGAGACACTGGAAGAAACTGGTCAGCTTGTACAGACACTGGACATTGTCAGAGTGCCAGTGAGGACGACGTTCTATAAAGGACACTTCACATAGAAGTAGAGTACCTATATATACGTTTTATTGAAATAAGTCAATTTACTAAATAACCGATTCAACAGCAGAGTGAAATAAACTGGTTCAAACATTGACCCAACTCAACACAGAAATCGATGCATCGCTTCAGTGAAGTAAATCAATTCATTCAATAATCACGTTACATCTGGGGATGAAGTAATTAAGATCAGTGATCGATTTACATCTAAAGTGAAAGAAATCGATTAACCCAAGAATCGATTCATCAAGAAAGTGAAAGTAGATTGGTTTAACCATTGATTAACTCATCAATGGAATCAAACAGTTCACCCAATAATCAATTCACCGCTACAGTTAAGTAAATCGATTCATTGAATAATCAATTAACATCTGCTATGAAGTAAGTTGATTAATTCACTAATTAATATTAGGTCAAAGGACACGAACCCATGTCCCACTGGATCAGCAACCTACCAATTAATATACATATGGGGTAACGTAAATAGCTTCACTAACTTCCCTATTTACACCTAAAGTGATGTAAATCAGTTAATCCAATAATAGATTGACTGCTAGAGTGATGTAACTCTATTAAACAGATAATAGACTCAGCGGTAGAGCAAAGTAAGTTGGTTCATCAAACCATCGATCCATCATTGTTACTCAGTTGTCCTGTGTTTCCTTGGTAACAAACCTCCATTTGGTACCGTATGTCTGTCTAAGTGCTGACATGTTATTTTAGGCATGCGATATGTTTGTTTGTTGTTGTTTTTTTTTAAATGTACTGTGTGCAGAACTCTTATATCAGGGAGGGCGTGTTTTTACTTATAAAACACATAAAAAAGGTTATTTACCAAATTTCTTATGTAATTTAATCTTTTTTATGAGATATTTTATGACAATTTTGAGAAAAGTCACTGAAAGGGAGTTTACCAACATTGTAGTTAAATTTCTAGTACTAAATGTTGTTTTGATTTCTTGGTGACATATACAAGAACAGCAACAACACATAAGTATATATTTCTAACTAAACTTTTCGTTCATCACATGATGATGATGATGACCATTTGTTACATCGACTTTTCAAATTCAGTTAGAGTTATGTCCTTGACTATGAGTTCGTAGATATAATACTTAAGCCCTATTCTAGTCGCAAAGTTTCTTGGACAATTCGAGCATCTGATGACCAATGTAGATGACGTTTGATCGACCCGTGATCTTCTAGCTACTCTCCGCAGTTGAGCTGCTGCATTTCTTCTTTTCACAAAATGCTGCGCCTTTTGTTTATGCTGTATAGCGCCATATAGATCTAGTTTGTGCAGCGCCTTTCTATGTGTATCTTGTTCTATATCAAAAACTTTCATGTGAGCTCTTTAACGAGTCCTTGCACCAACAGTTTGTAAAGTGAGATTGTGTCATATATGTATACAACAGTTTGTAAAGTGAGATTGTGTCATATATGTATACAACAGTTTGTAAAGTGAGATTGTGTTATATACGTATACAACAGTTTGTAAAGTGAGATTGTGTTATATATGTATACAACAGTTTGTAAAGTGAGATTGTGTTATATATGTATACAACAGTTTGTAAAGTGAGATTGTGTTATATACGTATACAACAGTTTGTAAAGTGAGATTGTGTTATATACGTATTACAGCTGGTAATTTAAGACTGTATTTATCCATAGTACATAATGTAAGATTGTGTTGTAATTACAGTATGTAATGTAAATATTGTGTTTCTACTACAGTTTTTGTTTAAGATTGTGTGGCATCTACAGTATTTCATGTAAGATTGTGTGGTTACTACAGTATTTCATGTAAGATTGTGTGGTTACTACAGTATTTCATGTAAGATTGTGTGGTTACTACAGTATTTCATGTAAGATTGTGTGGTTACTACAGTATTTCATGTAAGATTGTGTGGTTACTACAGTATTTCATGTAAGATTGTGTTACATCTACATTATGTAAAGTAAGATTGTGTTGTAATTAAAGTTTGGAATGCAAGATTGTGCTGTGTCTACAGTATGTAATGTAATGTTGTGTCGTATCTAAAGTATGCAATGTAAGACTGTGTGTGTCGTATATGCAATGTAACACTGTGTGTGTCGTATCTAAAATATGCAATGTAAGACTGTGTGTGTCGTATATTCAATGTAAGACTGTGTGTGTCGTATCTACAGTTTGTATTGTAAGATGATGAATGACGGTATGTTCTACGTGGCGCGGCACATCATGATGATGTGTTTTGGTGTTCTGAACTATTTTTGTAATCTGTGTGGTGTCATTATTTTCTCTCTTTGCGCGTATACATGACCTCTGCAAAATAAGACCTAATTGCTAGTGGGAAAACAAGCCTTCTTAAAGACTACTTTGAATATTTCTGATATTTTCATTGGTTACTATGATTATACTTTGTGAGACAGTCAATACAAACCAAGGAATCTGTCAAATTAGTCATTTTATAATGCGTGTTTTCCCATTAGTCAATACGTCTTATATATATCTGTTGGACACAACTTATATCCCTCGAATCGCAAGCTCAAACATTTGACTTGTCCAGTCCAATTTCTTATACGTGATTTCTTAGCCAAATTAACACTAAGGATACGCTGCGCACTTGTATTTTTGTTTGGCCACGTTTTTCCTGTGAGATATAGTCTGAGATTTGATGTATTAGAAAACTGTCAGGAGGAAATCATGCCCCTGGAAACGGAGCAAATAATAACAATATATCAACACTTTCTGTTCATAGAAATATTGTTTAATATATATTAATGAATGTAGCCTTCAACCTTCTGTGTTGATTTACAGACAGAGAGTAGGAAAGTTTGTAAGAAAATCATCATTTTGTCAGCCAAAATGATTGAGTAAAAAGATGCAAGATCGATGATTAATAAAAGGTTTCAATGTTCTAATTCCAGTATGTCAATATAAATTCCCAGAACTTGCATGCCACAGTCAATAAACCAGCATGTCAGATTCGATGGACCAGCATGTCACAGTCGATGAACTAGCATGTCACAGACGATGAACTAACATGTCACAGTCGATGAACTAGCATGTCAGATTCGATGAACCAGCATGTCACAGTCGATGAACTAGCATGTCAGATTCGATGAACCAGCATGTCACAGTCGATGAACTAGCATGTCACAGTCGATGAACTAGCATGTCACAGTCGATAAACTAGCATGTCACAGACGATAAACTAGCATGTCACAGACGATGAACTAGCATGTCACAGTCGATGAACTAGCATGTCACAGACGATAAACTAGCATGTCACAGACGATGAACTAGCATGTCACAGACGATGAACTAGCATGTCAGATTCGATGAACCAGCATGTCACAGTCGATGAACTAGCATGTCAGATTCAATGAACCAGCATGTCACAGTCGATGAACTAGCATGTCAGATTCAATGAACCAGCATGTCACAGTCGATGAACTAGCATGTCAGATTCAATGAACCAGCATGTCACAGTCGATGAACTAGCATGTCACAGTCGATGAACTAGCATGTCAGATTCGACGAACCAGCATGTCACAGCCGATGAACTAGCATGTCACAGTCGATGAACTAGCATGTAACAGTCGATGAACTAGCATGTCAGATTCAATGAACCAGCATGTCACAGTCGATGAACTAGCATGTCAGATTCAATGAACCAGCATGTCACAGTCGATGAACTAGCATGTCCGATTCGACGAACCAGCATGTCACAGTCGATGAACCAGCATGTCACAGTCGATGAACAAGCATGTCACAGTCGATGAACCAGCATGTCACAGTCGATGAACTAGCATGTCAGATTCGATGAACCAGCATGTCACAGTCGATGAACTAGCATGTCACAGTTGATGAACTAGCATGTCACAGTCGATGAACCAGCATGTCACAGTCGATGAACCAGCATGTCACAGACGATGAACTAGCATGTCAGATTCAATGAACCAGCATGTCAGATTCAATGAACCAGCATGTCACAGTCGATGAACTAGCATGTCCGATTCGACGAACCAGCATGTCACAGTCGATGAACCAGCATGTCACAGTCGATGAACCAGCATGTCACAGTCGATGAACCAGCATGTCACAGTCGATGAACCAGCATGTCACAGTCGATGAACTAGCATGTCAGATTCGATGAACCAGCATGTCACAGTCGATGAACTAGCATGTCACAGTCGATGAACTAGCATGTCACAGTCGATGAACCAGCATGTCACATTCGATGAACCAGCATGTCACAGACGATGAACTAGCATGTCACAGTCGATGAACTAGCATGTCAGATTCGATGAACCAGCATGTCACAGTCGATGAACCAGCATGTCACAGTCGATGAACAAGCATGTCAGATTCGATGAACCAGCATGTCACAGTCGATGAACCAGCATGTCACAGTCGATGAACCAGCATGTCACAGTCGATGAACCAGCATGTCACAGTCGATGAACTAGCATGTAATAGTCGATGAACTAGCATGTCACAGTCGATGAACTAGCATGTAATAGTCGATGAACTAGCATGTCACAGTCGATGAACTAGCATGTAATAGTCGATGAACTAGCATGTCACAGTCGATGAACTAGCATGTCACAGTCGATGAACTAGCATGTCAGATTCGATGAACCAGCATGTCACAGTCGATGAACTAGCATGTCAGATTCGATGAACCAGCATGTCACAATCAATGAACTAGCATGCCCCAGTTGATGCAGTAAGAGGACCATTATGTTTAAAGACATATTTAGGAATTGATCTTACCCCCCCCCCCAAATGTGTTGTCCTTTTCATGACTTTCAGAACAGAAATAAGATTAAGTTAACCAGTCCTCCACAGGACAACATAGGTCACTAGGCCACACAATACTCAGATATAACCAATAGGAATAACATCCAAGGTTGAAAAATGCGTGTCTTGGGCTAACAAGACGAACCAATCAGTTAACTTTCTGTTAGCTTTATACCCCTTTATGCCTTGTAGCGTCAGGGGTAGAAGAGCTCTCTGGCGATTGTTTTTTGTGTGTGCCTCATATATATATATTTGTTTTTGTTTATTCTTTTATTTAAACCTGTATTTAAACTATTTTAACGTCTTTTTCAACCTTATATGTTATTTATATTGGTTATATCGGGGTGTATTGTTTAGCCTAGTGAACTTGGTTGTCTTCAGGGGGAATGGCTAATTAGAACTGGGGTCTCTTCTGAAAGTTCTGAAATGGACAATACATTTTTGGTGGGTAGAATCTATTCCCAAAAATTACTTGTGATATGTTGTTGCTCAACTTCTGGTCAATGGCGGTTTGCTATCTCTGATTGCTGAAAAGGAGGTAAAGTTTCTGTGTTTTCTAGATGGACTGTATGATTTCTTTTCTGAATGGGATAGATTAGAACACGGTTTTAACCACTTGGAGTCACTGGAAAGTCACTGTGACTGGCTTAGCGAACCGACAGTGTAAGAATTACTACTAAGTAATACCGCTTGTAAAAAAACAATTGAGAATTGCCACCAGTTAACAAACAAACAATATAACTGTCATTTTAATCTACCCAACTATCGAAATAATAAAACTATGACCCAATCTAAATGAATACATTTCTAACCGCTAACCCCTAACTGGACTTCCGGTAGTGACGTGTAGATCCGCACTAAATACAATTCATAAAAACCATCAATGTAAATGATAAAACCATGATTGTGTACACACTCGCGCTATATATATATATACATATGTGTGTGTGTGGACGTGTGTGTGTGTGTGTGTGTTTGCGCGTGCCGCGAGAGAGAAAGAGAAAGAGAGAGAGAGACTATTATAGTAACTGTAGAAACGTGTGCCCCTGAAACGAACAATAAACAGTTATTCAAATTTTGCATATGTTTTAGGTTGATGAATTGATATTTCTTTATATTGACTAAACCATGACCTTCGACTGTACTTCTAAGACCTTTCAACAAAATTAATTATTCCTTTATTCGCTCCTTTTCTTGATTATTCTCGCGCTTCTAGTTGATCACTATTTATATACATGGAGTCACATGTCAGAAATAGCCAACGCGACTCAAAGTACATAAATAGTGACCAACGGAAACACAACATTAGTCAAATCAATTACGTATGAAGACCTAATTATTCATGTTGAAATGTCTTTAACGGATCGACGTTGGAGTGAATTCAAATCGAATGATAAAATCAGAGAAGAGACACATCAAAATTTCATCACAGATGTTATCAGAATACGCCATTGGTCCTACATCGGGCATGTCCTACACGCAGACACCAACAGAATACATCACCAATCTCTTGAATGGATACCTGCAGGTAAAAGAGCAAGGGGTAGACAAAAAGAAACACGCAGAAGAACAATACTTAGAGAAAGTAAAACAATCAATATTCATACTATTTCAAGAACTAACTTCAGCGCAAAAGGAAAATGAATGAATGTCACTAATCACTGCAAACTTGTTATCCATCTATCCCTTCTTCTTCAACGTTCATTCGCAAACTCCCGTCCGATCTCTCTTCTTGCAGGATCATTGTCCTTCTAGAGTTCCAGAAGGATGTAATAACAGGAATGGAAATGCGTCGTATGGCCGTTTTATTCGCGCCAATAGTCAGACACATTAGTTTTCGCCTGGAATCCAAAATCCAATGCCCCTTGCCCAAATCCACCATCCATCCATCCATCTATCCACCCACCCACCCATCCATCCATCCACCCACCCTTCCATCTATCCACCCACCCACCCACCCATCCATCCATCCATCTATCGTCATTTCTAATAGCGGTGTTGAAGTGTTGTGAGCAGAAATTGGAGTCTTCTTATTCTTCAGCGTTCATTCTCAAACTCCAGCTGGATCTCCTTTGTAGCAGGACCATGGTCATACTAGATTTCCAGCAGGATGTAATCCAGAGAATGAAAATGCGTTGTTTCGCCGTTTTATATGCACCAATGGCCCGACACATCCGTCTTCGGCGAAGGAGTCGTCTGTCTGTGAACATTTTGGTAGAACTGCTCTGTTGTGAAACTGTATTTTTGTATATAATTATAACCAACAATTACTGGATATCAGAAGGAGAACACGTCTAGACAAGAATATTAAGATAAAATAATGAAAGACTACTTGTAGATTATATACAGATTTCTGGTTAATTTACTTGCATTTTTGAAGTAATATTTAATTCCCACAGATTCCGAAGTTCATGATAGACACTGTGTTTAACTAACTTACTTACTTACATAGCCAACTGTATAATTTTTATCAATTTACCTTTAAATGTAACAGAGCGAATCTCATGGATATATTCCTGGATAAGAGAGCGGATCTCGTGGATACATTCCATGATAAGAGAGAATCCTTCTCATGTTTACTTACTGCGGTCAATATTCTAACATGAATCATGGCTTGCGGGAAATATAACAGGTCTGACAACTAAAGGGAAATCCACTTTCTCGGACTGGCTTTTTTATATATCAACAGTAACCCGTGACTGAGAGAAGGTATAGGAGACATGTCAACTAAAACGTAAATATGAACTAGTTTCCGATTTGTGTGAATCTATTAGTTGGTCTTGACTATGTTTGGCATACGACTCCTAGTATGTAAATAGCGACCAATCAAAACCTCAACAATAATTAACAAACGTAACGAATTAATTCACCTAAAAAGTCCGTAGTTTTGTAGATAGCTAGACAGACAGATAGACAGACATGATAGATAGACAGACAGATCGACACACAGACAGACACATATAGATAGAACACGGGTGGAAAACATATGGACTTATATTAAAACATGCTTCGCGTTTATTAAAGGCTGTCCATGATTCATGATTTATGTTAATGTCAACAATATTTTGTATATACCAAATACATTGTTTGGTTTACATCTTTTTTCCATAAATCTGTAAAAATAATGTAGTTTTTTTCGGATTTTTTCTGTAAATAAATCTTTTAGAGACGGGAGTGGTAACAATTTTGTGACAATGAGAAAATTCCAGAATTCATAACAGTTTCTTGACAAGGAAGTGAGTAGCTGGATTAACAAATTAGAAGAAAAAAAAGAAGCAATTTATCGAAATCTTCTTAATCCATATTTATTTCCTAAAACTAGTTTCAAATCTAATTTTTCTCTCCCGTTTCTACATATTTGAAATATGAAATCACACATGTGACCTCGTTGTTAACAAGCATGAAAAAATGTTACAAAATTATTGCATGAGATAGTTGAATATCTGCTATCTGTCGCACGTGTGATGGACTCCAACTACTTGCGACAAAACTGGGGGGGGGGCAATGAGGCAACCTTAAGGAAGGTATATACTGGTGCAATTAGACCAGTACTAGAATATGGATCAACAGCATGGACTTCAGCAGCCAACTCCCATCTACTAGCCCTAAACAAGGTACACAATCAAGCACTTCGCCTTATCACAGGTGCCATGAAGACCTCTCCCATAAATGAAATGGAAAAAAATTACAGGCATCACCCCCTTATCATACAAGCGAGACACTAAGACCATGGTACATGCAGAAAAGTACAAGAGCATGCCAGCACATCCAATGAGGGCCAGACACAGTGACCTAGCCAGTAGAAGACTGAAGAGGAGCAGTTTTATACACCGATCCAAAAAACTAAACAGAAAATATAAGGAAGAACTACCAGACATAACAGGCAAAGAGAGATATCACCAACACGTTTTCCAGTTCCGTGGGAGCAATACCCAAATCTCACTATCAGAACCACCATAAAAAACTACCACACTATGATAGAACTGAATAATCTCCAAAAGAAAATAATAGTATGCAACATGATTGAAGATATGTACCCCAGAGAAGCATGGATACCGACGGATCAGCAACCAGAGCCTTTGAAGAATGGAGGTGCTGGCGTGTACATAAAATATCCATAAAAATAAAATGAATCCCCATGTTCACCAACTGGAATATTCTGCTCCAATTACTCTGCAGAAGTACAGGCTTTAAACATGGCTGCAGAAATAATTAAAAACACAACAAGCCAATGCCAACAGGTGGTATTTCTTACTGATGCTATGTCTGTCCTACAAGCCCTTGACAGCGATACGCTGCCAGATCTGAAGAAATCCATGCGAGAAGTGAGCATCCAAAGAAGGGTAGTACTACAGTGGATACCATCCTACTGTGGCATACCAGGAAATGAAGAGGCAGACAGACTGGCTAAGGATGGAGCAACACAGGAACAAAAAGACCACGAAATCACCTACCAAGAAAAGAAGACCATAATCAAAGCCATCAGGAAAGTCGACAACCCAAAGGACAATTACCACTATCTCGACAGAGCAGAGCAGATTATTATCGTTCGCCTCAGAACAAGAAACAACAGATTAAACAGCCACTTAAATAGGCTAAGATTGGTCCCATCACCACTGTGTCCTTGTGGGCAGGCAGCACAGACAATTGAACATATCCTGCAAGACTGCAGTACACTAAACCAGTTAAGGGAAGAACACTGGTCCACAGAGATGGATAACCACAGAAAGATGTATGCGAGGACTGAGGAGCTTTCAAATACATCAGCATTTATTAGGAAAGCAGGACTTGCTGTGTAGACATGTCAAACTCCGAACTAGAAGAAGAAGAAGACTTGCGAGAAACAAATCTTGACGGAAATCTACAACTATATGGAAAATAGCGAACTGAAAAAGCCATCGGCCGGCAGCTCATGAAATGTTTGTACATTTTTCTGTTGTAAACCAACTTTAAGCAACAAGCCTTATGAAGTTATGCTGAAAAATTTGTGTAGTAAATGTAAAATAGAATTTGGACAAAAAGAAATAACGAAATAAGTAATCATTTACTATTTTTAGATGTGTATTCTGTCCTAAAAATAGCAGTGTTCATGTAAATCAACATTGTGAATGATACGAAAAAATAATCCAATATAAATAACGAATAAAAGACAAATGAAGGCCCATAGAGCAGGGGTTTAGCTCAAAGAACACAGATGAATTGTTGATGAAAAAGAAACATGATAATATAAAACTAAATTAAATTATAGGGAGACATCCACGGATAGAGAAGTACACAGAAATGTTCTAAGAACACTTCGTATGAAAAAAATTTATTAAAAGAAATAAAGATCAAACAAATAAACTATTTTGGTCGTATTAAAAGACATGACATCTTGTTGAAGACCTGACTTCAGGGTAGTGATTGAGGGGAGGCGAGCAAGATAGGCAGTGATACACGTGGGAGAGAAACATCACAAGATGGGCAGGTTACAGTCTAGCGGCGTGCACCACCAAAGCAGAGACAGGGGATGTTGAAGGTCCGTTGCAGCCAACCTTCGTTTCGAAGACGGCACATGATGATGATCATGAACAAAATTAATGAAATAACGTTACAGATGGGATGCATGCAATACAAACATGAAAATCTGCAGACACATAAGGAAAATTACACGCAAAGAAAAACATAAAAGTCTGCAGAAACATAAGGAAAAATACACGTAAAGAAAAACATGAAAATCTGCAGACACATAAAGAAAAAATTCATGTAAAGAAAACATGATAATCTACAGACACATATAGAAAAAATACATGTAAAGAAAACATGAAAATCTGCAGACACGTACAGACTGAGAAATGATGTTAAAATTAGTCAACGCACATTGTGTCATGTGCCGTATTCATTATATAGCCTTCCTTATGAATCTCCTGAAATTACCCGGATTTGAACTTGCGAATTCTTGAGCACAAGGCAAAACGGTTTAACTACTTGCATGGCCTTTTGCTTCTTGCAGATAGTTATTAAGCACAAAAAATCGCAGCCATTCATTGAGAATTTCTTAATTTTGAAAAGCTGTTTCTGCTTCTTTCTCTACGTGTTGTGCCATGACAAAGAAGCATATATTAAGTAAATGTTTTGCCCATTTTGTGATAACGCCCTCTCGGTTCCGTTAATGTAATCCAAGTGAAAGAGGAACCTATACGCATGGAATCAAGCAGAACTTCAGGAGATGCCACAGAATGATAGGATGCAACCATCAACTACCTTAGGGTCTTGATTGCGGATTTTTAATGAGGATTTACTTCCCTAGCATGGTGCACTCCTGTACTAACCCAGGAGGCAGAGGGGGTTTCTGTCAGGCTTTCATCCCTTAGTCTGAAGTACTCCCGTACTAACTCTCTTAGACTGGTTAGTTTGATCGTGGCCGATGGTTGTATAGAAGATCTGTTCGCTAGATTAAGGTGGACCTCCTTCATTGCGTATTTTGATTATTGTTTGGGTTTCAGTTAGTTACTATTTATATACTTGGAATGGCATGCCAAAAATAGCAAAGGCGATTCTATGTATATAAATAGTAACCAACAGAAATCCAAACAATACTCAAAATATGTAATGAATTAGGTCCAACTTAATTTAGCGAACAGATCTTCTATAACATCCACCAGTTTCGTTTTGATTTACGCTTATAAAGCAACCGAGCCATCTGTTCGGGACACATTGAGCACATTTCAGCGGACGCAGGTGTAAAAGAATTTTTAATCGTGACCCGTCCAGTAAGGCAATACACACAAGTTATAACACACCGGGAGAAACTATACACAGTCCGTACCACGGAAGCAGAGTGACATTAGGTAACCACTCATTAGTGTCAATGCGCTACTAAGCGTAACGGATACACATAATATTGTAAACATCATTTATCACAGTCCACTTCCTGCATACATAAACAAATACTTGTACATGTGTCTGCAATAGGACACGAGAAACATCCAATGAAAAAGGATAAAATTCACAAAGTCCCTGAAAACACATCACTAGCTGGTTAATTACTAATAATCCATACACATCCATACAACGGACAAGCAAATGCACATATAAAATAACATATAAGGGATATAAATAAACATTTAAGGGATAGATAAATAAACATATAAGGGATAGATAAATATATACACATATAAGGGATAGATAGAGAGCCGGTCTTACGCCATTGCAACGTATGCGGCCGCAGTAGGCCCGCACTTTCATAAACCCATAAATTAATATTATAATTTATTTTATTATCCTCTTCCCTACCCAGACTGGGCCACCCGCAATCCGTTTCGCATAGGGCTCCGCAACTGTTAGGGGCGGCCCTGGATAGATAAATACACATATAAGAGGTAGATAAAAATATAACGGATAGATAGATACACATACAGGGAATATATATATAAACATACATGAGATATACATAGATTCGTATATAGGGGGAATATATATATATATATACAGGGAATGATATATATATGGGGATAGATAGATACACATATAGGGGATAGATATATAGATACACATATAGGGGATAGATAGATAGATACACATATAGGGGATAGATATATAGATACACATATAGGGGATAGATAGATAGATAGATACACATAGATACACTATATATATAAATGAATAGATAGATAGGTCGGTAGATAATCGATATAGATGCATGCATATATTTGACACAGTAAAACGACAGTGAGACATAAAGAGAATCATACTCACTGCCACACTATTAAACAGACATATATATATATATATATACACATAGTAAAGTAAGTAAAGTAACCCATAGCATTTATTAATGCCGTAGGGGTGTGAGATGTTAGCGATCTCACATTTCACAGGCTCTGCAAATGAGGGCGGTAGCCATCTCCTCCCCTCGCAGTCTTTACTTCCCGGATCAATCCGGTACCCATTTAAGGCTGGGTCGACCTAGGAGCCGTTGCGATCTGAAAACATTTCCGCCTCAACTGGGGAATGAACCCAGGACCACTCATATGCGAAGCCAGTGCGCTAACCACTGCGCTAACGCGGCTCCCTATATATACACATACCCACTTCTCAATGAAGACAAGAACACTTGTACTAACACATATTGTACTTTACACCAATAATAAAACAACTTTAAACATAGAAAGCCAACACAAACAACAGCCAATAATAACCGTCCACACATTTTTTAAGCAAGAAATATATTTAAAAAAATTTTTTTACTGGTTCCAAAGAAAATAAACGAAATAAAAATAGTTCCATTGACTGACATGAACAATTTCAGAATTTTAAGTTTACACTAAATTATGCGAAAGGGTGATATTTGTAAAAGCGAAAGAATCTTAAAAATGACAAAAGATTACGGGGTTAGGGGTGGGGGAAACGAAAATAAATTTTAAGCAAAAATGATTGAAACGTGGAAATGGTGTGTTTGTTGTGTTTTGTTAATTGAAGCTCGGTAAACATTGTTTAGAAGTGAGGAAACAAAAAAGAAGTATTTAGGAAATAGCAGTAAACAGCTTTATAAATAGAGAAGAAATAGAACATTGTAAGGTAGAGTTGAAAACATATTTTTCTAATGGTAAAAATAGGAAGTATGTAAGCAAGCATGGACAATGAACAAGCTAGAGATTAGACCTGTAGCCAGTGAGATGTGGGTATACAGAAGAATAGGAAGAACTTCGTGGAAAGAGAAGAAAACGAAACAAAGAAAACTCCGTATGATAAAAGAACTATTAAAAGAGAAAAAAGATGAAATAATTCAATTATTTTCGATATATTAAAAGACATGACACCATGTTTGAAGATTTTACTTGAGGTTAAAGTCGAGGGAAAAGGCGAGCTAGAAGTAGGCATAGAGGCAGAGATTCAAGTGAGAGAGACATCACGACATGGGCAGGTTATAATCTAGCAGAGTGCACCACCAAAGCAAGAGACAGAGTTGTTGGAGGCCTGTTGCAGCCAATCTGCATTGCGATAGACAGATACATTTATAGGGGATAGATTGATACACATATAAGAGATAGATATATTAGCATATACGGGATAAATATATACATATATAAGTAATAGATTTGCAAATAAGGGATACATATATATACATATAAAGGATAGATAGATTCGTAGAGGACACTTAATGAATGAATGAAGCAAATTTAACCTTCTGTATGCTTTTACAAAAAATCAAGTGCTGTTTTGTTTATGGAGAAAACATTCTAAGAAACGGATTTTGTATGTGTTTTATATGTGGTTATGTTGTCACCATCCGTTATCTCATTGCTCGTAAGGGACACATTTCTCAAATTTACGTAAATTGTGTATTATAATCAGGAAACATGCCAGTAAATTCTGAGAATAAAGGACAAGATAAATAAAGAAAAACAGACAATTCAAGAACTGAAAATTCAAGAAGATGAAATAAAAATCACTGCATAGTCTAACTGCGTAGTCGGAGGTGCTAGGACATTAGCACAAATAAAATGGTAACACAGTGCATTTACGTTATCTGGAATACATTCTGTTGGATGTAGGATCATCGTCATGTTAGAAGAGAGATGCAGCGGGAGTTTGAGAAGAACAAACAAGTTAAAAGAAAAGACGATTTCAAGAAAATAAATTCAATCTGTCATCTCTTTCACGTCACTGAACTCCAGCTCTTAAAGTCAATCTGTCATCTCTTTCACTTACCTGAACTTTAAGCAAAACCATGACGAAATATTCACGTACCTTCCTGCAGGTGATAAACCCCAATATATTCCATTCGATCACGCATCAGCATCCTAGAAAAGGCCATCTATTCTCAATCATACCAACAAGCTCTGACTGTCACTATTTCAAACACCCATTTTACCACACAAAGTGTAATATATTTTCATGGAAAATTAATATAGCACTTTTGGAAAAAAGATTCATAGGAAACTAACCAGCATCAACGTTAATTTGTTAAAAATTGCAACTCCTAAATCTCCACAACATAAAAACACAACTGAAAAACAAGGAAAATAATATTGTAATTACTAGATTATAGAAGGATACATATTTTAAGATTATAAGCTGTGAGTCTTATATATGTCCAAGTTTCTGAAGTATGCTTTCTACAAATAAATAATTGATTTACCGATAATTTTTTTCTGTGCAGCTCGATTGTATAATGTTTTGCTGGCCCGCAGGAGCTTCTCTGAAAAACAAGGTGTGGGGAAATCCAAGATAACTTTAAACAAACCGCTCTATACAGGATCCATTTTGGACTGGAAGTTGAACAATTTATCGTAGAAGAAGCGCACCATCAAAGACACGTCATCATTTCTTGTGTAGTATGCGTACAGAAACGTCATCGGATGTGTAGTATCAATATAGACACGTCATCAGGTGTTGTGAACTATCAGTATAGACACGTCATCAGTTGTTGTGTAGTATCAGAAACCAAAGGTGAGCTACAGCAAACCGCTCTATACATGACCAATATTGGACTGGATGTTAAACAATTGATCGTTGAAAGAAAAAGAAGTATTCCGAGCTGACATTCACTACGCGACCAGTTTGTAGAAACGGTTCATATCAGTGCTAAAGATAAGATGAACTATGAACCAGCATCATTTCACACGGTTTATATACCCTTAAGTGCTTAGCTACCCAGTCACTGGATGACTAGAAACCGCCTGACTAACATCGTCAACCGCATTTTCTCAGTAGCGATTGTGCTATTACTCGACCTTCCAAGAGTATGAGCCTGGTTCTTCAGAGTGGCTGGGTGAAATACGAGTGTAAATTTATTTCAAATCACGAACAATTACATCAGGGAATTTGAAAACAATGTTTGATGGTCAGAAAACGAATGACTTAAAATTACGATACCACGACTGCCATGTCAATGGTCAACCTACTTAAAGCGGATGAAATAACTACACCCACACTGATACAATTTTCCAGGAGAAAATATGAGAACTGGTGAATGTGTCGAGAGAGCATTAATAAACTAGAAATATATGCCATGACATATCACCAGGTGGAATGTCGTGGAAGGAATGTAGCTATAATCATATCCTTTCGAAATACATGCTGATTTTGAGTCAATCTTCCTGCGTATTGTGGAGGGCATGGTCGTGTTGTTAGAATGAAGTTCTCATACCTTTGAGGGTTCAATACACGGTTGGGACAGGATTTTTTCTTTCGGAGGAACAATCAAAATCCGTCCAGTACATGTCGCAGCTTATGCTATGGCAAAGCGGCTTTTATTTCCACAGCCCATAGAAATCCCCTCCCCCCTTTTTGCACTCCTTCACAGGAAAACATGCAGTAACGAAATGTGTTTCCCTTCCCTCCTGCTACAGGGGATGGGGTGCATAGTTCCTCCCCACGTGCACATCAGAACATGACTGGTAGTACTAAGAATTTAACCAGAAGTCTCGCAAAACCTCTCTTTTAACGATTTGTTCACACAAAGGTCACTTTTCTCGTCAAAGAGAGGGAATTCGACACGACATATGGCGCCCCTTGTTTGTTTACCACCCCTTTTCAACTCTTCTTACCGAAACTGTATCTACATCCCCGGAGCCACGTTATATGCTTGTATCTACATCCCCGGAGCCACGTTATATGCTTGTATCTACATCCCCGGAGCCACGTTATATGCTTGTATCTACATCCCCGGAGCCACGTTATATGCTTGTAAAATTTAATACCAGATTCTCAAAGAATAGCAATATCAGAATATATATCAATATATGCTAGCCTCTAACACTTGGGAGGGGGAGGATATGTTGCCGGTGAACCATGCTTTGGCTAAGAGGACTCACCAACCGTACACCAACTCTACTGCAGAGAGGGTTTCCTACATCTCCACCAGGCTCTCAGATGATGAGTAATTGCAGATCTGACTTCAAAGGGAGAAATGAGCCGTCTAATTACACAAGATCAATAGTATGTACTTACAATGCAAAACTGAAATCCAACAAGTAAAGCTAGAAACACGATAATGAAGTTATGCTAATCACTGGACATACACATAATCACACACACAAATTGACGTTTCTACCAAAAAGCCTTTATCAATATTACATACACATTTAGATGTGTTTAAAAACGACGAGCAGGAATGACACAACTGATGTTCACATGGCTAGCACACAACTGATGTTCACATGGCTAGCACACAACTGATGTTCACATGGCTAGCACACAACTGATGTTCACATGGCTAGCACACAACTGATGTTCACATGGCTAGCACACAACTGATGTTCACATGGCTAGCACACAAGTGATGTTCACATGGCTAGCACACAACTGATGTTCACATGGCTAGCACACAACTGATGTTCACATGGCTAGCACACAACTGATGTTCACATGGCTATTTATCAAAATGTGAAAATGATAGACAGGAATGAGCCTTGATCAGAGGTAACACAAATAGGAAACATACAAAAACACACACTTAAATACATGTGAAAACATGACACAAATACACACTTAAATACATGTGAAAACAAGACAACGAAATAACGGAACTACATGATATCATCCAAACGACTGGGGCTCATTGATACCTAAAGGTTTAAGAGTGTAAAGATTTAAGATGAATTCTACGAATTTCCTAAAGGGAACATAAGACCAATGTGTACGTAATAAATAAAGTAGATATGTGTGCAGGCATTGGCGTAGAGTGAGGGGGCGGGGCGGAGGTGCGGATCGCCCCGGTTGGCATCATCGGGAGGGCGGCAAATTTATTTTCGTCCAGTCTTTCACAAACACTGACATATTTTTTAATGTCACAAGGGTGAAAAATTATGATTCCGCACCGGGCGCCATTGTGTACGCCACTGTGTGCAGGTGTTCAGAAGCCATTGCTTTCAATAGTGAAACAACGAAAACTAGCATGGGTTGGACATGTATGATGCAGACATGATTCCTTGTCAAAAACAATACTGCAGGGAACTGTCGAAGGTGGAAGAAGCAGAGGAGAGAAAATAAAGGCATGGACAGACAACATCAAGGAATGGACAGAACACGATATTTCCACACTCATCAGCATAGCTGACAACAGGACTCTGTGTGCTTAAGCATCCAATGTAGTACCCCTACGACGATAAATGGTTACGGGTTTATTGATTGATTGAATAGTGTAAAATGCATATATACAGCGATTCTCAAACGCGAGACGGGTCGGTCGTCAGATACGCTCGCCTTGATGAACGTCACCTGAAGATACTTGGCGCCCCGACCGCTTGTGCCATTGAAGTGGACGTCAACAGGATAACCAGAATGATGTTTGATGCTGTGCAGGTGTTCGCAGAATCGGTCAGGTAGTCTCCTATAGTCTCACCTATATGCATCATGATGAATTCGAATACGAAGCATGAGGATAAATGAAAATAATTCTTAAGGCTTACAAGAATTGAACCAGGTTTACGTGAGTTCATTTGAAACTTATTTACTTGAGTTGCAAGGCGATTCGATGCCGCTAAAAGGACCTGGTTCAACTCCCGTAGAATTGTTTTCATTTATCCTCATGCTTCCTAATTGAATGTACTTGTATAAGCTATTATGTGAAGCAACATTGTCCTGTCTCCATATTGTTCATGTTTATATGCAGGCCTATAGGTCATTATAGTACGAATAAGGATATTGTATGTTTGTGTTCATGAGGCTAGTTCAATGCGTGTACGGGATGTTCGTTGTTGTTTTAATAGTGCATGTCTCGATTGATCCGTTCTCAGTAACTTGTGTGTACAGGTTGAATGTCTTGACGAGATCAGATTTTTGTTTTTGTGATGCGGTTGGTCAATTACGAGAAACCTGTTAAGGTGATTCGGTGTAGCTAGAACGGTTCTGGTTCAATTCTCACCGGTCTTAAGAATTATACATTATGGTACAGCGTTTTTAGATGATGGCACAGAATGATGGGAAATGTTATAGATCGGGTCTGTGTGACACAGGCACAGGTGTAGCATATAATGCGTTTGCAGCTAATGGTTTGCAGCTAATGGTTTGCAGCTAATGGTTTGCAGTTAATGGTGCAAAAATGATTTGGGGCGCCAGGCTTGAGATGAGTCCTGATCAGAAAATCTCTGGGATTCTTGTTACGTTTATACGCCACCAGAGGTGATAGGGGAGGGGGGGGGTTCGCAGAACACTTGACGCGTCTTATGATACGACAGGAGAGGAGGAAGAACACTTGACGCGTCTTATGATACGACAGGAGATGAGGAAGAACACTTGACGCATCTTATGATACGACAGGAGATGAGGAAGAACACTTGACGCGTCTTATGATACGACAGGAGATGAGGAAGAACACTTGACGCGTCTTATGATACGACAGGAGATGAGGAAGAACACTTGATGCGTCTTATGATACGACGGGAGAGGAGGAAGAACACTTAACGCGTCTTATGATACGACAGGAGATGAGGAAGAACACTTGACGCGTCTTATGATACGACAGGAGATGAGGAAGAACACTTGACGCGTCTTATGATACGACAGGAGATGAGGAAGAACACTTGATGAGTCTTATATGAGTAGACAGGAGAGAGGAGGAATGTAACGGAGTAGGGCATGATGAACAACAGCGCTATGGTGGTGGAAAGTGAGAACAGGTTTGACCCTGTCAGAGGGAGAAGACTTCCGAGTGTTCGAGAGGGTATCCAGGCGGTAGAGGCTGCACACTCGAGACAGGGCAGATTTGAGACAGAGGACCCAGTTGGGGTATAGGCGACAGAGGAAGAAGTTCATCACCTCGTGGGTTTTCTGTAGAAAGTCCTCCTCACCACTACACAGACGTCGGAGACAAAGACGCTTAGAGGATGGAATGGAATCGCGACAAGCAGTGGGATGAGAGGAGGTGTATAGAACAAAGCTATGGGCATACGTCGGTTTGTAGTGTATGGATGTACTGAAACAGGAGGGTTGGATAGTGATTGTTTTTTTCCAGGAAGTTTACATGGACGGTAGAGACATCCAATGTGGACTTGATACCCGGGTGAAAGTTATCGATGAAGTGAATGAAACGTGACAGATCAGCATCAATCATGTCAGTGATACCGATCCCATTATCGATATACATATGGAACATCAATGGGAAAGGTCCACCATTATATTCTCACACCTGGTAGTGAAGGTGGCCAATAAACTTTAGACACCGACCATCTTGTAAGAGATAAACGTAGTGTACCCAAGTCTAACTCTAGGCTTACCGTTTCCATTCAGGAAATTATCACTTAGTTACATTTATTGTTCTACAAAGTAGATGATAAATCGTCGCAGCTAAAAACTGCTACACAATCCTCATCTGGAGAAGATAAATGTCTCAGGCTAGAGAAGACCATCCAAGTAAAAAGCTCGCCCAAAAATGGATATGCTAGGCCTAAATGGCGCGAGTTATACAGTAGTTAAACATTACGTTCTCATGCTGAAATCACATAAAACGTCACATGCTATTATTTAGCTAGACTGCGCAAACAAACACACATACAAACGTACACAATATACTTGCCTTGTATTAAGCAAGACTTAAGCAGGAAACCTCGAGATTTGAAGATAAATCCAGACACACTTAATCAAATATCCACGTCCGTTCCTTGAAAAATATGAACTTATTATATCCAGCAGATTTTACAGAAACGAAATATTACATCCTCGTTTCTATACAGACAATAATCTACTTTATTCTATTAAGCAGCCTAGTTTCTCTTATAATATCACGTTCATAGATCAGGGAAGCTTAGTTTGACCAATTTTGGAAGTGTCTAACACAATCCTTTTACAGAATTTATTTTCTGAACAATGTTGAAAGCTTTTAACTCTATCGTTTAACAAAATTTCTTTTCACAAATATTCTTTTCACAATTCCATATTTTTTTAGTCTTTCTTTCTGGCACAATGTAATTCGCAGCTCAGGCACAATCACGGCGGATGTAAGTTACATTTACAACTGAAATATATTTATCACTTCCATTCCAGGACAGTTCAATAAATATTACCGGATTCGAAGATATATCCATACTTATAACTCTAGCTGTGTAGATTTATAGCGTATTTGAAGGTGTGATTATTTTAATATTTTGCAAGTATATAGTTTGTCGAACGATTTTGTTAAGACGTGTTAGTTTTCTACAGGAATTATTCTTCTTTCTTATGCATTGTTATTTGCTCATTTCTGCAAAATAATAAGATATAGTGAAGAGAACGAAATGAGTTTTCATGGTTTACAGCTTGACTGTGATATTTGCGTGTTTTGACTATACTTATCAGACTTCAGCAAGACTTCTGGGTTCGTTTACGTCCGTGTGGTAATATGAGCTTGGGCTTCTAAGTCACAGTGAAAAATTAGAACCACTGCCCTCTTTTCAGTATTATTGCAGAAGGAGACTAGTTAGGAGATAAGCAGACTGATATCCTGCCACCTGTGAAAAAAGAATCATCACTGTGCCAAGCAAGTCCTTTCTCGATTTCTTACTTTCGTCTTCTGCCAAATGGTTCTCATTGTTGACGAAGAGACGCGGGTTAACGGACAATACACCATTATTCTTTTATGGTAGACTCAAGATGTTATCACTGAAGATAAGTCAATAGATCTAAAAAATGATGGGTTCTGGTTGGCCCAGAGGTATATGCAGCACTCATTGCTGGACACGATGATCCTGGGATATTTCTGCACTAGAATGACTAGCTTCGGGCTATGATTCTGTGATATTGCTGCACTAGAATGACTAACTTCGGGCCATGATTATGGGATATTGCTGCACTAGAATGACTAACTTCGGGCTATGATTCTGGGATATTACTAAACTAGAATGACTAACTTCGCGGCTGAAAAACATCTATAACCAGTGGCGTATCCTGGGGTCTGAAAGAGAGCATGCAACTTTAAAAAAATGATAATTTTCTACTCACCCAGTTATTTGAAGTTCAGTTCTATTCTGCGGCTCTTTCTGCTAAAGTCCTCTGTTACTTTGTTATAAAAGTCATCATTGCCTTTCATCTCTACAAGAAGGTCTTTTTCAATTGACATCATTGATAGAGCAGAAAGACGACATTGCCCCTGCGAGTTCCTTATGACATTTTTAATGCGTTTTAATGCAGAAAACGAACGTTCCACCGAAGACGACGATGCAGGAATTGTCAATATTAAAATAACTTACATAATGATTCCGAACCACAAAGCCAAACGACTTTCTTATATAAATCATTGTTAAATGAACGGACACATTTTGTTCCTTCTCGTTTCAAACTGCTTAACGCAGGAATCGGTCTGCCCATTTTTACCAAGTCCAATTTTTCATTAAATGTTCGCGATTGAAACGGTCGCTCAAATAAATCTACAACAACATCATTAATAGAATCAGCCATAATAACCACCACAGTAAACAAATATACTAAGTTTAGTAATTAACAATAGCAATACACATGTTTCTGTACAAACACAAAATATTAAAAATCAGCTGATTAAAATCACGTTTGAAGTTTTGAATTCTTAAGGTTTGAAATCGAAACCTCATCGCTGTGTAAATGTGCGTGTGTGTTGAGTAAGATCACGTGACGTGTACCAAAAGTGAAACAAGTGTGTGTGTATGCAATCAAGATTATAATTGCTTGCATTGTTATCATTAGTTTAACATTCAAATAAAAGTACTAGAACATAGAAATTGCACTGTTTCACACCAGTAAATAAATGTTCATCAATCAATTTATTATTTGCCAGTGCTAAATTGTTATAATAGTGATTGAATCATAAAATGTATTAATTTTTTTTTCATCGCAAGCTTACTCTGGAGACAAGGTTATAAAAAAACACACAGTATATCACTGCGCTTATATGTAAAGGGACTATTTTAACGAAAGCAACTTAAAAATTGCTTCAGTGCGGCCACTTCAACATATGTGTTGCCAGCACTAATTTTCGGAAAAATTCAGATTTGTGAGAAAAATATTTTAAAATATATTTTTGAGCAATGCTGCAAGGGCTAAGTTTGGATGGGGGATAGATCACTGACTGGTTTATCATTTTCGCAACTCTTGAAGGCATGCAATGCTTGCCTTGCTTATGCTTAGCATACGCCACTGTCTATAACCCTTCCCCCTTCAACATAGTTTTATTGAGAAAAAACAAAACCTTATACAAGTTCGTACGCCATCTTGCTTACTCACGGAGGAAAACCTCTGCTGTTATAAGAAAGGTTATCGGCTGTCAGTACGTGGCTACAGACAATAAAGGCCTACGAGCATAATAAAAACAAGCCTTTATACGAGAAGACTTTCAGTATTTCCTTCTGTTTATTTATTAAATGAGGAATTAAAAAGCTTTTTGCCGGGGCACGACCTTTTAACCTTGATCGGAGTTTATGTTGGTTATAAGGAGGGCCGTATTCCGTTCTGCTTGTTGGTCACTATGTATATACTTTGTGTCGTCTGCCGAAGGTAACCATCGAGATAATAAAAAACATGGCGTACAAACGCTTATATTTAGTTTGATCGTAGGTCACTACTATCATGAGCTACGGTCAGCAGCTAACTAATCACAGGTAAAGGGATTATTTCATCGTCATCATCATCATCATCATCATCGTCATCATCATCATCATCATCTGGATTCCTTTGATCGAAGTACTCCGCAATCATCTCGTCTACGAAATACTAAACTTCCTACCACAATCAAGAGTCACACGAAAAGGCAAAATACATTTTACAAATTGAATACACATATTTTACATTAGCTATATATATGTGTGTGTGTGTGTGTGTGTGTGTCTGAGTAAACATACATAGGAATTATACGTATATTTTTTCTTGTTGTGAGTCGTATATAATTAATATGCTACATTTACTTTCTTATTTCATCAATGTAGCATATATTTATATGTATATATTGGCGATAACGTAATGATCTCCGGAGTGCAAGCTCTAAGAACCACTGAACATTATTTTTCAGAACTGCACGTTGTTGCAAACAACTAAAAGACAACTATAACCATATGAAACAGCTATGACGGACAAGCTCAAAAGTCATGTTTTAGGGCTGGTGATTAGAGTATAGTTGATTGAACAAAACCATATCAGTGTCTGACATCGGTTAGAGAGCGAGGATCAAGAAGAAGAATCATACACAATATTTAATATTTAATGTGATATTCACGAAATATATATCCCAAGCGGAGGTACATGGAGCGTCAGCTTACTGTGCCGAGACACACCGGTTGTGCAACAGTGCTTTATGATATTGGAAAGTCAAACGACCTCCTATCCCTTAATAAAAACATCTTTATCATACACGTCATAAGAGTCATCATACACGTCATAAGAGGCATCTTACACGTCATAAGAGGCATCTTTCACGTCATAAGAGGCATCTTACACTTCATAAGAGGCATCATACACGTCATAAGACACATCATACACGTCATACGAGACATCATACACGTCATACGAGGTATCATACACGTCATAAGAGGAATCATCCAATTGAAAATAAAAGTACCAACAAAATGTATTCGAATATCGAACATGCTCTTCGAAAAGCGCATATACAGTAACACTGATGTAAACGCAACTCATTCCGTTCTACGCCCTTAAATCCGGATGGAGTTTGAGAATGAATGCTGAATAAACTATCGGACAAAGAACAACGGGATGGCGGAATAAAAGATCAGACGACTGGAAATTAAATATAGTAATCCTTCGGATGTGATCAGATACTTCTCCGCGTATAATGTGTTTTGCAATTTTTAACTCTTGATTATATTGTTTCACCCTCCTGGATATCACCTGGATTTGCATGGACATGCAGGCGTTCGCTGAAATGGTAGAGCAGATAAGCTTGCGTAGATGCTCACATAATCAGTTATTTTCAAACAGATATGACAACATTGACACTAAGTTATTATGAGCATTTCATATTCTTGTACAGAGCAAACTTGTACAGAGAAAACTTGTACAAAGCAGATTTGTACAGAGCAAATTTTTTTTTAATGTATGCGTAAAACTGGAGGCAACCTCCCTCAGACACACGTAGCTAAAAGCTTCACGGAGATCTCGGCTAACATAATCTATGCGAGGTTTAAATCACTTTGTGATTTTAGTGGAGATAACTGAACCGAATATATGGCACTGAGAAGACAACATTAACAAATTGAACAGAAATGACCACATCACGATATTTCGTCTGCTAGCGAGACACAGTCGTCTGAAAGCACACTTACATTGAATCGGTTGGTATCAGCGAATCTGCAGCATGCATCTGCAGGGCAGCAACACAGACACCGGAACAAATACGTCAGAACTGTGCCAATTTCATTATTCAATTGTCAAAATGACAATCTGACTCACAGGAGTCTCTCTGCAAAACAAGTTGTGGGGAACCCAAGATGATCTAAAAGAAACCTTTCTATACATGAGCACCGCCGAAGACCTCCGTCGTAGAAATCGCTGAATGTAGAAATCGCTGAATGTAGAAAGCACTGAAGGTAGAAATCATTGAAAATTGAAATCACTGAAGGTAGAAATCGCTGAAGGTATTAATAATTGAAAAATGAAATCGCTGAAGGTAGAAATCGCTGAAGGTATTAATAATTGAAAAATGAAATCGCTGAAGGTAGAAATCGCTGAAGGTAGAAATCGCTAAAGGTAGGAATCGCTGACGGTAGAAATCGCTGAAAGTTGAAATAGCTGAAAGTTGAAATCGCCGAAAGTTGAAATCGCTGAAAGTTGAAATCGCCGAAAGTTGAAATCACTGCAAGTTGAAATCGCTGAAATTTGAAATCGCTGAAGGTAGAAAAGGCTGAAGGTAGAAATAGCTGAAGGTAGAAATGACTGAAGGTAGAAATGGCTGAAGGTAGAGATGGGTGAAGGATTATATGAGCTGTTGCATCAAAAGTAACACACCTACAACCCTGATAGGTTAAAGGTTTTATGAATAGTAAGATACCAACCAGAAGTTGCTTATCATCTACGACGCCTGTTAGTAGATGCCTGTTATCATCTACGGATGGGCTTTTACTGTCGCCAGCCAATGAAAATCAATCACAACATTAGTCGGAGTGGCCTAATGTAGCTACACACCGGACTGTGTACAACGAACGTCGTGGCATGCTATGTAAAAGGATAATCTGTTCAATTATCTACAGGGTGTGAAAAGAAAAACTGAATTTTTTAAATTTAAAAAAAAAGAAAATAACGGAAAATAACGGAATGAATTGACAAAATAAAACAAACAGCCACAAGTATTATAAATCTATCACTAGAGCAATAAATTACATTCCCACTGTTCTTATTGTATTCGTTTTTAAACGAGTCTTAACATTTCTCCTGCTGGGCTGGTTTATTTACAACATCCCGGGTTTTAACATTGTCAATAAGCGGGAAAATTTAAGACCTACCAGCGCTTTATAAACTAGAAGCAGGGTTGCCATATTTACTTATTAACATTTTGACTTTATAAAGTTGTATAAAATATTAAAGTTGTATTCAACAGAGTACCTCAATATTTCACCCTATCGGAACTTTTGAAACAATATTTACGTCTTTTGGAGCCTCTACAAACATTTATATATATATAGTATGTTGTAATGTATGCCTATATATATATATATATATATATATATATATATATATATATATATATATATATATATATATATATATATATATATATATATATATATATATATATATATATATATATATATATATATATATATATATATATATATATATATATATATATATGTATATGTATATATATATATATATATATATATCAAGTATAACACATACAAATAGATCGAAAAAAGACATCGTTAATCTCGCAATGTGAAAACATAATATGATAAAACATATGAAAATAGTAGAAGAAACAAACATGTTTGTGAATTAGAACTTAGATTTGCTGCCTGTTTAAAAAAAAATATTTATACTTTTTCAATGTGCTTGTCTTTTGATTCACAATTAATTATTTTGGGGCTGAACTTAAGTTAGAAATATATTTCTTTTAACTATACCTAAATGATTTAATAGTTTGCAAATTTTAATATCAAAATTTTGTCCAGTATGTTCTGTGTACTAAAATTACGAATACGAAATTTGACATACAAATTAACATTAAATACATACGATTAACCTGTTAATCAACATTTCTCGCAGAATAACTAGCTTCCTATTGCAGAACACAGTTTGAGAAACGTTGGGTCAGAATAACGTCTTGGCTTATTTTTCGCTTTTTTTCCGTAGTATTGTGTGGCTTTTAATGACACTTTCAATATGGCAACCCTGAGTAGGAATGAAATCTGCAGAAATAAATCGAAAGTTGTGAGCAAATCAACCGGCTTTCTCTTCGTTTGAAGTTAAATTTTTTGTACAATTTTAATTTCAAGATGGAGGATACACGGTCGAAGGTGTCTTTCCTGACAATCATTAAGGCTTGTTTACTTCACTTGTGAAACGTAAAAAAAAAATTCAATAGACTGAAGAAAGACAGGAGATCATGCGACTTTTTAAAAAAAAATTAAGTTAATAGGCAGAAACAAATATAAGGAATATAAAAAGAAAATTGGACTGGAGGTGAGCAGAATCAGGAAGGAACGTTCTTCTTTCGTCGTAATCGACGATGACCATTCACCCCAACTGGGATGATAATGAAGTTGATATCTTCGGTATGACCGACTGTGACTAATGAGTCTTAAGTGTGCCTGTAATTGTCTACCATATTCTAAATATGTCGGAGGAGTCTGTGGGATATTGAGCAGTTCTTGCATTTCTTATATAGCGGTTAGTTGTGCAACATGATGTGTGAGGTTCTCTGCAGCTGATGTACCTCTATTGATTCTGTGACGCGAGTAGGAACTGTCTTGTGCAAGACTCCACGAATGGATGTTAATTATCTTAAGAAAACAGTCCATTGGAAATGGCCTAGTGGTGTCTGTCTTGATAATCTTATTTATGTTTGGACTGCAACAGCTGCACACCTGCCAGCCGCTGTATGCTGGCCAGGTCATGTGAGACATGCTATTTTAGGGCACATTGTCTATACCCTTCTCCAGTCTATGGGGTGAACAGAGCTCTTCTGAATAGGGCTGCTCAGTCGACTAATGAGCTGCTCAGTCGACTAATGGGCTGCTCAGTCGACTAATGGGCTGCTCAGTCGACTAATGGGCTGCTCAGTCGGCTAATGGGCTGCTCAGTCGACTAATGAGCTGCTTAGTCGACTAATGGGCTGCTCAGTCGACTAATGGGCTGCTCAGTCGACTAATGGGCTGCTCAGTCGACTAATGGGCTGCTCAGTCGACTAATGGGCTGCTAAGTCGACTAATGGGCTGCTCAGACGACTAATGTGCTGCTCAATCGACTAATGGGCTGCCGAATCCCGTTTCTGCCTTGAGTTTATACAGGAAGCAACACTTTCTCTTGACCCGACTGTGTGCAGGTTGAGACAGCAGCTTTAAAACAAGAAGGAAAAGTCGAGCCTTCTCCGCCCAGTAATTCTTTTCTCTGATTTTGCTGTTTAGACGTCGCAGGATTAAATGTTTATTGGGTATCGAGACATTGCACGTTTGACAGCTTGATATGCAGTAATATTATGACGTGCCAGAAATTTTAGTAACTCTTTTAATTCACATCTTCTTTGTCTTTCTCTGCGTCATGCTTTTTTCCCATTTTCATGTTGTATGCTCTCCTTCTGGTCAATAACGTTCATTTTCATTAAGTGGTCAAACCAATTTAGCCTCTGTTTTACAATATACGATGTATTCTCAGACAGTTCCGGAAATGACTCGATGAAAGGGCGTGGCAGACGTGACCTTGACATATACTATCGAAGAGAAGATACAGGTGTTTGTTTTTATGTTGTGCATCGTCCAAGTTGACAATACCCTCGTATTTGACCACATACTTAATTCCAACAGTTCTTGGAACCTCTTCATCCCTCACGTGGCCTCTTCTTGTTTTGTTTGTTGATTTTCTTAGACATCTCATTTCACTTATAGTTATCATTCTCTCTTGTTCTCTAACATAACACAATGTTGTCATGACGATTTAATTTTTTATTTACCTTTTGATTTTCATCCGGACAGCATGTCTGTCTATCCACCTGAATTAAATTGAGTTGAGAAATAAGAAAGGTAACATATGCCTATTTATATTTATTTATCTCTCTATCTCTCTTTCTAGCGATGAACTTGTCATCTGTCCACCTATACATTCGTATTATAAATATATATAAATATATATATATATTGTAATTGGTAGAATAGCATATACAGGCGTGCAGTCACATTGCAGAAAATTTGACTGTAGTGTTTTTCTTTGCAGTACTTATGATCAGAAATTTCCAACTCCTTGAATTGGAGATGGGGGCTTTTACATGAAAGAGGCTGGAAACTAACATTGGTTAGGTCATCACCTACATCGAGCAGGACCAAAGACCTTTCCAATCAGGTTCTGGTGCTGAAATCGGAGATACTAAGCCGAGAAGCGCATCAGCAAACATTGCATCATGCAACACGACTAGATATATTCACAATTGCATACGGCGGGATCTGAACTTGGTACTTTGACAGTCACGGACTCGCTCTTTATCTCACAGTGTAGTGTACAGAGCCGTACATATATATATATATATATATATATATATATAAACTATTCACTAAGTTCCTGCTTGATTCCCCTCCCCGGAAAACTGCAACGACGAGAATAGCATTGGTATTTAGCGGGAGTATGCCATAACTCAACACTCAAACAGGTCCAACATTTCCAAATACTTAGGAAGAATGATGGCATCAGATGGAACATGTAACAGAGATTAAAAAACAGATAGGGCAGGCTAAGGTAGAATTCCTTAAAAATGAGGAATATGTTGTGTAATATGTACCTGTCAATAAAGGAGAGGAGGATAGTTCTGAGATGCTAAATAACATCGATTCTAACGTCTGTGCGAGTCTTGAACATTAAATAAACTAGATAGTAGAAAATAAACTAGATAGTAGAAAATAAACTAGATAGTAGAAAATAAACTAAATAGTAGAAAATAAACTAGATAGTAGAAAATAAACTAGACAGTAGAAAATAAACTAAATAGTAGAAAATAAACTAGATAGTAGAAAATAAACTAGACAATAGAAAATAAACTAGACAGTAGAAAATAAACTAGACAGTATAAAATTATAGACAAGAAATATGTAGTTCTATAGAAGAATGCTGAAAGTATTATGGCCATCTAAAAAAGACTAAGGAAGGGTGCTGAGAGAGTTCAATACAAGGAGAAGTACTCACATTCCAAATTGTAAATATTATACACTTAATACCCGCCGAAGACGGATGTGCCGGGCCATTGGCGCAAATAAAACGGTGACACACCGCATTTCCATTTTCTGGACTACATCCTGCTGGAAATCTAGCAGGACCATGATCCAGCTAGATCCAGTTGGAGTTTGAGAATGAACGCAGAAGAAGAAGAATACACTTAATACACAGTTTCATTCAGCTTTCGTAACGTCACACAATTCAGATTAAAAGGTCAATAGGTCTGCTTCCCGTATAATCGTTCGTGCGTATCGCACTGACAGCTCCCTCCCGCCACTAGTCATCCAAGTGGTGTGCGTGGTGGCACGCCGTTTTCAACCACGGATATTGGTGCATCTAAATTATACATGACGTACATATTATTTATATATATATATATATATATTGTAATATATATTTATTTATTTATTCAGCCGTCAGAGTAAATGGTAAAACATCTGACTGGTTCAACGTGGAAAATGGAGTCAGACAAGGATGTGTCCTATCACCATATCACGTCAACATTTATGCAGAGTATAACGAGGAATGTAATTAATGACCAACAGAGAATTATTCGACGAACTCAAATCGGAGGTCACGAGATACCAGAACTAAGATATGCTGAGAATACAACATTTTTGGGCACAAAGTCAAGCAGATCTCCAACACTGTATAAACTCCATTTAAGAACATAGTGATAAACAAAACCTATTTCTAAATGGAAACAATCCGCCGACGGAGGATGTGTCAGGCCATTGGCGCAAATAAAACGGCGACACAACGCATTTCCATTCTCTGGACTACATCCTTCTGGAAATCTAATAGGACCATGGTCCTGCTACACGAGATGCAGTGGGAGTTTGAGAATGAACGCTGAAGAAGAAATGGAAAAAAAACCAAGATTGTGACAAGCGGCAAAACCACTAGCAGGTTCTTAAACATTATTAACAACAGCCAATTAAACAGTCACCAGTTTTTAATACCTTGGTTCTCTTATCAACAGTAGCGGCGATTGCTATGAAGCAATCAGAAGTATGTTGGCTATCGCGTCAAAGAACCTGATACAAATAAAAATAAGAGGCAGACACAGAAGAAGATAAACGCAAAATATCTAAGTCCACCTGAACATGACAGTAACAGAAGCAGGACGACTGGCTCAAGATAGAAGTTTCGAAAGTCTGTGAAGACTGCTACATCCTGTTTAGGATATGTTACCTGATGATGATGATGATGATATATATATGGTTTAATTAAGTAAATGTACCTCCTATGGCGAGGTACGCCACTTTCAACCACGAACGTAAGTCCAATTTGGTTATATCAGAATTTTACATCCATATAAAACTGTGGAGGTAAATGTAGATGATTCTACCTCTACCCCGTAGTCGTAACCTTCGATAACAGTTACTAGTGTTCCGACAGACCGACGTTGTGTCTGAACTAGTTACGGGCACGGCGTGGGTGGGTTAGAACAACAAAGAAACCTGTCGCAAGGGCCAGAGTTGTGCCCTGTTGTCGACGTCTGTTTAGGCGGAATTAGACTAAATCGAGTCGGATAGCTGTTGGAACAGAGGGCGGAAGACTTATGGGAATGCCCAACGTGCTGTGAGGCCAGTTTCTAATCAAGTATCAAGATTCTATATCATGACATGATACAGAGTGATCAATTATCTCGGATTATATATATATATGTATATGTGCGTGTGTGCTGAATTTGTGTATTTAATGTAGACAATAAAATAGCACATCGACAATTTCTCAGACATATTGGACAGGCCATGTTGCTAATGCACCGAATTTCCGTTTTCATGTAAAGCAGACACACAAATAATCATATTACCAGACGAGATGTTTCAGAGATTTTCTGGTAGAGAACAAAATGCAAGCAGTGCAAATCGACAGCTGACTGTATAGAAGACCTCCCAACATAATTAATTAGTATCCCATTAGTGCTGTTTTTTTTATTATTGTTCGGCTTTTAGTTCCTGAATATTTATATACTTGCATATACTTATATACTCAGCATATTCCTGAGTCGTCTTGGCTATTTTTGGCATGTGATTCCAATTATGTAAATGGAGACCAACCATAGGCCAAACAATAATCAAAAGCGTCACGGATGTAGTTCTAATTAATATTCTTTTGGAAGGTCTTTATTGTGGACGGTCATGTGCAGACACTGGCTAAATATATGAGTAATGTCCCTTAGGTATCTTGGAGAGAAGATTGGATATTACAGAGATTTCAGGTTTGGGAGAGTTTGGGTGTTTTGGAGAGATTTGGTGTCAGAGAGATTTGGTGTTTTGGAGAGATTTGGTGTCAGAGAGATTTGGTGTTTTGGAGATATCTGGTGTCAGAGAGATTTGGTGTTTTGGAGAGATCTGGTGTCAGAGAGATTTGGTGTTTTGGAGCGATTTGGTGTCAGAGAGATATAGTGTTTTGAAGAGATTTTGGTGTTTTGGATAGATTTAATGTCAGAGAGATTTGGTGTTTTGAAGAGATTTATTGTCTTTGAGAGATAAATTCAACAGCATGTTATGCAACAGCAGCAAAATGTTAATAATTGAAGTAATAAATTCAGTAGATTTGTTTTTCGTAATTTGTAATAATAAATTTAGCAGCATGATATACGATTTGTAGCACTAACTTTAGTAGTAGGATATAAGTAAGGTATTCAATACATTTAGTTGTATGATATAAGTAAGCTATAGCAATACATTAGATAGTATGATATAAGTAAGCTATAGCAATACATTAGATAGTATGATATAAGTAAGCTATAGCAATACATTAGATAGTATGATATAAGTAAGCTATAGCAATACATTAGATAGTATGATATATGATATGTAACAATATGTTTAGTAGTATATTGTTGAGGTTTGAGATGTAAATTCATAAACTGTGTGTTGGTAATACTGCCCTTTTGATGGGGGGGGGGGGTAAAGTTTGATAGTTGTTGTCAAGGAAGGGGGGGGGGGATTGATCAAAGTGTGCGTTAGCTCTAGCGTTTTTCTACACCGATTAAATAGTTTGAATTTCAAACAGTTTCTAAACATGTCAACAACAAAAACCCATTTATTTTTCGTAATTTTTTACTGTTATGCAGTCTCCTGTACCGTTGATGTTTGCTCCAAAGTATTTGAATTTATCCACACACTCTATCTTGGTATTATCTATTCTGATTATCGGTTGTTGTTTTGTTATATCTATTGACATTATTTTTTTTGCGCGTTTAAATATGCATTTTGTGATTCGCTATAATTCACTATACAGCCGCGTAGCGCAGTGGTTAAAGCACTGGCTTCGCATATGAGTACTGTGTTGAGTCCCCAGTTGAGAGGGAAATGTTTTTCAGATCGCAACGGCTCCCGGGTCGACCCAGCCTTAAATGGTACCGTATTTATCCGGGATGTAAAGACTGATAGGGACAGAAGATGGCTACCGCCCTCATTTTCAGAGCCAATGAAATGTGAGAGCGCTAACATCTCACACCCCTACGGCATTAATAAATGCTATGGATTACTGTACTTATTGTAAAGTACAGTATTTATTTTCTGAATGTTAATATCTAATACATATTCTATGTTTTATGTTTAAAAAAAAATTTAACTTGGACTTTCAGTCTTTATAGCTCCTGTTTATAACTGTATAACCCACTAGTGCTATTTATGGTGCTGTATGGTTGTGAGAGGTGGACACTAATTGCAGACATGGAGAGACAGCTAAATGCCTTCGAATACACATGTTACAGGCGAACTCCACAAATCTCCTATAGAGAAAATAAGACAAATGTGTATGTAAAAAAAAAAAATATACATGTTTACAAGTTCTCAGGAAACATTAATTTCAATAGTGAAATGACGAAAAAATGGATTTTTTTGACATGTATGTCACATGATTCCTTACCAAAAACAATATTGAACGAAACCATCGTAGTTGGAAGAGGCAGAGGAAACCAAATAAAAACATGGACAGACATAATGGACTGGACAAGACAAGATTTTTCCGCATACATTCGCATCGTTGAAGATAGAAATCGTTGTACGACTCTGTGTGCGCAAGCATGAAATGTGATACTCCCACGACCCAGACCGCTTACAGGATCATAGGATAGGATAGCTCCTGTTTGTTTTCTGCTAAGAGGACTGTGTTATCTGCATTTCGTAGATTGTGTCATGTACGGGACTCAGAATTGGTTGTGAAATATTCAAATTCTATTATTTGAATAAAAAACACATCTTATTTGTATGCAAATTCCATATATTTCATGCATTTTTGACCGAATACTATATATCTATAGAACGTTGTCCCAACTATAAGCCTATCGGTTCTGTGCAAGCCATCCAGCGTCTTCTAGTGTCATGTTCAGAAGGTATTAGATGTTATGTGTCCATTGTAGTCTTGGCCAGCCTCTTTTCTCATTCCTGGAACTTTTTCCTTAATCATGAATCTATGTGTAAGCCTTTGTTTCTCTGTATATGTCCGAAATAGTTAAATTATGCTTTTTATAGTTTGAGAGGCCAGTTTTCTTCTATGTTCAGGTCTGTGCAGAAAGGTCTGCGTAACCAAATCCACAATTGACTTAATGTAGCGACAACTAGAATAATAAGACACCGCTCAAAAGAAATCTAAGAAGCTGTCCAGGAAGAACTGTAAGAAGAGGAAAAAACTAATAATATCTTATGTACATAGCCACCCAAATTACAGATAATGCCAGGAGAAAATTGATCATACCCGTCATTACATACGATACGTGATGATAATATGCCACATTGGCAAGTAAATTCTTGAAAATATTGGATGACTCCACTCGTCTCAGTATCATTTATTCCAGAATTTTTCTGCATTTTTTGACCATGTTTCTACACATCTTCACATTCTCCTATTATTCTACCGGTAGTCTATATCGATTTTGGCCTGTTCTAGAGAGTTCTAATGAGACAAAAATCTAGTAAACTGACACTAACAAACAATCTGGTGACATGTTCAATTTTTACATATTTGAATGTTTGCTATCGAGCAACAAGAAATTGCAACGGGAAAATATAATGATAAATGTCCACATGTCATCTTTTATCCATCATTTATCTTCTTAATTTAATCCACATTATTTATCTACACCCTTATAACATCTACTTTCTTGTTGTTGTTTTTTATTCCTTGAAGCATTATTTCATTCTCTTTAATGTGAACATTGAATACACATGCTAGTAACGTTTTGCAAATCCTTGTACACGACCAGGAAAACACACACAAATCGACGTTTCAATATAAAGTCCTTTATAAACAAAACACCAGAACACACGGCGAGTAAAGAACTGCACTGTCCACGATTATATAACAGATACAAGGTTGTTCATATATGTGAGGAATAGTAATCATAAACCCTAGACCTTCACAGTGGTCACCTCAGTCGCCAGCATTATTTAATATGTGTACTGTACAAATTACAGGCCGACAAATCGCATGGACTCGTAAAACACTATACGCTGACGTCATTCTGGTGCATAAGTAGAGTAGAAATCGAGTGCGTTGAGTCTAGGAGTTATAGTGGCCACATAAGGGAGCCGTGCGGTAGGACATTGGTGAAATCAACAAAGACATATGTCGCATTTCACATAGTAAAAATGCCCCCTCAATGTGTTACTATTTGCGGTGACACTCTTGAAAGAACCGGCAAAATACACTATTTTAAAGGGGGGGGGGGGGGTTGCGCTGCATTAAAATAAAAAAGGTGTCTGAACTTCTAAGATCATGGTACCATATTATTATTTTACAGGCACACATAGATCTTTGTACGATGAACGTTATGGCTTGTGCTTGTTGTCACCGGAGGTTACCATGTCTTCCATATCAGAGCCTAGTTGTTTCTGTGATAGAGTATGCATTGACAGTTCTTACGTTCAGAAAGACAGAGACTGAAAAATTAGATAAGATCTAGAATGAGGCGATGCGTATCATACTTGGGTGTATTTTAGACACGTCAGTAAGAGCCATGCGATTCTTACTCGACTTTTGATAATCACACGAGGATTTCACACAAAGTAAGTGCATGTTGGAAGGCCTGACACCAGGTTCGGAGTGTTTAAGCGTGCCCTTGGATGGTCAGACTTCCTTACGAGTAATAATTATCCTGAGTAGACAATGCAATGAGTGGTGCCTCATCGATGTAGAGCTTCAGATGCAGGCATTGATCGCGGATAATTTCATGCAGGTAATATCATTAGTTCTGTTGTTAGAAGCGTTCGTAATGATGGGGCCTTCACTGCTCAATCTGTAGCAAAGATTACCAGAGAGGAGAGTGGCGCATTTACTGTAACTACAAGCAGCATGACTATGAGATTATGGCAGTGACCAAAGCCGTGGAACTGGATTAGCACATAGAGTACAACTAATATCTGCATCCTTAGTGATTCAATTTAGTGTGATCAGAAAAATACAAATGGTTTACATACGTGAACCGTGGATTAATGCATTAGAGATCTCGAAATTGAATAATTAACGTTAATTTTTGTGGACATTCAAGGGAATTAAAGAGAAAATCGCCTGTCTTGGACTCAACTGGATCAGGAAGTAGCGCAATGGATCGCGGTGGCATTTTCAACTCCTGACGAGTAACAACAAGGACAAATGAAATATATGAAGCGTGGATGACATTTCCATGTCCAGAATGAAGGAATGTGGTTTGAAGTGCGGCGTTGCTAGAAATAAGCGATAATTCAGGCTTAAACAAGTGTACACCGACATAGAACTAAAAGTATCAGTGCTGGGGATAAGGAGGATCACTCAATTGGATATCGGAGGATATGGACGTGTCCGGAATGCAATATTGCTTATCCGATGACCAACTAACACAAAATATTCCCAATCAATCAATCAATCAATCAATAAACCCGTAACCCTTCAGGGTCGTAGGGTACCACATTGGATGCCTCAGCGCACAGAGTCCTCCAGCGAATTCTATCCTCAGCGATGCGGATGAGTGTGGAAATATCTTGCCCCGTCAATTCCTTGATGTTGTCTGCCTATGCCTTTATTTTCCCTCCTCTGCTTCGCCCACCCTCGACAGTTACCTGCAGTATTAATATTCCCAATGCACCATACCAAATGTATATATACACTCCAAATTTCAGAGTCCCAAAAAACCCTTCATTACTACATATTTAAGAGATCTATCTAATAGGATAAGAGAACTATTTAAGAACTCTATCTAATAGGATAAGAGAACTATTTAAGAGATCTATCTAAGAGGATAAGAGAACTAATTAAGAGATCAATCTAATAGGATAAGAGAACTATTTAAGAGATCTATCTAAGAGAATAAGAGAACTATTTAAGAGACATATCTTAGAGGATAAGAGAACTATTTAAGAGATCTATCTAATAGGATAAGAGAACTATTTAAGAGATCTATCTAAGAGGATAAGAGAACTGTTTAAGAGATCTATCTAAGAGGATAAGAGAACTATTTAAGAGATCTATCTAATAGGATAAGAGAACTGTTTAAGAGATCTATCTAAGAGGATAAGAGAACTATTTAAGAGATCTATCTAAGAGAATAAGAGAACTATTTAAGAGATCTATCTAAGGGAATAAGAGAACTATTTAAGAGACATATCTTAGAGGATAAGAGAACTATTTAAGAGATCTATCTAAGGGAATAAGAGAACTATTTAAGAGACATATCTTAGAGGATAAGAGAACTATTTAAGAGATCTATCTAATAGGATAAGAGAACTATTTAAGAGACATATCTTAGAGGATAAGAGAACTGTTTAAGAGATCTATCTAAGAGGATAAGAGAACTATTTAAGAGATCTATCTAATAGGATAAGAGAACTATTTAAGAGATCTATCTAAGAGGATAAGAGAACTGTTTAAGAGATCTATCTAAGAGGATAAGAGAACTATTTAAGAGATCTATCTAAGAGGATAAGAGAACTGTTTAAGAGATCTATCTAAGAGGATAAGAGAACTATTTAAGAGATATATCTAATAGGATAAGAGAACTATTTAAGAGATCTATCTAATAGGATAAGAGAACTATTTAAGAGATCTATCTAATAGGATAAGAGAACTATTTAAGAGATCTATCTAATAGGATACGAGAACTATTTAAGAGATCTATCTAATAGGATAAGAGAACTATTTAAGAGATCTATCTAATAGGATAAGAGAACTATTTAAGAGATATATCTAATAGGATAAGAGAACTATTTAAGAGATCTATCTAATAGGATACGAGAACTATTTAAGAGGTCTATCTATGAGGATAAGAGAACTATTTACGAGATCTATCTAAGAGGATAACAGAACTATGTAAGAGATCTATGTAAGAGTATAAGAGAACTATTTAAGAAATCTATCTAATAGGATAAGAGAACTATTTAAGAGATCTATCTAAGAGGATAAGAGAACTATTTAAGAGATCTATCTAAGAGGATAACAGAACTATTTAAGAGATCTATCTAATAGGATAACAGAACTATTTAAGAGATCTATCTAAGAGGATAACAGAACTATTTAAGAGATCTATCTAATAGGATAAGAGAACTATTTAAGAGATCTATCTAATAGGATAAGAGAACTATTTAAGAGATCTATCTAGTAGGATAAGAAAACTATTTAAGAGATCTATCTAATAGGATAAGAGAACTATTTAAGAGATCTATCTAATAGGATAAGAGAACTATTTAAGAGATCTATCTAATAGGATAAGAGAACTATTTAAGAGATCTATCTAAGTGTATAAGAGAACTATTTAAGAGGATAAGCATATTGAGCATATAGGAAACCAAGTACAGCGAAGTCAATCCTCTACGTATTTTGAACCCCTTCGAATCCTTCATTACCACTGAGGGTGTTTAGTGAATGTTGTGTGGTTGACATTTGCTGGTGACTAATAGCAACCGTGCAAAGTTGAATTCAGTTTCTAGTATTGCCGACGCCTGAAATATGAACAATGAAAAGTAACGTGGCCGCCTGTTATGTATGCTGCTGCAGTAGGGGGGCTAAGGTCGTTAAGTGGGTGGTTTGCTCCAATCATGATCACCACTTTGAGGAAGCCCGCTGAAGACCCTTGACTGTCTGCTGGAAGGCTATTAACCATTCTAACAGCAGCATTCATCGTTCTGGAAAGAATAAGCCACAAGTCAACAGAAGCATTCCTCCAACTCGAAAGAATGCATCACAAGACAAAGACATAATTTCTCATTCTGAAAAGAATGCGTCACAGTACAAATACAACATTTATCATTCTGGAAAGAATACGTCACATGACAACGTCAGAATTCCTCGAGTTTTCAAGATTTTAAAATTCACTCGGTGGTAGAAAGAAGACTGTTAAGAACATAACATTTCACATTTCATTCTTCACATGGACTAAAACACTATTCCTCCTCTTCTGCGTTCACTCTCAAATAATCACCATGAAATTTCGTGTAGTTCCTTCAATGGAGCGTGAAGTACGTTGTGCTACCGTTTCATGCGAGCCATGTAGGCATAGCACAGCCGATTTTGGTATGCTTGTTATTTCAGGTAAACTTTCCTAGCCTGTGAAGCCTATATATCTGTCGTCAGGCAACAACTGTGTATCAGTTTAACGCCGTGATGCTTTATCACCCACTGTACCCTTAGACTTTACATACAAAACATGTCCTTATGTGGCAGTTTCCGAGGAGATTATTTGCAGGGACTTTGACGTGGGTCGACTACGTCTATCTTGTCCGAGATGTTACGCTGTTCGTGAACTTGTCTCATCTAATTTGACGGTGCATTTTCCTTGTGTCATCGGGTACATCGGGTAGAACCCTGTTATCTCGAAATTGTGAGGGACTGAAACAATCATTTGTGACTTTGAGAAGTTGGGGAAAGCAAGCCACGACGTAAAAATCTGTCAAAGAAATAATAACCATGAGTGGAAAGTAAAGCTGCAGTCTGTCATATTGAACATGAGTGACAGAATGGTACTCCCTAGGAGTTTTAACATCCATCTATCCATGCATGCTCATCTTCCTATTCCTCATTTTAATCATCTTCCTCATCATCATTCTCTATCGCATCATCTTTATCATAATCGTCATCATCATTTTCGCCATCGGCGTCGTCACCATCAACACCATAATTATCATTCTCCTCATGGTTATCCGAATCGTCATCTGATCATCAACATTATCGTCATTATAAGTACGATCATTATCATATTCCGTCATCTTCCTTATCGTTATACTCACGGTCATCTTTATCATAAACATCATCCTCGCTATATTTGTCGCCACCAACATCATAACAACCATCATTATCCTTATCATCATTGTCGTTATCAGCATCCTCGTAATCATCATCATCATTTTCGCCATCGGCGTCGTCACCATCAGCACCATAGATATCATTCTCCTCATAGTTATCATCATCACAATCTCATTATCGACATTATAAGTATTATCCTCATCACAATCTCATTATCGACATTATAAGTATTATCATCATCACCATCCATCATCTTCCTTATCGTCATCCTCACCATCATCCTTATCACTATCCTCATCTGTATCATCATCCTCAACATCAGCATCTAGTTTCAAGAACTCAACCTAAGCAGACCATTTTATCTAATCTTTCACCCATAACTCCGCCCCCCCCCCCCTCCAATTTCGACATTATCTAAAAGTTAAATTATATAAGCTTGCCAGGGTTTTAAAGATATTCATGGCAAATCGCAAATTAAATGTAAGTCTTCGCAACCAGACAGAAAGAGAAAGAAAATGAGGATCTTGAGATTCTCCTTGGAGCCTCGGTATCTGCTTGACTGACTTGTGTTGATAAAATAATATCCGTTTGATGGAACCAGTGGTACGGAAGATGACATTCTGAGGGAATATACCCCTAAAGGCTTGAGTTGAGATTGAAAAGAAAATTAGGGCTAAGGAAAGACGTAACACAGAAATTAATCAGAAAGACTTGAACAAGATGTGAAAGTTTGCATAAAATTCAACTTAGTATTGTACAGATAGTGATCAACTGAAACATGACCGTCTGGGTATAGAAGACACGTGTAAAGAATTATTAGGACCTCATTCATTACGTTTTTTTTTATTATTGTCGTGATTTTCGTTTGTCACTTTTGGAGAACTTGGAGTCGTATTTCACAAATAGCCGAGGCAGACCATCGAAATCCATGGAAAAAATGAAAATGGGCTTTTCATGTCATATTTACATTTTCTGTTGAAAGGTCTTATAGTACAGTCGAAGGCTGAACTAACATCACGGTAATTTGGGAACACCCATATGTGTTCAGTCTCTTTCAGCAGATGGTACAGCTTACAGACATTGGTAATTCCAGTTATATGTTGGTTACGAAATGTCATTCAATCTTTCTAAGCATCACGGCTTCATTGTTTGTGTTCTCTCTGCACAAGTTATAGTTCAGAGTTTTATAACAAAGTTTATATAAGTACAGAGTCTATACAGAAGTAACAAAATAAAATAATTACAAGTCTATAGTTCACAACTTGTAGTTGACAGTTTAGAGTTCACAAGAAATAGTTCACAAGTTGTAGTTGACAATTTATGGTTCACAAGATATAGTTCACAACTTGTAGTTGACAATTTATGGTTCACAAGATATAGTTCAGAAGTTGTAGTTGACAATTTATAGTTCACAAGATATAGTTCACAAGTTGTAGTTGACAATGTATAGTTCACAAGATATAGTTCACAACTTGTAGTTGACAATGTATAGTTCACAAGATATAGTTCACAACTTGTAGTTGACAATTTATAGTTCACAAGATATAGTTCACAACATTTTAGATCACAAGCATAGCCTCTATGTTGCCGGTGCCTGAAAAAAGGAGCAAATAATAACAACACTGATTACCTTCTATGATAACGTAAGAAGCGATTACGGTGGTGTTAGGGTAAAATTGGATGCCCCATTTAATTTAGGGAAAAAGTGATGAAGCGGTACCGTCGGCGGTAAAGACATCTGTACAGAAAGTAAACACTTCAGTCATTATTTTTGTGATTATTGAAGCACTTTTCGTTGGTCACAATATATATATATATATATATATATATATATATATATATATATATATATATATATATATATATATATATATATATATATATATATATATATATATATATATATATATATATATATATATATATATATATATATATATATATATATTTGGAATCGCATGCCACACAAAAAGTAAATCAAAACGAAATACATGGAAATAATCAACACTCATTCTGTCAAGTCATGTTTACTTTCTGTACACGGGTCTTTACTGAAGACTGGTCATGACGAAAACAACGCAGATATCGCAACTGAGCTGTAAAACATGTCACAACTCATTTCGTTCTCCGGATTACCTCCTGCTGATACACATGAGTACGAGAACGAACACAGAAGAAGAAGTAGATATATTCCACAAATTAAACTCCTTGGGTTGAATGTCTTGACCTTGTGAGAGATATCTAAACATGATAGAGTGTAGAATTGATTAAAAGCAGCAATGGAAGGATAAAGG